>BCGA01000004.1:152541-348084 GCA_001599075.1 Ambrosiozyma kashinagicola
GATGGTGATGGGGATGGAGATGGTGATGGGGATGGAGATGGTGATGGGGATGGTGATGGTGATGGTGATGGTGATGGGGATGGGGATGGTGATGGGGATGGGGATGGAGATGGAGATGGGGATGGAGATGGAGATGGGGATGGTGATGGGGAAGGAGATGGAGATGGAGATGGGGATGGTGATGGGGAAGGAGATGGTGATGGAGATGAGGATGGAGAACTGGTGGAGGTTGAGGAACTTGAACTTGAACTTGAACTTGAACTTGAACTTGAACTTGAACTTGAACTTGAACTTGAACTTGAACTTGAACTTGAACTTGAACTTGAAGTGGCTGTTGAGGAATGAGTGATAGTAGAACTTTCACTAATAGTAGAACTAGAATATGAAGTACTCTTTGATTCGGTACAAGTAAATCTCGTACAGGTAGTGATAACATTCTTTTGAACGTCAACCTGGGCTAGACCAATTTGAACATCAGATGAATCTTCCAAGTCAACCACAAGATAAACTGAGGAAAGGAAACTTTGGCCTAATACTGTGTAGCTATCAGTTGAAAGCCCCACAGATAAGTAACAAACATTTGTAGTATCATCCAACTGGAACCACAATTGAGACCCAAGAACTTCTATGGAGAAGTCGTCAGAGAATGTCAAAGTTATGGTCTCAGATGAGACAGACATGTCTTCGCAGTCAACCTCATATAACCCGGAAGAAGAATCATAAGTACCAGAAAACATATTGACAATAGAGGAAAGTACAGAATCAGAAACATAAGTCAAGATGGAAGCATAGTCAATAACAACCTCAATAGAACTAGCCAAAGTAGTGCTACCGCTGGTCATACTATCTAGGGACAAATGGTAGCTTTCGTCAGATGAGCTCACAGTGTTTAAGTAAGTGATAGTACCCTCATATTGGGAATCATCAATACCACCGAACACTATTAATCCAGGTAATTGAGTGTTTCTCAAGTACAAAGAGAACAACTTCTTGTCAATTGCACCATCATTGTAAAGCGAATCAATCAAGGAGTTCACACCGTTATCCTGGCCCAATCCCAAAGAAGCCTGGTGAACATTAGTGTTTGAAGATGTAATACCAATACTAGAATCATCAGCAGTGATTCCATCGTTAATGGTAAGAGAATCTGTCCCCAATGTCCCTGAAGCAACACCACAGGTCCAAGGATCGGAAGCCTCAAAAGTGTCAGATGAGGTTTCATAAGTGGTTGAATCGGTGGCACTGAAAATTGTACCGTCAATCCAAGAGTAAGCGGCAATGGTATCTATAGTAAAGTCATAATCAACTCCCTGATCACCAATGGAAACTGGGATGTTGTAATAATATCCAACCCTGTTGTTGATAGTGTACTCGACCCCATCTCTTTTTCTTAAATGAGGCAATGAGGAGCCAGTAAGTTCAAATTTGAGTAACTTTGGAGAATGAGCTTCTTCAGCAACATCTACAGGCCAGAAAGCTAAAGCACTGGATAGATTGATTAAAAGGTTGGCATAAAGTAATTTGGTTTTCATTGTAACGAGTGATATAAGCCCAAATGTTTTTGAAAATATTAAGAAAACTCAAGTTTGCCAGTAAGGTGACCTATCTTAACAATTGAGGAATTTTGCATCTTTTTATCTTTTTTTATAATATCACAATAACTACCATCATATTTGTTTCAAAACTATTTGGAAGCTTTGGATACAGTTGTTTGTTTACCATTTGACAGTGAAAAAATATATTTAAATATACCGAAAAGCTAAAAATACCAAATGTGTATGGGGTGTTCATGGTTCAATGTTGTCAGATGCACATCTAGTGATTGACATGGGTTTCAAATATTATAGTGACAGCAATTTACTTTACCTGATTAGGCCATCTCAATGGGAGCAGAGCCAAATGGTGCATCTCGTGAAGTTTTATCGATGTTCCAAAATTTCCAAATTGAGCGAGCTCAATGGGAGCATGGTGTACAAAAATATTTATTAAAAAGTTATAAGTTTATAGCAACTTTCGTAAGTGACACCCTTACTGTCACAAAAAGTCCCTCAATATATGTCATTACCGTTTTACACGATTTTATCAAGTAAAATATATATTGTTAATGGGGTATTTGACTGTGTACGCAACACTATAAAGCTATATATACAAACACTAATTATCTTCCAAAAAAGACTTCAATTCATAACAAAACTTCAAACTGTCATCGTGATTAGGAAACCAATTACCAACTTTTCTAAGCCACCGAGCTTCCTCGGATTTCCAAGATTTATAATCTTCAGTAGTAATTCTGAAATAATTTGAATCGTTATCTATGCTTTCATTATTACAGAAATCATAATCACTACTGGTAGACGTAGTTGATGTTGTAGTTGACCGCATGGCAACACTAGGTATGCATCTATTAGACATTGCCATAGTAGATTTTCTAGGTGAAGAGGCCGATGAAGTTGATGCCTTGTAAATGCTGTTATGTTTGCCCGGTGACCGGTTATTACCACGCACCGGTTCATCTGTAGCTATAATTGTATCGTCCATGTTTTCGAATGGATCATCTTCATATTTCCCAGTGAGACTGACCCATCTTAATTTTTTATCATCATAAACCATATCACCAACCACTTGTAGATTACCTTGGCTTTGTGATTTGACCATGGTAGGGTTGGCAGTAGTGGATCTTTGTTGTGGTGTCTGTTGCTTTTGTAGATGCCTGCTAATGTGGGTATGGGATTTGCTACGCTTGACGGCAGACCGCCTATTAGGGTTAGTACCGTATGCTTCCTTTTCCTTGTTGATAGTCCACTTCATTTGTTCTGGATCGTAAACCACTTCCCCATATAGGTGTCCCGGTAGTACTTGCTTGGATTTGTGTTTACCCATAGATCTGATGATTTTCAACTTCCCCTCCTTGCTTAATCTACTGTTGTTTGTACTTGGAGTAATAGGTATCGTCATCACAGGTGTCTTTGGAGTGGTCTTCGTGTAGTAAGCTGGTTCTTCAGTGTACTTAGATAAATCAATAAGCCTGCTTTTTCTTTTGAGTTTCTTATAATCAGCTAATGTGATAGTCAAATCATCTGTTGGTAAATCCTCTATACCATCCAAGTCATCTTCGGCGTAGTAATAATTTGGACGACTATGGTGACTTGGAACGATTGTGTATTGTTGTTGTGATTCAATGAATGGGTCACTATTAATTGAGTGTCTTTGGTTAGGTAAATCCATCGTGGAGGAGAACTTCCGAATAGTCTTTCTCACAGGTGATCCGGTTAACGCGGAACCACTACTAGAGGACTGATGCTTCCAAAGTACTGGCATTGATGTTTTCTTAGATATTCTTTGCTTACTTCTTTCTGGGTCTAAAACTTTGAATTTATAAAGTTTTTTCTGGTCCAATGTTTCAAATTCATCGTAGTCATCATCACCGTAGTTTCTAAATGTGGCAAATTGATAGCTAGGGGTTGCCAATTCACGTTCTCGTCTGAGCTTCTCAGCACGTTGTTGTGCATATTGTTGATGTTTTTTGAATTGTTGTGCGAGGTCAGCATGATCCTCAATGCCTTCAAAGTCGTCTGCGTAATCACTATGTTCGGTGTCATCACTCTCGGTATAGCTTGAGGGTCCCCCCGATTTGGATGTTGTTGGACGAGAGGATATCGAGGACAGTGAATGGAGGCTCTCTGATCTTTGAATGAATGCAGATATTTGATTAGGTGTAAGAGTATTTTTAGATATGGGCATGTATTTCCCATTATTTTGTCCTGCTGCAGCTGGTTTCTCTGTTGTCTTGTGAATCTTTTCATTGATGGCTTCGTTATCGCTCTCTTCGAAATCATCGAATTCGTCATTACTTTCCATGTATTTAGCCAGCATCATCAATTTTGGGTTAGTTGACTTATTAAGTTTCTCGATATCACTGTATTGCATGTCGTCGTCCTCGAAGGTACTATTAAACTTATCTATGTTTTCGTTGGTCAATTGGGCAATCCTAGCGTGGGTTTCCTCATCGACATCACTATCGTAATCGTCATCTTCTTGTTCATGAACTGTGGAGAGATATCCATCATGTCCATTTTGCATTGTAAGACCTTGGAACAGGTCATGGAGTTGTTGTTTGGATAGTTGATTCCTGAGGTTGGTCTTTGCTTCATTGGGTTTATGACGGATCACCGATGTCTTAAAATCAGCGTCATTGGATGGATTCTTGGATTTCCTGTTCTGCCTGGAATCCATCAGCGTTGCTGAACTTCTTTTCTTTTTGGGTATATTGGACATGGGAGGGTATGAGTTATGGTAAAGGAAGTAAAAGAATCAACTATTTAGTGTCATGAATCAAGAAGAAAGGTAAACAAATGTTAATATTACGTTTAAGCCGCACAAATACGTCGATAGACTCACATCGACCTAAAAAACACGCTAAATAGCCGCACCGCCGTTTAGCTTCCACATTAGGCAATCTGTTTATTATGGTTTTCGATGTTCCATTTTGACATTTATTCTGTAGCTGCTTTGTTTTGCTTTTATGGCACGGTGTAATTTAGTTAACCTTTTTTAGAGACAGTACCCAAATTGATCAGGTACACACATTCGACCCACAAGTCATCTTTTTAGTTTTTTCCTTATTCTTGTTTATGGCTCATTCATCAAACGGATCACACGTCTTATTTTAATTAAAATTTATTATTATTATTACACTGATTATTTCTCTTACTGATCACATATAGGAGAAGTCATAATCTATCAAAGGATGACTGCAGCTAACAGCAAAAGGTATGGCCTGATGGTATTGCCTGAGAGTGGTATACAGTTGCCCTCCTCCACTACCACCAGTCCGTTAGCCAATAACAGAAGATCACGCATCCCATCAGGATCAGCTTCGTTCAACTTAGAAGCTTACTTGAAATCAGATGATACATCCAAACATCAACAACAACGTGACTCCATCAAATCAATATCTAGATCAACGAGCTCAAAACACGTGGAAATCTACAGAGATGACGAGGAACTCAGAACCCCTTCAAGTAAGGCCAGTAGAGATGCCTACAGAGAACATTCTCTTAACAAATTATCCAACTCTCAAAGCTCTATGGATCTCTCTAAGCGTCACAACAACCACAATAAGGAGAACTCCGTGGCTTCCCTTGATACCGCCACCGTGTTGAAACTACAACAACTGGGCAATAACACCAACTCAATGTCCACTACTATGAAGAGAAGAACCCCGTTGAACAACAGAAACTCCTCTAATATCAAGGATAACGTTAGTATCCACTCCAAGAGACTCTCCACATACTCTATTTCCTCCACCACCTCCACCGCCACCAGATCACGGTCTTCCAGTATCAAGAGAATGTCACATCTACTGGTCAGTGCAGTGACAGGCAATGACCACCAGGATTCGGATGACGCCGACCGTGTGTCTTCCACTTCCTCAAAGAAAAGACAATCTCTTGTGAATACTGCAGCCCCCATCAAGGTGGAACCAGAGGTGACAGTGGCCCCCGTTACAGTTACTTCTCCTACTCCTGTTGCACCTGTGCAACAACGTGCACCAACATTGAAGAAGAAAACTTCTAGATTGCGGTTGAGACACTCCATTTCACTGAAATCTTTGATCGGCCTGGGAGGTGAACGGGAATCCTCTTCGGATCATAATATTACTCCATCTTCTACAATGACTGCATCCCCTTCGATGAGAAAACTCAGTTTGTCATCCCTAAGACAATCCTTGATGACTTCATCACAATCAACGATGAATCTTGCCGCATCCCATAGAATGTCTATCGATACAACTAACTTTGATAGATCAGAAATCTCTGCTCCTATTCCACAACAGGCTACCAGGGACAAGTTGAAACATAAGTTGAAGAACTCTACATCCATTCTATCGATCTCATCATTTGCATCCAATAATTCTGGTCAGGATATTGATCCTTCACTTACAACGAAACCCGCTGTGACTCACGCTTACACCATTAGGGCAGAAGAACTAGACTTGATCCATAAGAAATTACTATTGAAACTGTGTAACCAACAGAGAATTGTCTCATTCAAGAGCTTTTACAATAAGCTGATGACGGGTAATCACGTCTTGGAGAAGCACGGTGAGGCCTCATTCAGTGAAGTGTTTGTTGAGAAAGGTGCCAATGGTACCCCCCCTGTGTGTGCATACAAGGTTATCCCCTTTGGTAATGACGATTCTGATCAGTTAAAACTGAAGGAAGTTATCCAGGAGTTATCAATCAATATGGCATTATCACCTGTTCCCGGATTCATCAAATTGAAAGCCGCTAGAGTGGTTAAAGGTGTGTTCCCCGATGGGCTATTGCAGCTATGGGATGACTGTAACCAACAACAGAGCTCAGACAATGTTAAACCGCATACATTCAAGTCTTCACAATTGTATTTAGTGATGAAGTTAGAATACGGAGGTGTCGACTTAGAACATTTTGAAGTGAAGAACTGGATCCAATGTTTTAACATTTTCACACAAGTTGTGCAAGTGCTTGCCACTGCCGAGAATTCTCACGAATTTGAACATAGAGACTTGCATTGGGGGAACATTCTAGTGAATGCTAGTGCCAACAGTGACAGCAACGAAGTTGACATTAAACTTATCGACTTCACTTTATCCAGAGCTAAAGTTGGTGACAACATCATGTTCACAGGACTGGATAATCCTAGCTTTTTCAAGGGTAAGGGTGACTTTCAATTCAGTGTTTACAGATTGATGAGACAGAAGATCTGTGCTAACACTTGCATGGAGTTTGATGAGGCAGACCACAACCACGATCAAGAGAATGCTGTGCCGGAATTCAACAATGCAAACTCTACTAAATGGTCAGTGCACTGTCCTGAGACGAATTTGTTCTGGTTGTATTACTTGTTAGATAAATTGATCAACAAGAAGGGATTGCAACCTATCAGAATGAATGCTATTGCTATCTCTGGTGGTCACCATAGAAAGAACAGACACGCGGCAGCAGCAACAGCACACGCTAAGAGAGCCAATTCCAATTCTTCTGATGATTTGAGTCAAGAGATTGCATGTTATGAGAAATTGGTTGCCTTTGCCAAATTGTTGAACCCAGCTAAGAAATTAAATAAAAAGAAATCTAATGGGTACGTCTATGGAAGTTACTCCGCTGTGGGTACTGCCAATTCTAACAAGCATTACAATCATTACAGTCATAATCATAACCAACATCAACAACATTCTGATGTTCCACTACCCCAACAATTCACCACTGTTAGTCAATTTTTGAGTTGGATGAATGAACACTGATGATTCCTCCTTTTGTTTTTTTTGTGTTTTTACTTTTGTTTTATTATTTCTTTGTTTTTCTTTTTATTTGTGTGGTTTTATATACTTATTCTTATTACTGTTTTACTATATTCTATTAATGTGTTCTTTTTTTGGTTTTTGTTTTTCCACTGTGTTTCTTGTTAATGAAATTATATTGCATATATATATAAATATATTTACTCACTCTTTGTAGGTTGTTGTTTCACTGGTTGTTGAAGCTTTTCCTCCACGAACAAATACTTGAACAACTCCACAGTAATCCAAAACACTTTATTAAGAGCAAATAACCAAACAATCAATCCAATGGCTCCTCTTTTCAACATGGGCACATTAAGTAAAAATGATTCCACCACAGCTGGGAATAATCCATAGGGTAGGTACACTAATGCAGTCTTAGCGTACCATAATCTTAACAAATTCAATGGAATCACTGTGATAGCCTTTAATAATAAATCAACACCACTATCGAATTTAAATTTGTTTGTCTTAAGTGAAGTCTCTAATGTGGAAATTTGGTCAGCCAATTTATCGAATTGTCTATTCAATTTAGTCCACTTAGCGTAATTATCTTGTGCCGATATTCCATTCCGTTGTTTATTGATATCATGTTGTTCATGTTTGAGTTTCAACAATTCCTTATATTGGGGATTGGAAGAAGACAACCAGGCAGTGTTGGAATATATCGTGTATAATGTTTGTTTGATTTGATCAGCAGATATCAAAGAGATAACATTAGTGATGATTGCCAGTATAGTGGCCAACTTGAGTACGGTGGAGTTAAGCATTGTGTGTGTACGTTTACTTAACGTATAGGTGGACCTTAACCGTACAATGTGTTGTGTAATTCGTTTAAGCTCAGCCAGAAAAACGAAAATTTTTTTTGGACACAAGAAATGAAGGAAGGAGAGGAAAGGGAAAGATATTGTGTTATTATATAATTTATAGGGATAACCCATTAGAGAATCAACTATTAGCTAAGGCTAAAAGAGATAATTGAATATACAGGAGATACGATACACCTGAATTAGAGGATAACACTAGATTAACATAACACAACACAACACACATAAATATATAGAAATACACAAATGAACATGAGTAACGATATAGATTCGGACTCCAGTGAGGAGATGATGGCATGGATCACCCAATACTGCTCCATGTTTGGCCATGATTACTTTGTGGAGGTGTCGCCCGAGTTTGTCGAAGACGACTTCAACCTGACTGGGCTCAGTTCCATAGTGCCCTTCTTCAGAGACGCCCTAGATGTGATATTAGACTTAGAACCAGAGAAACCTATTAAACCATCCAATGTTCCACTAGTGGAACACGCTGCCGAATTACTATACGGGTCCATTCATGCAAGATTCATATTGACTAAGCAGGGATTACACCTAATGGCTGAGAAATACGAAGAGAATTGCTTTGGTTCATGTCCAAGATTCTACTGTGAGGGCATGCACTTGATCCCAGTGGGTCGTTATGATCAACCAGGTATTGAAACAGTGAGACTATACTGTCCTAATTGTAATGACATCTATTTACCATCCTCGAGTCGGTACTTAAACATTGATGGGGCCTTCTTTGGGACCTCATTTGCCGGGTTATTCATCAAGATGTTCCCCGAGATTGAGAGACAATGTGAGGAACGGTCCCGTAATCAATTCCACTTGAAGCTTTACGGGTTCCAATTAAACAAAAGAGCCATTGCTGGTCCAAGAATGGCATGGCTAAGGCAACACCCGAAGACGCCGGCGGAGTTGGAAGAATATGCCAGATGTGAATTTGAATCGCCAACGCTTGACGATTTAAGTGGAGACAATGGTGATGGTGCTCAATTAGATGATAACCAGGATGAGGATGATGACATTGGAGATGAAGATGATGACGAGGATGATGATGAAGATGAAGAACTCGCTGATGTTAGAATGAGTGGAGGGGAAAGCATGATGAGTATTGCTAAGGATTAAAAAATGCTCTCATTCACCTATCCTCCAACTCACAACCCCCCTGTGCTTGGTGCTTTTGCTACGAACTTAATTATATACTTCTTGTACTCCTTCTCTTACTCTTTACTTTGTTTTAATCTCTGAAATATAAACTTTTTTATTATCATCACTTAATTAATGAAATGGATAACCACAAAGTGGAGCACCAAACTAGCAAATATGTAATCCCCAAAGGCCCTCTCTGGAGAGATTTTGGAGAATAAAGACCCATTTTCAGCGGAACTTTGTAATCTCAAGGATACAGTTAACACGAATTGACCAACTGTAGCGATGAATCCACCAAGGAATGCATTGAAGGGGAAATTCCCCACTAATAGACAATAAACAAACTGTAGAACACCTAGAGCAACAAGGAACAACAAGAATGAATCTATAAGTCTCAATTTTTGGTTACCATTGAGTTGTTTGAGGTATGAATCATAGGACACGCTGATAGAATTGGAAATCTCTGTGAAGAATGAAGTAGAAGCACCCGCCACTGAAGTCACTGCACTGGTGCTATCACCGCCAACCACGGCCTTTGCTGTCTTAGCCGTCTTTGCCACTTTACTTGCGTCTTTCTTAGCCATCGTAGTTGTATAGTTAAGTTCAAACTAGAAAGAACGTGTTCATCTCTGTGTTCCTCTGTTTTGCGGATTTTTTTTTAAAATTCGTCCAAATCGAAATTTGTGTAAATTTAGAAAGGCCGTATATATTAGGAATACTCATCAGTATAACATCACTCAACATAATCACACAATGGCTAAAGACAAGAAGGACAAAGAACAGCCACCTCCAGGAGCTGTGCTGATCACTGATCTGAATGATCTATCAGCGAGAGAGAATGAGTTGGGGGAATCACATACGGTGACAAAGCCACCAAGTATACGGGTGGTACCACCGTTGAATTTCTGTCCAGTGGAGAAGAACCTATACCGTTCTGGACAACCATCCGCTATCAATCATTCTTTCTTAGAGCAACTCAATTTGAAATCGATTATTTGGTTAGCCATCGAGGATCCACAAGATAATTACTTGAAGTTTATAGACGATAACAACATCAACTTCTTTTACAATTTAGGTTACGATTCCATCGATTCTAATTCCTGGGATGGATTATCTGAAGCATCTATTAAACAGGCATTGGAAATCATTGCTGATAAGAACAACCATCCGTTGCTTGTGTGTTGCGGTATGGGTAGACACAGAACGGGGACAGTCATTGGGTGTCTCAGGAAGTTACAAGGTTGGAACTTGGCAAGCGTCAGTGAAGAGTATAGACGGTTCACTGGTGTTCGTGGAGGGAGAATCTTGGTCGAATTGCTGATAGAGGCATTCGATGTGTCCACGATCGACATCGATAAGGAGATCGTTCCAAGTTGGTTGATAAGATAAGCCATATTTTACGTTATATTGTATTTTCTTTCTCTGTTTCTCTTTTTTATTTTAAATTACTGGTACATGATTAGTTGAACGTATATTCAGTAAAGCTTTTATATATATATATACAAGGGGGTGGTATTCATCGCATCATTTCTTAGTATCACGGTCATGCTTCTCCTTGGATTTCTGTAGGGCAAATTCCTTAGCATTCTGGATGTTCTTGTCAGATTGCCGTCTAATATAATTACACTGTTCCCACCCGAAGATAGACCCTAGACCTAACCCGGCGACACCCCAATTAGCTGCTCTACGCAGATTCTTGTGGTATATGAACATCACAGAGAAGAACACAAAAAATGCAGAGAATCCAGTCATACCGGCCTCTCTAAAGCAGGGCATTGCCGAGAGTCTATTAAGAGTGAAATCTTCCACCGTCAAAGTCTTGACTGTATCCTTGATCATTGTTCCAGATGGTGCTGGAGGAGCAGCTTGTTTCTTCACCTGAGGTTGATCAGGAAGTATATCCTCCAAATACACCTTCTCCTTCTCTGTATCCACCTTAGGCTCTGTACTCTTCTTGTTGAATGGCCAAACCATGTATGTAGTGTATACTATTCACCAGCAATCTTCAAAAGAAACATCTTCTTATTCTTCTTTTTTCGAACAATTTTTTTTTCTTCGAACACCATAAAAAAACAAAGTTTTATAGATCATAGATAACAGAGGTGGTTTCCTTCATTTAAATGATAAATAGACAACAATCACGTACGGTCATTATAGATTCAACACCCAGAAGAGATATGTCTAACTCGTCTGTTTCCAGATCAAGAAGAGCCTCGATGGCTAGGCTGGCTGCATCCCCAACAGTGGTCACAGGCAACATGATGATGTCTAATAATAGTTCCGCCGCCACCGCCAACATTGGGACCCCAAACTCACATACCCTTGCAATGTTCTCCCATAGACAATACCCAGCGGATGCCATCTCATCATCCTCATCAAGTGTGTTCCAAGATGACCAGCCGACTACAGCTACTACATCTGCTGCAACACAGGCAGCCTCCTCTGCGGGTGGCCACAACCCAACCACTGTGGCTAGACACTCTACTTCCCACTCAAAACAGATAATCAAAAACTCATTCACTTCTTCCACAATGCAAGATCATAATCCTGAACAATCTTCATCATATGGATCCACTACATTCTGGGAAGACCCCTCTGCCATGAAAACATTGAGTAGGCATTTACCCTCCGAACACTCCCTACAATTACCTGGAGGTGACATCACTAGAGATCTATACAACTACAACGGTAAAATGTCTCCCGTCGGACCCTCCACCGGAACTAATACCTCCACTACTGGTGGCAGTCCCTTACTAGGATCTGCAGCACAACCACCTCTCAGACGTACTAAGAGTTTGACGGGTACAGATGTGCTAGGTGAACGTCGTGGATCAATGGCATCCCAACTTCGTGTCCCTGGTGGATTCAGACGTGACTTCATAACTACTAAGAGAACTAAGTTTGGTTACGATGTGGCACAACCTACTTTTCTCACTAAGAACTTTTTGGAGTTTTTAACGGTGTATGGCCACTTTGCTGGGGAAGACTTGGAAGACGAAGACTTTGTGGCGTGTGACATTATCGATGGTGATGAAGAGTTAAAACGTGCTGGAGCCGCATCTGCTATATCAGATGAGGATAGCCCTTTGCTACCATTGAACCAAAGAGACCTATTGAAACAGAACGCTGCTAAACAAAAGGGAAGTGCATCCACTTTGAAGGCATTCTTCTTGTTGCTCAAATCTTTTGTGGGTACCGGTGTGTTGTTCCTTCCTAAGGCATTCTACAATGGGGGGCTTCTACTCTCTATCGCACTACTTCTTCTATTTGGTGTGCTCTCCTTCTGGTGTTATTACATTCTAGTGGTTACCAAAAACCACACTGGAGTGTCATCATTCGGTGACATTGGTCAAAAGGTTTATGGGAAGCCAATGAAGATTTTGATCTTGTTCTCCATCGTGATATCCCAAATTGGGTTCGTCGCTGCATATACCGTTTTCACTGCTGAAAATCTCAGAGCTTTCTTGTTTAATTGCTTTCATATTGATGTCCCATTAGGACTATTTGTTTTTATTGAGGCCATGATCCTCATGCCAATGTCATTAATCAGAAACATCACCAAACTATCACTTGCTGCATTGGTCGCTAACGTGTTTATCCTAGGTGGTATAGTCACCATCGTGTATTTTGCCAGTCAAGATTTAATTAACCAGGGTCCAGCAGACAAACTTGTAATGTTCAATCGTGATAACTGGTCATTATTTATTGGTGTTGCTATCTTTGCCTTTGAAGGGATCGGTTTGATTATCCCTGTGCAGGAATCCATGAAATACCCTGAACAATATCCTAAAGTTCTCTTCGCTGTGATCGCTGTCTGCTCAGTGTTGTTCATTGGCGTGGGATCACTAGGTTATACAACATACGGTCAACATGTCAAGACAGTGGTGATCTTGAATTTACCTCAGGACTCAGTTGCTGTGATGAGTATTCAATTATTCTACGCCATAGCTATCATGCTATCTGCCCCAATCCAATTACTACCTGCTGTCAGAATTATGGAATCCCGTTTGTTCAAGAGACGTGCCTCCGGAAAGCAGGATCCATACACAAAATGGTTGAAAAACCTGTTTAGAATCGTTGTGGTGATCTTGACCACGTTAATTGCATACTTTGGATCCGATAACTTGGACCAGTTTGTCTCATTCGTTGGATCCTTTGCATGTATCCCGTTGGTGTACATGTACCCACCTTTGTTGCATCTCAAGTCATGCGCAAAGTCTTCATTCATGAAGACCCTAGATGTGCTACTAACCTTACTTGGTGGTGTGGCCCTGGTGTACACAACATACCAGATTTTCACCTAGACTTGTGCTTTTTCCTCCTCCCTCCCTTCAATTTTTGTTTTTATAGAATTTTAGTCCTATTAGGTCAGCATTATATATATATTTATATTTCGTTTTTACTGTCTATTTATTATTAACTAGGTTTTTTGTTTCCCAATAAATGATAGTAGTTTTGTGGAAGTTTGAAAGATTGCGCGTCGGTTGTATTCCGAATTGGGAAAGCCGGCCGATAAGAACTTATGTAGTTATAATGGACGTCTCTGCGTTTGTGTAATACTGTTTTTCTTTACCAAGGGTATAAAGAAATGTTCCTACAACAGAATCTCAAGAAACCTCGTTGCGATGAGTGTAAGAGACGCAAGAAAAAATGTGAACAAACCAAAGATAATGGTAAGTGTGTTTACTGCCTTAAGAAGGGAATCGAATGTCGCTATCAAACAGTGGAAGTGTCCAGGTATGCTCGTATCACTAAGATAACACAACAGAAGCACTCCCCCAAATCACCCAAATCACCCAAATCACACGCATTAGAACACATCCTCAACTCAACACAATTTCATAACACCGATCCAAACCATCTCGTTCTACATATTCCAGTGCAATCAGTGACCAAAACTGATGGTACACCCATAATAGAGGAAGACATAGAGTATTTCAAAATCTACAATGAGGATACTATTCTTGGGAATGAATTCTCGTTATTTGATTTCATGCTCTCAGGTACTAGAGTGAAACTGATGAACAAATCAACGGCATGCAATGTTGAGGAAGACTTGAAATCCGTCGCAACCGGTAACCTCACTGCTAGGAAAAACAAGGCCATTGAGTTATTAACCAAACATAAGTTGCCATGGCTTCCCAAGGACAGTACAAGTCAGGCTACGAAGAGACCACTACATGCATTGTTGGAATCATTAGACGATATTAACTTAGAGATAGATATCAATGACATCAAGAATGAAATCTTCATAGCAGAAGCTGCTGTGACCACCGAGATCAATGGGCAAGTGTTTGTGAACTTGCCTGAATTCATAGATAAGGATCTATCTAATTTGTTGTTTAACCATTTCACAGAAGTTGCCAAGGAAACTCATACGGATAGCTCGAATGTGAGTTTCTTGAAAGTTTGTCTACCATTAATATTCGGTAACATCACTGTGCTGAAATGTGTTCTCCTATTATCATACTATTACTTACTAAACAAGAAAGAGACGGAGAGATTGCTTCACCTCAAATATCACATGTATTCACTGCATATAGATGTACTCCATGAATTGCAACTCAGACTCCGGTATTACACATCTATTTGTTGTGACCATTCACTACTGATAGTACACTTGTTGCTTACTATTGAAACCCTAAATGGGGCTAGAACTACATTGTATAAGAAGCTCTTGAGTTTAGTTCAGACTATGATCTCACTACGTGGTGGCGTTGAGAACCTTTCTGGTAGTCTTACCGGACTATGCTTGATGAAATTGATGTCTATGCAACTATGTACAGAGGTGTACCTTGAGAATGATGGGATACCCTTGAATGCTAGTGACTTTGTCCATCTGCTAGATACCAAGAGTGATGTCCAATTCTTTGATAACTTTAATTACAAGTACTCCTTGACGTTAAATCAACTGAGCCCTGTCATCGAGATCTATGGCCATATCTCTGTGACATGTAGACTAATGCTTTTAGTCCTTGGTAAGTACTTTGAGTCACCATCAGGTATTAATGATTATAAAGACATCAGTATCTCAAACATGAATACTGCATTAGAGGATGCCCAAGTGCTAGAGAAACGAATTGTGGAGTTTGGTCAGAGAATCCCCACTGGAGTTGCACAAGTTCACCAAGTGCAAATGCAGTTTGCTCTTCATGTCTCAGCATTGTATCTATCACAAACAGTGTATAGACAGGTGCCTCTTTCTCCAAAGACTGTTATTTTGGTGAAACCATTATTCAATGAGGCTATGCAAATGTTTAGACTCTTTGAAAGTTTAAGCCAGGAAGAATTGGATCACGTCAATATTCCTGTGTTGCCACTCTTTTGTTTAGGTGCTGATTTACTCTCTGATGATAGTAAGAACAAATATTTAGAAGAGTTACACAAGTTGTATAACCATTCTCGCCGCAAGATGATTCAGACTGTGACCTTCCTGTTACCCAAAGTATGGGAATTAAATAAAGGTGGATCAGTGTCTGTCGATTGGCGGTCACTTTCGGACATTCACTGTGCATATATATCGTTGTACTGCTAAATTTTTACTACTAAATAAATATAATCCAAAAATATTGAAAGCACGTAACCATAAAAGTATATATATAAACTATAAAACGTATCTGAAAGTTGGGTTTTGAATATCGGTCAAATCACCAAAAGATAGATGACCTTCGTCTGAGTTGATGTCATCCTTAGCGAGTTGATCCTTCTTCTTATTTCTGAAATAATAGATTGCCAACAAACTAGCACATGAAACAACAGTGATCAAGTAAGTACCGACCATCATTTTCTTGGCTGTTTTATAAGTTGGAGCTTCAGAACCTTTGAATGCTTGAGGACCAATAACATTACCAACACAGAACCCAATCAAAAATGTAGTGTTAGCAGTGATCTTCTTGGTGTGACCTGCAACATTGGAAGAGACCACTGAACTCATACATGCCCAGGCTGCTGTAGTCAAGTATGTTAGGAAATAACCAGTCAGCTTGGCACCCTTAGGTGGAGCATATGCTAACAAACACAAAGAAATGAAAATGATACAATTGATAAGAATAGCCACAGATAATCTACTCTTAATGAGGTATCTGTTCACCATGGCGAAAACATATGGGAACACAATATCCATACCACTACCCACCATGTTTAATAGCAAAGATTTCCCAGTGGAGAATCCAAACTGGGTGTTAAGTAGAATGGACCCAAAATTACCGATGGACCCATTAGTGATACCATAACCAAACATGTAAAAGAAGAACAAGTAGATACATGGGTCTGTAAAGGCCTCCTTGACTTGCGACAATTTGAAAGTCTTATTACCAAACCCAGTTTTGTTCTCTCTGATTCTCTCCACTGTGTACAATTTTTCCTCTGGGGTTAAAAACCAAGCTTTACTTGGAACATCTGGGACGTGCACTGCACTAATAAGTCCAAAGAAGATGGTAATAACACCTGTAACAACGTAAAGCAATCTCCATGGAGCTAATGCATAAGAGTCTTCATGCTTGTAAAACCCGTATGCGATACCTGACCCCATCATTGTACCAAACCCTTGCAAACCTAACCACATACTACAACGAACGTATTGTTCCTCCTTCCGGTAGTATTGGGATGTCATAATCATATAAGCCGGATCCATGAAACCCTCTAACACACCTAACAACCCACGACACACCAAAAAGGTAGAAGAAGAATGACAAGCACCATGACAGCAAATAACCACACCCCAGGAAACCACAGCAAATGCCAATGTTTTGGATAGTGGGAATCTTTGTAATAGCATATTAGCAGGGTATTCAAAAACCATGTAAGAAAGATAAAACGTACTAGACACCCATGAATAGCACTTTGTGGACATATTCAAATCAGTCCGTAACCCGGTAATACTAGCGTAGGAATTTGTAGACTTATCCATCAATTGCACTGATTGAAGTACACACATCATTGATAAAATATACCAATCAAGCTTTCTGACCAGTTTTTTTTCCTTCACAGGATCCAACACTAATCCCTCGGTAGCTAAACCAAGCTCATATGCTTGATCAACAACTTTCTTTTCCTTTCTGGAGAGAGTCTGAGTGATATGGATTTCAACGTCACCACCTTTAGTTTCACCGGTGTTGGAGTTGATTTCAGACAAATGGATCTGAGCTGCTGATTTCTCGTTAATGCTATCTGTTCCGTCTGACATTTATCGTATTATTTAAAGACAACTTTGAGTTAAACCCAAAATCCATTAAACCGAATGCCCCTCCATTTTCAGAAAAACAGGTGACATTTTATATCGCAAAGAAGACCCTTAGATTGGAAATTTATGTGATACAAGGAAATAGATAACGAAACCCTAATGAATCAAACACAATACAAGAACAGAAATACGTAGTACCAAACAATTGAGAATGCGCTCGGATTACGATTATTGGTAGTACCTGCGCGTCGCGGAAGCCACTAAATTGGTTAAGAGAGCGACAAAAATGCATTAAACGAGATCGCCTATTAAGCAGGTGTTTCTTTAACTTTCTCTTATCTATGCTGAATAGATCTAAAGAGACTTTCTTTTTATTGCATTCATATTGTACTGTATTAATACCTACAGTGTCTTATCTTTCCTCGATTGCATTGCTAAATTAGGTATCAGCTGCGACGCAAAGTAATTCTAAGAACGACTAATTTTTGAATTAAGTCTTAAGAGAATATAAATAATTATACTCATCCTTATAGTTTTAATTATTACATTCACTAGATAAAGAACTGATAAGCATTATACAATGACCTCAATTAATAAGGACTCTAAGATTATTTTAATTGGTGCTGGCGTTTTTGGACTTTCCAATGCACTTCACTTAGCTAACAATGGTTACACCAATGTCACAGTTATCGATCGGTTGGACTTTGACAGTACCAAATATACACTCTTAAAAGGTTGTGACACTGCTAGTGCTGATATTAATAAAGTGTTTCGTGCTCAATACGCTGAGAAGAAACATTATCAAGACTTAGCATTTCAAGCTTTTGAGATTTGGCAACAATGGAATATCGACATTCAATTGTTACCACCGAGCGAAGCCAAGAAGTACACCGAATTGAAAGTGCTTGATTTATGTGGTATGCTCAGATTAGATGATCAAATTGGTTGGGAGGAGAAGGCATCTAGGGCTAATTTTGAGAAGGAGGGACTTGGTGCATTACGGTTTGACATCAATGATGAGGCAGATTTGAAGAGAGCCACAGCTTCTGGTTTTCGTCCAAAGATTGATTTTGCTCTAAACCTGAAGAAGAATGGGGTCCCTGAATTAGAAGGTGCCTTTGATTCCACTTCTGGGGTGTTATATGCCTCTAGGGCCTTACAGTTTGCTAAGTATTTGTGTACTTTGAAAGGTGTGAAATTTATTTTAGGTGGTAAGAAAGGTACTTTCAAGGAATACATGGGTGATGACTCTATAGTCACTGGTATTGTCACCATGGATGGTAAGCAACACCCTGCTGACTTAGTTGTCGTCAATTGTGGACCTTGGTCTACCAAGCTTGTTCCAGAATTGGATGGTATTAACGAGGGAACCGGTGGTAACATCCTGATCGCCAAAGTTCCTGAATCTCGGAAAGATCTCAGAGTAAAGTATTCACCTAAGAATTTTGCTATGTTAGGTTGGAAAACGGGTCACTCTAGAGAGCACGATTACATGGGTGGGATGTTCATGTTCCCGATGTTAGAGCCTGAAGGTTATATGAAGATCATTGTTAGACAAACCAAGTATACCAATCCAGTCAAGTTAGAAGATGGTAGAGTTGTGTCCATTCCAAAGACTTCTAACAGTAATCCACCATTCACTAGATTGACGAAACACATTGTTTCGCAAGTTGGGGAATGGTTGAACATCTTCTTCCCAGATTTAGTTGATTTGAAATGGGAAAGTAGAATTTTGTGGTACACTGATACCATTAACAATGATTACATTTATGATTTTGTTCCTGGGAAGAAAGGGTTATTTGTCGCATGCGGTGGTTCAGGGCACGCATTCAAGATGTTACCAGTGTTGGGCCAATTCTTAGTTGACAAGATTGAAGGTCGTGAAAACTTTTACACTAAGTTATTTGCTTGGAGAGATTCCAAGAATTTTGATAAAGATCCAAACGGCTTGAGAGAAGGGTTATCGGGTGATAGAGTTTATGATAAGCAATTAATTTCTAGTCCTAAGGATTATAACTTTGGAGGCGTGACTCCACGTTTATAGTTTAATAAAAAATATATATTTCCCCGTATCATTAACAATTCAAATAAACCAATCACAATTGTAACAGGTTTAGATATCAAATTAAAGTAAACTCTTGAACTTCGGCAAAAGAGAAGAAACATGGCGGTGTTGCTTTTCCAAGATTTCCTCGTCGCAGGTTTATCCATTTTGGGCAAGATCTTATCGGGTCGGGTATTCTTTTTTAGGATGATATCCAATGGATACTATATAAAGGAATTGTGATCTGCTTTCTCCCCATCAATTGGTTAAGATATATTGCAGTATGTAGGCTCATTTAACCAAGCAATGGAAAAGTATAACGAAATAATCATTATCGGTGCCGGTATCTTCGGTATATCCACAGCTATAGCATTAGGTCAACGGTACCCTAACGTTCAAGTTCATGTTATTGATAGATATGAACCACCAGTGCCAGATTCCACATCTGTTGATACTACAAGATGTATTAGAGTCGATTACAGGGATGACACTTATTATGAACTTGCTGAAAAGTCATTACGGTTAATTGAACAGGATCCAGTGATTTCAAAATTTTTCCACAATACGGGGATGTCATTCGTGTATGATGGGAACCATGATAAATGGGAAACAATTTATTTAAGAGGCCGGGAATCTGCTGAAAAATGTAATGAGGGACATCCAGAGAAGATTGTTTCATACAAAAATCATGAAGAAGTGTTCAAAAGAATTCATGGTGTCGATAGTACCCCAGTTAAAGAATTAGGGAGACCAACTTGGTGGAACATTGGGTATACCAATTTATCCAATGGGTTCATCGATGCAGCTAAGAGTATGAAGGCATATTATGAACGTGCTAAGGGTTACAAGAATATCAAATTCACATTCACCGCCGTTGATTCATTGCAATACGAGGGGAAATCATTCAAGAGTGTTAAATTAGTTGATGGTACTGTTATTCCTGGTGATTTAGTTATTGTAGCTGCTGGTGCATGGAGTTGTAAATTAGTCAATTTAGATGGTATTTGCAAATCATCGGCTATTGAGGTTGCCTGGTATAAACTTACCAAGGAAGAACAAGAACAATGGAAGAATATGTCAATTACTACCAATTTATCGACTGGTATTAATATTTTCCCACCGTATAATGGTGAAATTAAGACATTAAGACGGTCAGCAGGTTATAAGAATACCATTGAGATTGAAAATCCTGATCCACTGTCTAAGGAGAAACAATCAATTTCTTATCCACGTACTACCATGGATTATCCTAATGATTGGATCCCGGAAGATGCAGAGTTAGCATTGAGAACTAATTTGAAGGAAATTATGCCACCATTATATAAGAGACCATTTGATAGAACCAAATTATGTTGGTTAACACAAACTCCTAGTGCAAATTTCTTAATTGATTATCATCCCAATTGTGAGGGTGTCTTAATGGCTACCGGTGGATCAGCACATGCATGGAAATTTGTTCCTGTGTTGGGTGATAAGATTGTTGATTTCTTAGAAGGTACATTAGAAGGTAAATTAGTAGATAAATGGTCATGGAAGGAGAAATTACAATTCACTGGTGATAATGGTAGTGCTCCAAGAATGGAAGGTGAACCACAAGAGATGGATAAAATTACGAGAGATGCCGATGATATTGATGAATTAGCTAAATTGTGTATTTAATATAAGTTAAATTGAAGTAGTTTAGAAAAACGCAGGTATTTGTGTGGAAAATTAACCGAGGTTCAATTTTCTTAACATTGCTTTCCAAACTTATTTAATGGTTAGAATGGTTAGATGCTTGATAAGGGTATCCCGGTATAAGGATTATGATTTATATGTAAAGTTACTAAATACTATATTGGTTTAAAGACAGATAGGCGAAGAGATGAATAACAATTACCGCTACGCCTCAAGGGGAGAGGGAGAGGAAGAAACAGAGAAATGAAATTTATAGTAAAATGTCTACATGTCTACATTATATTATATGAATACAAGTAAACCAATTAAGATTGAATAAGAATCAAACGAGCATAAATGCGAATAATTAATACAACAGTCTAGAAAAGTACACCAAAGGCATGTCTTGTGATTATATCGAATAACATTTGTTTCTCATTGTTTTGGAGTTACACAAAACAAGGCTGATTGAAATTGTCTCAGGGGGAGGTAATTGGCGTTAGTATGGCAATACACACAAATGAAAAAAACATTGAAGACAGCAACAATAAGCTTAATATGTTTTTTTCATTGTACTAAATGAGTAGTGTACTAAACCTACTTTAATAATACAATAGATAACTAACAATAGATGTGTTGCAACTATAATTCATATAAATTGGTCAAGCGACATGTTCAGTTATCTTTATATCACTGATCAATTTTTTTTGTATAGTAAAGCCAAGTAATTTCTTATATGATCAGCCTCTTTTATTAAGAGAAAAGTGAATATATATATTATATATATGTACTGATAAGATTAATTATTGAGATACCAAATGGATGTCAGACAGTATATACATAGTAATATAGTGTAAGGCAATAGTAGTAACTAGTATAGCTGGTTTATAATTCCCACGTGGGGTAGGTACTAAATTAAATTTTTAATTTTATTTAGTGGTGTATACAATAAGAAGATTTTTACAAAATATACGATTTAATGGGTTACCCAACGGGGGTCTCGTAAGACCATATACTCAATTAGGAATTGGAAGAGAGGGGTTGAATTGGGAAAAAGTATTTAACACGGTGTATCGAATCATGAAAAACTAGTTAAATGGATTAATTAATTCTTATCTGTTATATCTTAATTACACAACCATAAACCTAGACAATAAACTGTAATTTAACGGCATCAATTAGAAAGCCCATATAGCCTCCCCCCCCTCTAGTGTGTAAATTGTAAACACACCCTGTGTACTTAACCTTGTACTTTGAACTCTCCACCAAGGTACTAAGTTAACTTAACAATGCAGCAATTGTCTTTTTAATTTTATTATTATTTTTTTTTCTTAATTTCCTTCCTTCCTTCCTTTCTTCTTATTCATTTATATACTTCACCATTCCTACTTACTCAAGAGACTACGATTTCAATATACATATATCTATCTTTCTCTTTCCCTCCTAACTCCATTTTTTTTTCTTCATCTTCAAGAAACGGTGTTTTTTCAATATTGCCCTTTCGAAAAACCCTTTTTTTTTCTTTAATTTCATACCTTCATACCCTTATTCCATTCCCTCTTTCTATCTCTATTCAATTCATTCATTAATCACTTCCACTAGCATAGATTATTCGCATAGACGTTCCATCTCTCACTTACTCTATCCCATCTCCCACTTGTTACGTTCATTTAATTCTAAATTTCACTATCTCACCTTCTCTTATCGCACATGAAATTCGGTCAAGAGTTTAACGATAGATCCATCTCCAAATGGAGAAATTATAATATAGACTATAATGACCTCAAATCGAAAATTAAATTAGCTACCACTCCAGTGGAATTGACTCTTCATCATGATTCTATTTCATCGTCATCCTCAGATGAACTTCACGAGGACGGTCAACCACAACCACTCACTGCTGAACAAGAAGCTTACATTGACACCCAAAGTAAGAAATTACTGAAAAAACTATACAAGGCATTCAAAGAACAAATAGAATTTGTCTCGTTATTTGTGAATTCCAAATATGGTGAATTGTCTAGACGTATCTTGACTAATAAGAAAAGTTTAAATGATATTATCAATAATACAAATAATGAAGAAAGTCAAACTTATAGAAGATTAAAGACACGGAAACTCATTTATATCAATAAGGAATTGAATTCAATATCTACAGATCTCCAAGAATTGTCTAGATTCATCTTATTACAAAAAATAGCTATCCGTAAACTACTAAAGAAATTCTTCAAATATTCATCTTACCAATACAAACAAGAACTAGTCAATAAAATCAATGAAACTCTACTATACGGGAACCCTAACTCATTCGCTAACATATACTTAAATGATGCAGTTCTAGAATTAACACTGATGTTTGATGTGTTGAATAATTATTATAACGATGGTGAACTGAGAATTAGCCCCAATTATATCAATGAAGTCAATAAGGCTAGACGTAAGCCAAGACAACCATCAGTGGGGACATTGGATTCTTTACAATTACCTGCAGGTGGTCCAGCTGATCAAAATAAAATCTTATTCTCTAAGGCGATCACATTTGATTTAGTATCTCGTAAGAAATGTCCAACTTCACAAACATTCTGGGTTCACAAGGATAACTTGGATGAATTGAAATTTGCATTATTAAAGGAATTTAAATTGATATCAGATGATACAGGGATAGTTGATGATGAACACGCAAATAATAATAATAATACCCAACACAATGAAGAACCCGTTTTATCATCACCTGCTAATTTACCTATGCATTTGAAAAAAACCAAATCTTCATTAGAATTAAATCAATCGTTCGCTGGAGGCATGACTCCAATTGAACCATCCGAGCAACTCCATCAAATTCAACAACAAAACTTGTTATCAAAGGCACAAGCAGAAATTGAAGCTCACCCACCAGCTAGAGAATTGGAAACATCTGCGATGTTCCAACCATACACTAACGTGGTGTCAGTGTGGTTAAACAATTTGGATAGTCCCACAGTGACTGGTCCAGAGAAGGATTCATCAGGGACAACTTCTAATGATATGGTTGGTGAAATAAGAATAGGTGATGAACACGATAAATTCGCTAAACCAATATTGATTGCCCCCGTTGGTGGACTCAGACAATTTGCTATCACAACAACAAATGAATTAATCATTGATGACCTCTTTTATTATACCTCCGGTAATGATGATGTTTATTCCAACTTGGAAAAAATTAATGATTTGAAGTCTAAGGTTTACAATAAATGGAAAAACTCTGGATTGATGGGTAACCCCAAAATGGCACAACTGTCACTGGATTGGTGTATCGATAAGAAGGTTAAACCATTGGCTAAGGTCCATTATGAGAGAACCCGGTTTATTAATCTGAATCCAGAAGATCAAAAAATCGATTGTTATATCACTTTAGATTCAGAAATTGAAACTAGTAAAGTCACTGATATAGGTGAACAATTAAAGAACTCACACGACTTCAGATGGTCACAATATGATGACACTCATAAGGAATCATTCAAATATTCTGTGTTGGAGATACGATATGAATCACCATTCAAGAGTTTACCAGTGAAATTGAAACAATTAATAGATTCCCATTTAGTCTACAAAGTGGATGAATTAAATTTTTCTCTTAATAATTATCTGCTAGCCAAATACTTCTATGAAAAATTACCTGATTCAACATTGGCTGATTCAATTGCTCCATGGTTTGAAGTGTTACAAAGTGTTGATATCAGAAAGTTACCAGAATTCCAAGTTTCAGAAGAAGACGAAGGTAGTGATTCCACAAAGGCCGTTAAGGGCATCTTACTCAATAAGAATGATGATTTACCACCGGAGAATGAACAACCCGGTAAAGGTTACTGGAATGAATTCGATAATGGATCTGATTTCGCTAATGATGGTGGATTTTACATTGATCCAGAAGACAGTGATGATTCCGTTGGCGTTTTGGGTCACCTCTTTGGTGGAATGCTTACACCCGATCGGATTGATCACATTTTAGAATTATCAAATAAGATTAGTCATGGATTTAACAAATTGAATCCATTTAAACAAGCAAGAAGTGATGCCAGTAGTAGTATCAGACAACCATTACTCTCTAATAAGGATTCTTATTACTCTTGGGAACTACCAGTGGATGGTGACGATGAATTAAGAACTCGTGGCCATAATATGATTCGTAATATGCAAGAACATCCTCAATTGCGTCACCATAATTCATCCGATTCTGATACTACAGTGAGTGATTTCATGTATCAACAACAAACTCATGATTACAGACGGAAATCCTCTATTAAACCACAAGATGCAATGTTTAGTCAGGAAAGAGAAGCAGTTCTAGGTGGATCTGATTCTAGATCTAATGAAATGCAAAAGAAAATTAATCATGATAGAATTTTGACTTTTATTTACATGTCATTTATTTTAGTTTGTTTATTGACTTCTGGTATTGGTGTTGGTGTGATTAGTTCAATTACTAATAATCCTTTATCTAATGATCCAAATTTTAAGAATCGTCAAAGCTACCTGATGATTATGTTATTTGGATTCTTTTGTTTATTATTAGCAAGCATGTTAAGTGGTGCCAGTATTTGTATGATGATCTGTCGGTACACTCCAGCACCTCTTTGGCATTCATTAATAGTGTGGACTAGTGTTACGGTGTCAAGTTTGTTGTTTGTTATTTCAATTTGTGTTATGTTTTAATGAAAAAAAGATCAAAAGCTTATTTTTTTCTTTCACTTCCATCTTTATGTACATTTAGTGTAACAACAGTGCTAGTAATTCTAGTATTAAATTTAATACAATTTTTATTATTAATAATATACAAAGTTCTATATCAGTAATTCAATTTATAACCAAACTTTTCTTGAGTATATTCTGCTCCGAATTCTTGATATTCATCACGAGTAACACAAGTTTTCTTGAATCCTTGATTTTGGAAAAATTTCTGTGCCGATTTAAATCCAATTTCAGAGAAATCAGTTGATTCATTAGGTAAATCAAATAATCTCACTTCATTATCAATTGGAATCACTTGCTTTAAATCATTAATTAATCTTTCTTTGAATCCCGGCATATTGAAACACCCACCTATAGTGATAACATTAGCTAATAATAAAGGTCTAACTAAATCGGGAACAAGTTTAAGTGATTCTTGAATGGTTTGTATTAATCCAGCTTTATGGAGTCCAGACAATTCGGGTTGGAATAAAAGTTCCGGCACAGTGAATCTTTCATCGTAAAGTTTTAACACTTGTTGATTTTGTGCTAATAATTGTTGATTAAGTTTACCGTTGTTAGCATGCAATTCTGTATCCGTGAGGGTGTACCCCATTGATTTATCTTCTGGAAGCACATAATTCAAAATCAGAGAGTTATTATCTTTATGATGGAGTTGTTGCTTTGGACTCAATTTACGCAAGTTTTCGATCTTCTTAAGTGATTCATTGAAGTCAGCACTGACGTAACAAGTCTTCTCTTTAATATCGTTAACCAGGATGGTCTCCTCGGTTACATTATAATGTCTGAATGAAATCAATTCTCGGAGGTACCCACTGAGGATACGCCCTCCCAGTGGCAATCTTTTAATGGCCTTCCAGTAGGGCAATCCGTAAACCACTGGGATGATCCAAGTGGAGTCAAATCCTGAATCAATCACCAGTTGGAAGTCGTTATATTTGTTATCACCTGTACCATTTTGAGTCAGCCAAGGTGTCAATGACCCTGCTGAACATCTATAGTAATTGGCTACTTCGAATTCTTCGAATATAATTTGATCTAAATTGTTTTGAAATTTGGTTAAATTAATGGGCGTCTCTAAGTAAATTAAATTAGAACCTTTGAGGAATTCATCTTCACCCTTGTCCTTTAAGAAGGTGTCATCCCATATTTGTCTCTCTAATAGCCACTGTGTGAGTTGTCCGTTAGCTTCTATTGGTCTCTTAACATATACATTAGAGTAATCAGTCAATTGTCCGATTTGGTTCCCCAAGACAACTCGTTTGTCTATGGTTCTCAGAATGCAGTTAGGCACATGAATGGGGCTACTCTCTGTATCCAATCCGTACTTGATCTCATAGGACCCGTTGTCTATGATGATATTCTTAGCCATAGTTTGGTGGTGGATATATGTCCTTCAATAAAGAACTCTAGTTGTTCGTTCTTCCATTCATTTCAAATGTTCATTTCACCGCGTAAGTGGTGAAAAAGTTTACATAGTCAATGAAAGACACACAAAATTATAGAATAGTAAAGCATTTTTAGTTGTATATAGACAGATATATAGATAAATAAAATCAAGTCATCTCCTCATTCTTCTCCTGAAGCCATTCCACAAATTCATCCATCAACACAGGCCAAGACTGGCTCTCATCGTAGGTTTCCAAAGTGGCATCGTGAGCGTACTCTTGTAAGAAGGGAAGAAGCATATTCCATTGATCCTTGGTGATGGTCTCCTTCTTCTCGGCATTAAGGAATTCAATAAACTTAGCCAGCTGAGATTGTAACACGGTGGGTAATATGAACTCCAGATATGGGATCGCCACATCGATGGGCAAGTTTTTCTGGTCCTTATCTAAAAGGAACTTATAAACAAACTGGTACACCTTCTTGTAATACTCATCATCTGTCGTGAACAATGGTCTCAGAGTGTTTTCGATGTAATTCTGCATATCAGCTATCGTATTGCAATTCACTTTAGCCCAGTTGTTTAAAAAGGGAGCCTCCTTGAAGATCCCCTCCGCTGGGGATTCCAAGAATTCCGCTAACGATAGTACAATGATGTCTTCAGGTTCATATCCCAAGTCTGCTATGTATTGTGTGGTACCATCGTATCCGATGTAATTATTACCGATGGCATCAGTGGTTTCTGAAATAAAGAATTGTTAGTATAATCGAAATAGAAAAGAAGGGAAGATTTCTACATACCTTCCTTGTACTTATCAAACAAGGTCTTCAATTTCTTGGACACAGTGACAGCTGTTCCACGTTGACTAGCGGCCTCCTTAGCAAGAATCTCACTGACTATGTTGGGGTTTGAGAAGAAATCGTTGATAGCCACGGTCAGCTTGTTTGAATTTCTTTGAAGAAAGAACTTGGCCACTGCCGAAGACTCCGTCCCCGTGACCTCTAAGAACCTGTTCACTGTAGCTGTTCTTGGTGTAGACATATGTGATTAAAATTAAGTATCTGGGAATCCACCAGAGGAAAAGAGACAGAGATCGATTCAAAACTGTCTTCTTTTTCTCAACACCAAAATAAAAAGAAAATTTTGAAAATCACTAAATACAAACAAGTAAACAGACAATATAAACTACGGAAGACACATCATGACTATTCCTATTACCATAGACGTGTTCAATACGGTATTCAATGACTTCTCTGATTCATTTGGTGTGGATGATCCATCATCCGATCTTGGAATCGTGCTTGATTGGATCTCCGAGAAGATGATGTTCAATGAAACAACAACGAGTCAACCGGAACTCACATTTAGGGTGAAGAACGCTCTAAGGAGCTTCAAACAGGGCAATGACTTGCTATTCAACCAGGCTATATTCCTGATAAGATTGGCTATCAACAAGAGGGGCAAACAAATGCAAGCACAGGTGTTACGCAACGCCAATGATAAATTCAATGGTGTCTGGACTTTGGTCAATTGGTACCTCCAAACACAATCCGATTTGGCAGATTGCTCTAAGGCTATCAATTTCAATGCAACCCAGTTAGTCTTACTCAAGCGGTGCCAAAATGCTGCCTTCCGGAAGGTGGTACTCAATGACAAGGTATGGGGATTCGTGAAATGGTCCTACCAGAGCGGACTATTCGATTCACCCCCCGATAGTACTACCGATCAACTAGAGAAACTGGTATTCATGGCTGACGTCTGGAGAGAATCAGGAATGGCCCATGACATAGACGATCTCATCATAGAATTGACTGAGGCTAACATCAAGCAGTACGTCTCCAGTAGTTGTTCCCGCCGGTGGGACACTCCACTATTAGGGTCTCTACTTCAATGGGTAGCCACAGATTTGGCACCACGGATTACCTCAGTGATGGTCTCGGATGACCCTAACTTAGAGACTCGGTTAGTGGAACTCTTCAAACGAGAACTCGCCAAATTGAGAACAAACGAAAGTTTCGACATAGTGATTGACTTCCCCGATTCCCGTATAGCCCTAGAGGAATTCAGAGAGTGTCTCAGTGATGACACCCAGAAGTCTGATCTTGTCAATAAGTTTATCAAACTCTGTGGTAGAAGACTGCTCCATTCTGGAACTAACACTATCGATATCATTGCCTCTTATATGTCAACCATCAGATCGTTTCTCATTATTGATCATAGAGGTGTGCTGTTGGATAAAGTCTGTAGACCTATCAGAGAATACTTGAAAACTAGAGAGGACACCATCCACAAGATTGTGTTGGCACTCCTGGACACTACTGAACAAAACAAATTAATCGAACTAGCTATAGAACTCCGTAACTCTGAGAAATTCATTCTAAGAGAGGTGGAAAGAGACCTAAATTGGAATCCCGATCCCGTCGATGCACTCCCAGATTTCAGAAAGGGATTTGTGGAAGACGTTGTGGAGGCACTTATATCTATTTACGAATCTAAGGATGTTTTCATCAAGGAATTCATGGGAGTTTTCTCTACAAAGTTGTTAGAGATCACTGATTACGATGTGAGACCGGTTTACCATAATTTGAAATTGCTTAAGACTAGGTTCGGTAAGGCTGAAATGAGTTCGTTGGATGTGATGATCAAAGATATCATCTTATCGAAGAAGTTGGATAGACAGATTGCTGCAGACAAAGTGCATGCCTCTATAGTGTCCCATATGTATTGGCCTGAACTACCTGAAGATAAATTCAAATTACCTGATGAAATCCAGGCACGGTTGACTGCTTACGAAAACCAATACGAAAAACACAAAAAGGGCCGTAAGTTAACCATGTTCCCATCTCTAGGGCTCATAGATTTAACTATTGAATTAAACAGCGGTATTAAACGTGATTTCAAGGTGTCCCCCGATAAGGCATCAATCATCTACCACTTCCAAAGCCAACCGGAGGGGGCAGAAATTAAACTGGCTATGATCTGCATGGGATTACAGATGCCATTAAAATTGGTTTCCGAAGGGTTAGCCTTCTGGGTTAAAAATGGGATCCTCATTGAATGTGGTCTGAACTCTTACAAGATCAATGAATGATATACTTATATATTACTTTGCTAAATAGAAATAAACTTGAAAATAAAACTTGATAATGTACTGTAATTCAATTTTTTTTTTTGTGTCCAAAAGAAAAAAAAATTCTTTTTTACCGTATAGTATGATCCTTTCTATAACAACCTAATTCAACATTAATCATGGCTAAGAAAGATAAAAAGTCCAAGGAAGCCAAGAAGGCTCGTATGGCAGCCAAAAATGAGAAGAACTCCAAGAAGGCTGACCAGAAGTTGAAGAAACAAACCAAGAAAGCCGGAGATGACTTAGAAGATGATGTCGATTTGGATGAATTACTTAAACAATTAGCACAACAACAAGCTGAATTCGAAGAAATTCACGTTGATCAAGTCACTAAGCCAACAAAGAGATTGAATGCCACTCTTTGTGCCTCCAACAGCAATGGTAAAAAAGAGTTAGTACTCTTTGGTGGTGAAGTCAATACTGGGACCACCGTGCATTTCTATAATGACTTACATGTGTATTCCGTTGACTCCAACACTTGGAGACGGTACATGTCAAAGAATTCTCCCATGGCAAGATCATCACACACCATGCTTTACCACCCTTCAGGGATATTCTTACTCCACGGTGGTGAGTTCTCGTCACCTAAGCAATCTACTTTCCATCACTATTCCGATTCTTGGATCTTAGATTCACAAACCAAGGAATGGAGTAAAATTGACAGCAAGGGTCCATCTTCCAGATCAGGATCCAGAATGGCCGTGTGGAAGAATTACATAATGTTGTATGGTGGGTTCAGAGATTTGGGTAGCCACACAACATACTTGAGCGATCTTTGGTTGTTCGACATCACCACATATAAATGGAAGGAGGTTGTATTCCCACCTACTCACTCTCTACCTGATGCTAGATCGGGTCATTCATTTATCTCTTGTGAGGATGGTGCCGTTTTATATGGTGGGTACTGTAAAGTGAAAGCTGGTAAAGGTTTACAAAAGGGTAAGGTTTTGACTGACACTTGGGTGTTGAAGATGAAGGCTGATCCAAAACAAATTAGATGGGAAAGAAAGAGAAAGCAAGGCTTCCAACCAAGTCCTAGAGCTGGTTGCTCCTTACAACTGCACAAGGGTAGAGGTTTACTTTTCGGTGGTGTGTATGATTATGAAGAAACTGAAGAAACCTTGGATTCCGAATTTTACAACTCTTTGCTTTCTTATAACATTGAAACAAACAGATGGTATACCTTGACTTTGAGATCAGGTAAGAAGAATAAAATAGTGAAAAAGGAGAAAGTTAGCAGAGATAAGGAATTGGAGGATATGTTGAATGATATCTTGGCCAAGGCAAACTTGAATGATGATGATGATGACGAAGGTGAGGATAAGGTTGTCATTCCAAAGGATGATGACGAGGTTAACGAGGATGAGAACAAGATCGAATATGAAGTTAGAAATCAAATGCCACACCCAAGATTCAATGCATTGACTTGTGTTCTCGATGATATCTTTTATATATACGGTGGTATGTGGGAATCCGGTGAACAAGAATGTAACTTGGATTCCTTCTACACCATTGACCTATCAAAATTGGATGGATTGAAAGTGCTATGGGAGGACATGTCTGAAGTGGACAACTTGAAGGAAGACACTGAAGATGAATTTGATGATGAGGATGACGACGATGAAGATGATGACGAGGAAGAACCAACTGATCAGAAGCTAGTCGCCGAAGAAGAAGAGGAGGAGGAAGAAGAAGAGGAAGAAGAAATTGAGCCTGAGATTCCTGATGATAGACCTTGGTTACCACACCCAAAGCCTTTCGAATCTTTGAGAAATTTCTATTTGAGAACAGGACCAGAATTCTTGAAATGGTCTATCAGTAGTAACAGAGATTCTAGAGGTAAACATTTGAAGACGAAATCCTTTGAATTATGTGAAGATAGATGGTGGGAGAGAAGAGAAGCTGTTAGAATTGAAGAAGAAGACTTGGAAGAATCTGGTGTCACTGAGCTTATTGAAAAGGATTTCAATGCTAAGGGTGGTAGTAAGAGAAGATGATGTTTACAGTTTTGTATTTTTTATTTATATTTATAGAAAATTAGAAAGTAAATGATTTCCGAAACTAAAAAAAATTAATGTACATGCCAGGTGGGATAGAGAGAGTGTGTGCGTTTATAAAGAAAATAAAAGAGATTTATGCAAAGTGGATACCGACTTGGTGGAAGGCATATAGAAGTTTCAAGAAATCTGTTTGATCTAACTTGGAAGCTCTCTTTTCACCGAAAGAGTTTTCCTTCATAACTTGATCCACTTTTTCCTTCACAATCTTACTGTAATCAGCATTAGCGTCAACCAACATTTCACCTCTTTGTTCACTTAAATAAGACAAATAAGTTTTATAATTGTTTGTCAAGGTTTCCAAAATCTTGGAATTCTTAAAGATGGCATTCAAAGTTTTGTTTTTTCTGTTAAAACAGAATCTCAATAACCCATCCCATTCATTATAATCGATTTGTGGTCTAGGATTTTTAGGTTCAATTTTCACCACAGAGGATTCAACTTTAGGTGGAGGTCTGAAATTATTCTTGCCAACCTTCATAACGTGTTTCACGTTGGCCCACATTTGAGCGTTAGCACTCAATCTATTATATAGGGCATCACCAGGTCTGGCGGTCAAATTCATAGCGAATTCTCTTTGGAACATCAACACAGCCATTCTAGGTGGCTTTGGCATGGATAACAATTTGAAAACGATACCAGATGAAATTTGATATGGAGTGTTAGATATACACACATCAAAGTATGGTAAATTTTCCATCTTCATGAAATCCCCCATCACTATTTCTAACTTCTTCTCCAATGGGGTTCCCTGCACTCTCTTTGTCAATTCGGCAGCCATCTTAGGATCAACTTCAGAGGCTATCACCTTTCTAGCTTGTTCCAAAATTCTCACAGTCAAGTTACCGGTACCTGGACCGATTTCTAACACGACATCTGATGGCCTTATCTCAGCTTTATCAACGATCCCCTGAGCTATCAATGGATTCTTCAAGATGTGTTGACCCAAGTCAGTATTAAACTTAAACACTTTGTTAATTTGATCTGCACCAGATGGATCTGGTCTCTTATTGAATTGCTTCTTAGTAGCCTTTGGCATTTCTTATACGACCTGTAATATTAATATAATACCCAAAAAAAAGTGAAAAAAGGAAGGAAAAAAACTCTTTTCTTTAAACAAAAAAAAAATTTTCAAAAACTATATCAAGGCGGTGCTGAGTAGAGAGTACTTGATTAAACCAGATGTGTCAACCTATTTACCGTCTTCAGCCCGCCATACCAACTCTTAGTGATCTTAAAGTTCCAATTCTTTAGAGGGACAGTTGTACTAGACATTATAAGTTGCCCCCCATTGTCGAATAAAACGTAGATCCACTATGGTATCTTCAATAAGCTACGAGATTTGGAAACTCTGGCTGTGCATCTTTACTATTTGAAGAAGAAAAAGATGTTGAAATATAAGTTCTTGTTATTCTTATTGTTGTTCTCCACAAATAATAGATTCAATATGGCAGAACAACCAGTGAAACTCCAGAATAGACCTAAATCAGCTAATGGATCAGCTACACCACCTCCACGGAAGAGAACTAATGGTCCAACTACAAATAGTAAAGGTGACTTAGTGATAACCCCACTACAGAAAAAGAGAATCAGAGGTTATCAGATGATAGTAGCAGGTCTTCTATTCATTGCTGTGCCCTCTGTGGAACTTTATAGACGGTTATACTTAGATCATGAACGGAAATTACAACAGGGGATTTACAATCCTAAGGACGGAACCATTAGAGAATTTGATGAGGAGGAAAAACAAGAAGTGTTTAAGAATAGTTGGTTGACTAAATTATTTGGTGAAAAATGAATATATCAATAACAGTAATACACCATTACCAATCTTGTTTATAGTTAATATTAAGGTTTTACATTTATTGATATCATTACATTATTAGAAAAAAAAACCACATATAAATAGTATACACACTTGTAGATGTTTAGAAAGTATCACTAACAGATCTATTACGTATTGCAGGTCTTCCTGGTCTTTGACCCAACATCAACTCTCTTGAACCCAAGGAGGATTGTGCTCTGACTCTTTGCTTGATCATTTTCAAAGGAGTTGGTGGTTTCAAAGAAGGTGATGGGCTTTGTCTCATGTGGTGGTTCCCCATGGACATCACGGACTTGGGTCTCTGAAGAATGGAGGGAGTACTCAATACTGGAGGATTGGTGCCATGTTTATTGGATAGAGAAGATCCTATGATGGCCAACCGGGATTCACATCTTGTGGCTGACTGACTGAGGGCAGAGAATGGTGTTGTCTTAGGAGTAGGAATGGATTCCTGTTGTCTTGTCAATGATCTTATTATGCCCAACTTAGATTCAGCCCGTTTAGGTAATGGAATCTTAGTACTGCGTTGCACTGTTTGTTCATAGTTGAAATTTTTGAATGGTTCCACCATTGGTGTACTATTTGTATCATTATTCAAGATCAACTTGGAATCCTTCAAATTCAGTAACCCTCCTGAAGTCGTGGACTTGAGTCTAGGAACAGATCCAACTGGTAATGGTACATATTTCTTCTCCTTAGTACTAAACACAAGTGGTGTAGATTCCATTGGAGAGTCACTTTGATGATGGTGTTTGTTCTTCTTTTGATTCAATCTTGAACTTGGAGTGATAAACGGATTAGGAGACTGCGGTTTACATTTCACCTGTAATGGAGAATCACTATCAAATTGTTCACTAGTTTCCGATAAATTAATTCTATCTAATTGATCACACAGAGTCGAACCATCGGATGATGGTAATATCACACTGTTTTCTTTATCTTCCAAATCCACATTGACTTCTTTGATTAACTTCTTTATTATGGCATTATTCTTCTTCTCCTTTAAGGCATCCGATCTATCATTTAATTGTGTGTTTTTATCTTGCAGAATCTTGAAACTATGCGGAATTTCCTTTCTAGCCGATGTTGGGTTATATTCAATCATAATAGGATTCAGTTCCACTTTGAACCCATTTGACACCTTTCTCGGTTTTTCCTCAACTTCCTTATTACCAGAAATCAACATAGGTTTCTTGGATTTCTTCTTGTTTTTCTTGTATAGTTTATTGAACCGTATGAGGTAATTATCTTTTCTCTCAAGTAGTACATCATCTGTGATCAAGTCCTCACCGATTGCACGTTTCAAGACATCAAATGCTATCTCCAATAGTTCAACCTTGTCTGCATTTATCTCGTTAGTGGATTCCATGGATTCAATGATGTTACCCAATTCTGCAAAAATAAATTCGAAAATTGATCCCCATTTCTGGTCCACCAGTTTGCATCTCAATGATCTCACATCATCATTCAATTTCTTCAAATCTGTAACCAATGTTTCATATCTGTTAATTAAGTATATAATAGATTCAGCATATACATCCTTGGCTAATTCACCAAATTGTTCAATTGTTTGTGGGATAAACATGATAGATGCATTAATGGGGCTGATCTTTGTATTTATTTCATTAAAGAGATCATATAACTTGATCTCTGAGTCATTCATTTTAGGTAACTTCAACGTGATACTGGAATTCTGTGTTATCTGTATTAATAATTGTGGTAAATCATATGTGGAACCATTTTGTTCTTGTTGTTTGATTATATTATTGATCTCCGTCACAGAGTGTACGCTCTTGGTTATCTCAGTTTCAATTGTTTCCATTACTTGTTTATTCAATTCATCATATTGAATGGCTATGTCTAATCTTTTCTTGTAAACGTACACATATCTCCTAAGTTTCAAGGAGTGTTCACATATTTGGTTCACATCATTCAGTAATGTATTAATCTTGTCCCCGTTAGTCTCAGTGATGTTGATATCAACCAGTTCTAGTAGTTTGGACATCAAGATTTCTATCAATTCTGTGCATTTATATAATTTGAATATCTGAGGTTTAGCCTCTAGTATCCATTCAAGAGTAAACTTGTGGTCTATTTTCAATATATCTAACTGTTTGAAACTTTCCAGTTGTAAATCTATAAAGTCCATAAGCTCCGTGGTGATGCTTTCCACTTTGATCAAGTCATATTTATTTGAATTCAACTCAAGTGGGCCTATTAAGTCCTGTAGGGAGAAAATGTAATCCAATTTCTGGTATCCCTCAGAACTGATCAATACTTGTGATAACGGTTCTGTACTAGTTGTCATTTGACAGGACTTGTTTGTGTGTTCTTTTTTTTTTGTCTGTGTAGGTGTATTCTGGCAAAACAGTATTCAATGATTAAACTGGAGAATGTTGTCTACTGTAAAGGCTTGGATTAGAAAAATCTAGTTAACAGCCTTTGATAAAAGAATAGATGTCTCATGTTTACATTTGTCCTAAAAGGGAATACATATTTTTTTGAGCCGCACAATTTATATTTGCAAGGCTGTGTAAGAATATTTTGGTTTGGGTATATTTAGAAAAGAGTGGATATTTATATATATATACATCAGGCATTGATTTGTACAGGTTTATTTGTCTTCTGGAACATCTCCCGGATGATTTCGTCAGACAAGGTGACATCGGGTTTCTCTATCAAATCTAATTCACTTTTTGGGAAGTCATCATGCCAAGTCTGTATGATTTGATCTCCCGTGGAACTCAAGAATTCTATTCTATTAATGAAAAATTCATTACAGACCCTAGTCATGTCTCTCTCTTTGAATGCCTTGAATATGTGTTTCTCCACACAGAGTGCCTGATTCATATCTTTGTAGATCTCTAATTCAACGTCATAACCGACTGCACCGAATTCTAGTCCCAAATTTCTAATGTTTTTACCATTACGATTCAAAGTGACGTTTCTTTCCATCATCAAGTTAGGATCCAATTTAGGATCATGCATATGGTAGAACATTGGATCCACGGTTGTCTTGGTCCATGCGAATTTATATGACAATTCGTACCTGTACTTGTAATTATCTCCGGCATCGACTATTTGTTTATTGACTCTTTCAATGTTAGACTTCAATATTTTGTAATCCTGGATTGGATCATATTGCACTATAGTTGTATGATCTAGATATTTCATAAATTTGTTCTTGAAGAAACCGTATAGTCTATCAGGAGACTTATAACATTGATAGTAAGTCTTATTGAAGAAATGGGCCCCCGCAATGAAGGTTTCCTTGTCACCTTCACCAGCACCACCCTGAGATAATAATGGGTAGTACCCAAATGGTCCATCAGAGTTGTAGTATGCAGCCAATAGCATCGCATCAAAATGGGTAGCCTTATTAACCAATAATTCCCCAGACTCGGAAGACCAATCAGGTAGAGTACCTGCTCTATCGTGGTATGAAACTTGGGTTTGTAAATTCTTTCTCTGTTCATCAGTGTAATAATGTTTTGGATTGGTATGGAAATCATTCAATTTTCTAACTGGTTCATCACCAACTTGAATGTCTGCAACTTTATAATATTTAGGTGATGTAGTACGTCTCCAAAAATCTGGCCAAGTGACCATTCCGAAATCCTTGTAAACATCTGATTCGAATATAGGATCTGGATTTTTCACAGCTAAAGAATCGGAATCAAGTAAGAACGTATTTTCAAATGAAGATGCCAAAATGGCCATCGATTTAAATTGATAACCAGAGAATTTGAAATCCTTCATAGTTGACCTACCAAGCACTGTATGCATAGATATACATTTAGCATTGATACTAGGTAACAAAGTTTCACAATAATACTGTTCGTAATCAGAATCTTTAGGTAATAACACTTCCACCGGTAGCACCGATCCTGAACGTCTCAATGACTTAATGGCCAAGAAGGCATACCATGAATACATATCACCACCGACAATGACATAACCGGATCCCTTGTAGAATGGAGCAGGTGGCTTTGGTGGGATAGCGTCGACGACTGCTTTGTGTTTTGGAATTAAATCATTAATGAAGTCATCATTGAAATGTAAGAGTGCCTTCATATCATTTTCCGCCAACACATAACGTGGTAATTCAAACATGTGTACAGTACCGATAATTGGTTTACCATTCCGCAACCGAGTTCTAGCTGGATGTAAAATTGATTGTCTATTTTTTTTCAACACTTTAAAGAATTTAGCCATGAAAGTGTGGAAAACGTAGTTCCCCTTAGAGATGTCTATTTGCCTTCCTGAATCTGTGTAATCGATTGTGATATGCTTTGGTTTGTCATCCTTAATGAATGGATTAGTGAATGTCTTTTCAAGTGATGAAAGTTGTTGATTTAATTCAGATTCGATCGATCCATCGGAGCTTAATCTCTCACTAGATCCTGGCTCATCGGTGTTGAAGAAATCGTCAGACATTAGTGAACTCACTTTTAAGTTTCCAACTGCTTGTTTATATGAATCCAGTTGTGGACTGCTTCCAAACATCACTATGAATTGGAAGGTCAAGATGGTCATTGTGAATACAATTAATGCATTCCCCTTGGATCTTGTGAGCATTCTGAAAAGAGCCATACCCACTTTCCTGATCATAATTTGTAGAAATTTTTTGGATTTTATGTGGGTATACCTGTAAGAGAAAGAGGTAAATGAAGGAATAGATGTCGTTTCCATAGGTATATATATATATATTTATCTGGTAGTTCAGCTTAGCAGGTAAAAAGCATATACACCTGTTACACTACGCATTTAAAATTAAATTAGGAAATTGTGTTTGGAAAATTGCAAAGGTAAATAATCGAAAGCATCAGGTCCCCCCCCCAAAATTTAACATCAAAGCATTGGGTAGATTAATGGGAGGGAACAATGGATCATACCTGTTCCGTCGGGAAGGAGAATTTATATAAAGACAATGTAGAAGATCATAAGCGTTAAGCTTAGAGAGCGAGTATCTAGCTATTTTACTCATTCTCGCTCTTTAAGGAGTGGCTACGCGGGATGAAATCTTTTCTTTTTCAGAGTACCGTACCGCATTATACCAGGTACGTTGTCCTGCGCCTAGTTGTTATTCAATATATGGGCGCCGATCCTGGAAATTGATTTAGTATTCTCGTAATCTCATCTCAGAGATTTAAGATGACAGACATCCACGAATGATTTTTATAACGGGAAAGTAACTTAAACGGTACACGTAAACTCTTATGGACTTCCAACCATAAATATTTCTTCTAAGTAGGCTCATCCAGTTAGCTATTTATATAAATTGATGAATCAGCATTTTAAAAGCTAAATGCTTGTACCACGTATATTATACAGTAGTGCTTCAATTTGGTGTGTTAATTTAGATACTGCATTTTTCGGCCTTCCAGGATTTCCGGCATTTAAAAAACAACACAAAAAAATGCGTGTCAACACAATCAAGGCTTTTTTCCTTAAATGGTTTAAATTACAAAATTAGTCAAAAGGAAATGGAACAGAAGAGTAAATATTAAATATAAATGGGGGGCAAGAAAAGATAGATATGATAAGAATAATAATAATAGAAAAACAAAGAGCATGGAAAAAGACAGGAATGGGGAAAGGTTTTTTGATTATGGAAAAAAAACCATTCAACTAAGAAAAGCGTATACACACATTAGTGTGATTTAGTGTAGTAATTGAATTGGGAAAGGAGAACAAAAAAAACAAAAAGGAAGGAGAAAATGAAAAGCAAAGATTAAGCGTACTTAAGCTTAGTTCGAATCTCGTGAAAACAAGTAGGCTGGATGGGAGCCAAAAAGAAAAAAAAATAAATGCAAAACCAAAAAGCGTAAGCAAAAGCAAGAAACAAAGTGTAAGTATTCTTGGTATTTTCTCTCTTTAGTGTATTTGTTTCTCTCTATAAAATATTTGGTAGAATGCAGGAACAATATGTAATCAGAAATAAAAACGAATTGGAAATTGTTGTATAGTTTCAGTTTTTGACATATTTAAACGGAACGAAATGGCAAAAAAAATTAATAAAAAAAAAAAGTTTGTGATATGTTATAATTATGTGTGTTAGTTTGTGTGTGGAAAGTTTAAAATGGTAAATCATTGAAATAAGCATCAATGATTTCTTTAGTGACTTTCTGTTCTTCAGAAGGTGATAGATCATCCATTGGTTCAAAGGCATTCCAATCATATCCATATTCAATAATGGCTTCATGACTTTCTTCCAAATATTTGACACGTTCAGTTAAGAATTCTTTAATGGTTTCAACATTTTGATCATCGAATGCTTTAAAGTGTTCAGATTTATCCACCAAGACTTCCTTCACTGTTTGGTATAACCATAATTCGAAATCAAAGTTAACCCATTTATTAAAGTCTTTAGCCATATTTCTGAATTGTTTACCATCTAAATCAATAGTCACTTTATCTTTCATAATGGAAAATGGATTCATTTTAGGATTATGCACATGATAGAACATAGGTTTAATTCTATCATTTTGATTAAATGTACGACGCATGAGATCTTCATAATCATATTTGAAGTCATCACCGAGTTCTTTAATTTTATTTTGAATATGTTTGACGAGTCTTTTGAGGATTTTGAAATCATGGATTGGATCAAATTGAGCAATTGTGGTATGATCGAATTCACCGGTTCCCCCATCACGGTAGTACCCATAAATTCTATCTGGATTTCTGAATAATTGATAACATGGTTTATTGTAAAATCTAGTTGCAGCGACAAAGGTTTCCTTGTCACCTTCACCGGCACCACCCTGTGATAGTAATGGGTGATATCCGAATGGGCCATCAAAATTGTAGTATGCAGATAACAATAGGGCATCGAAATGGGTAGATTTACGAACAAGTAATTCACCAGATTCTGAAGCCCAATCTGGAATGGTACCTTTTCTATCGTGGAATTCAATTTTTTCCTTGTAATCTTCTATTTCACTATCTGTGTAAAATAATTTAGGATCTGTGAATATATCGTTCATACGTCTCACTGCATTTTTCCCCACTGGGATTCCTGCAACTTTATAATAATAAGGAGACGTTGTTCTTTTCCAAAAATCTGGCCAAGTGATCATTTCTAATTCTAAATAAAGTTCATCTGTGAATAAAACATCTGGGTTCATCACTGGGAAGGAATCTGAATCCAATAAGAAAGTATTTTCGAATGATGATCCCAATAGGGCAAATGATTTATATTGGTAACCATTGAAATCAATATTTTCCATTCCATCACCAAAGACGTCTTGCATCATCACACAACGGGCATTCAATTTTGGAAGTAAAGTTTCACATAGGTCTTCCTCGTATTGACCTCTATTAGGCATCATCACTTCGACTGGTAACACAGAGCCCACTCTACGTAATCCCTTAATGACCAAGTATGCATACCAAGAGTAAACACCACCACCAACCATGACGTAACCTGAACCGTGGTAGAAGTTTGCAGGTGGTTTGGAAGGAATACTATTGACGACTGCCTTATGTTTAGCAGTGAGATCATCTAGAAATTCATCATCGAATCCCAACAAGGTGTAACATTTTTCTTCAGAGAGGAATGCATCTGATGCATCTATGGCATGAACACTTGGAATGACTGGTTTCCCCCAAACTAATTCTGATCTCTCTGGGTGAGTATAAGTTTGTTTATTATCATTTAACACTTTGAAAAATTTATCAAAAAAATTGTGAAACACCGGAGACCCTTTAGAGATATCTATCACTTCTGCCTCATCATTGAGGATTCCCTCATCCAATTTGATAACGTCTTCCGGTGTTGAATGGTCCACTTTAAATTTATCGGAGATCCCACCATGAGTTTTTTGAGCATTGTCGATCTTCGCTTCCAAATCATCAGATCTCTCTGATAAAGGTCTTGAATCATCTTTGAATTCCTTTTGGAATCCATAGGTGTCAGGGTAATTAGGAACTTTGGGTGGTTCATTATTTTTCTCTTCTTGGTAAACTTTGAATCCAGATTTTTTGAAGAAGGGCACGTCATCAATTTCAAATTGATTAGAGAAATCGGGCACCACTTCTGCGTCACCCTTGTATTTCCCGACAATTTGATTACCAGAGTCATCAATCAGAGCTCCGGCTAATCCAAATTGTTGATTTATTTGAGATGATGACTTGTGAAGGAGTTCCCCCTTACCGTTAATATTAACTCTATCGATCCTCAAAGAATCACCGTTGAACATCCAATGAAGTACTGAAACAACCATTAACATGGTTGCAGTGACTACCACTAGTCTAGTTCTCTTTGTGATCATATATAGCTTACGCATTGGTATGTATATATTAAAGGTTTAACCCTGATTCCTAATGATCAGAGAAAAGAGATGAAGAGAAATTTCACTTTGTCTTTCAATTTTTTTTTTCTTTTTCAAGCAAAACCAGCTAATTTGGCAGTATTGTTAATAATGGGAAAGTTTATTTGAATAAAGAAACAAGAAAAAAAAAGTGATATGTGATTATTAAAAAAAGAAAGTTTATCTAAGCTGGGGGGGGAGGTTGAGGGGAGGGCAGTAACGGTGGTGGAGACTAGTTAAGATGTATCAATTGTGAAAAGGTAAAAATAAAGTAAGGGGAACCCACACTGTAGTGAATGTATCACGGATCTTGGAGCTGCACATTTAAATTATATACATATTTACTCATATAATTTGACTAAAAGTGTTAATTTCAAGTTAAAGGGAGTACTTCAATTAGATGGAACTACTATTACGGGGGGACACGGACTAAATATTCAATATGAAACTAGTGAATTTTAGCTCCAGGTGATCCACCACCACCGCCTGGGCTATGCCGCGTACCCCCCGGTACGGGCTGCTGGTGTACATTCACGGATTACTATTAAAGGAAAGAGGTCTTGTGTGTACCCCCCCGTGGGTTAGTTACATACAATTAAAGTTTATTCACATAATTTACTTTTCTTATCATACACATCACTGTTGAAGACTAGCTTGATTTTCATACATCTCCACAATTTGTTCAGAACTGGTGGCATCTTCAATATTTTTATCATCTCTTATTTGAATAAACCGAGGAAATCTAAGAGAAATCCCCTTATCCCCATCAAGGTATCTGTATCCACTCTTGTAAACAGGTGACGTTGTCAAATCGGCAACTTTGACTTCAAATAAAACTTCAGGTTCAAACCACACGTCAGGCTTCGATCCAGTCTTATCATAAACAACTGAAGCTCTAGGATTGGCAATCTCCTTGGCATTCAATAATTCAGTTAATTTCACAAGTAATTCATCACTGAATCCAGTACCGATCTTACATATACTCTCACATTCTCCAGTATCTTGATTATATGAGGCAAGCAAAAAACCACCATAATTACCGGTTCTCTTCCCCTTACCCTTGTATCCACCAATCACAATCAAATCTAATGAATCACCGATGCCTTCTAAATAATCCTTCTTCAATTTCAACCAATTATTGGATCTCTTAGATGGTTCATAATAAGACGATTCTCCATTTAAACTCTTAATCATTAACCCTTCACATGAATCTTTAATAGATTTATTCAAGAATTCATCGATTTCATTGATATCTCTGGAATCCATTTTAACAGCAAATTGAAATTTGTTCTTAATCAAAATTAAATTTTCTTCCATGTATTGACGTCTAGTCTTCAATGATCTACGAATCAATGGTTCACCATTGAATAATAACATATCAAACGCAAATAAACAAATTCTAACTTTAATGTCTTCCTCTTTAACATCCTTCCGCTTTCTAGTAGCCAAAATTTGAAATGGTAAAATCTTGTCCTTCTCCACATCGTAAGCAACACATTCACAATCTAAAATAAATGATTTAATATCGGGATTCGATTGTTTTAATTCATTCATAACTTCAACTAAATCAGGATATCTCTCAGTCATATCTTCAGAATTTCTAGAATAAATTTTGAGTGTACCATCATCTAATAAATGTAATTGGGCTCTCTCACCGTCATATTTGTATTCACACGTGAATTCCCTATCATTATCAAATTGATTCAAAATCTCTGTAATCGATTTAGTAGGTTTAGCTAACATAGGTTTCACTGGCACCCCCGATTGTAAAGAACAATGTTTGGATAATTCGAGTATCCCATGTTGTAATGATTGCCTTATAATGACTTCATAATTAGGCACCTGTGAAAAGCATAACCGAATTTGTTCATCAGCTAATGCAACATCACTCTCTGAGGCTCTCCCTTGTTCTCCCTTACCCTTTTGGAATTCTACAATGGCCTTGGATAATGCAATCAATACAGATTTCTCAGCAAAATTGATCCGTAATTTCCCCTCCAGAGATCTCATCAAATATTTGGCCTCGTCACCCTCACAGGCGGTCAACATTCTATTAATGATACCAATTTTTTTAGCTTGAGATGAATTCCCCGTCATATGGGCAATGTCAGTTAAATTATTGAACACCTGAGACACCGTGAGTGGTTTAGGCTTGAACATGATTGATTGCTTTGATCGGGATGACTTGGCAACTACACCGATGTCACCCTGCTTATGGAGTTCTTTCTTGATTTCTTGTGCTGACCGACCAGTGCCTTCACCTAATGCCTTGATTAAAAGTGTCTCACCTAATCCTAATTCTAAACCAGGCTCATAATCGGGACCTAATCTGTTAATCATCAAATAAGTCACTTGAATTAAATTATCGGCGGCAATTTCTAAATCATCAGAATATGAATTCAACACTTCTAAGAAAAAACTCGATGCCACTGCAAGATTTTTCAATCTTCCAGATTCTTGTTCTAATTCAGTGAAAACGTTAACCAATTCTTGGTATGGAATTTGCTTCCCAGAATTGGTGATCTTTGTCTTTGGTATTGATTGTTCTAATTTGGTAATCTCTCTAATGTCATTAATCTCATTTGCCTTTTTATGTTTTTCAATGTCCTTGTCAATCTCCGCAAACGTTGGACTGGTCTTTTTCAACCGTTTAGGAGAATTCTCTTGTTGTACATTGGATGCAATCCCAGTGATATCTACTAAACTGGAATCAGCCTCCGAAGAAGTTGGAGGTGTCAGTGGTCTCTTCTTTTGAGCATCTGTCGTCTTTGATCCACCAAAGAATCTAGCTAAAGTTTGTTGTTGAGGTGCCATTCGTCTTGATAATATAAGTCTAGTTGAAGTCCTTAATGCAAACATATAATAACACTATTGGTTCATATTATATATTTCTTTCATAAGATGAATATCAAAGAGAGCCATGCCACACGCGTAAGTCTTTTGTGATATCGCGTTGGAAAATGGTTCTTACTGTATTTATTACGTAAGCGAGAGTGGTGATTACGTAATCAAATAGATCTGAGCAGTCTTTGATATTGCAATACACCATAAAGATCTCACTGATTTGAATGAAGTGTATACACTGAAGAACTCACAGTATGATGATACCAAAAATGTATACACATATACTAACTTAATCTAATCAGTTGTGCAATGGAAGTGTTCCCAGCGGCTACTAAAGAAAAGCGGAATATTTCTCACAGTAAAATGATATAATCCGAACCCCAGGAATACATAATGGATACTATTTGGAGGCTCGTTACATTTATACACTAATTGATAAGAATTAGAGTTCTAACATCTGTATGTAATTCTGAATATAGCTTGTGATGATGCACAGTATCGAGTAATTATTCCTAATATCGTCAGAGAACTCGGAATTTTCTAAGATAAGTATCACAGATAAGCAAATCTAACCCAAAATATTTTGCATAATATAGCGTAAAACGGATACTATAAGCTTTGCTAATATCGGGTACCATCGCCTGAGAGATTCAATGATAAGAACTGTGTGAAGTATAAATACTCTTCAAAATGGCATCCTAGCAACAAAGCTGGACTTCTCCCAATTCAATATCCAACAAAAGTCAACCAAAATGACCTCCAAAGATATACCAATCGTGATCAAGGGAAATTACACTAAGGTTACCCCAGTTGAGGCATTTGAAGGTACCGAGAATGGTACCTGTACTTGGCACACTTTAATATCCAAGTCAAAGACACCATCCGATCACATGTGCTGTGGTGTCGGTGTCTGTCCGCCATCGGGGGGTATCTTATGTAAACACCGTCACTTACAATCAGAGATATACTACATCCTGGAGGGTACTGGTATTGTCACTTTAGATGGCACAGAACACATGGTCGAGAAGGACTGCACAGTGTACATCCCAGGTGACTCTGAGCATGGAATCAGAAATATTTCTAATACAACTGATTTAAAGTGGTTCTACGTCTTCCCTACTCCAGCATTTGAAGATGTTATCTATAAGTTTTCCTGATTTATAATGTGACTAATTTCAAAAGTCCGTGTTTATCCATAATAATATTTTTTTTTTAATATGGTAATTAGTACTCCGATAGCCTTGTGCATTGGAATAGTTTTAGGCTGCATTTTAAAAGACAAAGAACTATTCATCGCAGTATGTAACTAGTATTTAGTCTTTCATCATTAATTATATCTTCTATTTCCGACAGCGAACTAAATTTTGGAAGCACTTTTTTTGTATTTTCATTGCTATAAAGTTTTTTTCTTCATGTAATATATTTTGGGGGGGTCATTCAGTTTGGGTTATAAGATTATGTTTTTTTAGTAATTGATTCAATTTGCAGGTTTGTAGTCTCTACAAATTGAAGCCTAGTCAATTTCATCGAAACCAATATATAGGGGCAAAAGTAATTTGGAAATTCTTTGAAATATCTGATAATATCAAATATTTGTTTTTATTTTTTCCTTATTAAGTTACATTGAAAGTACAATAAATAACGAAGTTAAATTAAATACAAGTAAAACAAAGTCTATTTATTTATTTTCTAAGGAAAGGAGAGTCTCCACAACTCTTAAAATCTCATCACCCTGAGTGGTATCCAAATCTTGCAACTTCTCCTTCAACACTTGATCTAACATTTGTCTTAATTTAGTGATCAACACACCATTCTTACACCAAGTTCTGATAGGTAACCATCCATCCATGACAATACCAGGTGATGGTCTGCCACTAGTGACAGAATTCAAATCGTAAGCAATCTCACCACCAAATAATAGCACAGACATGATTGATATTGGAGTGATCCCATGTAGATAGTGCTTAGTCGTAGTCTGAGAGTGACCATAAGAAATGAAAGATGAACTCAAGTTGTTTGCCTTGGATGACGATGTACTCACACTTGGAGTAAAGATGTAATTACCATTAAGATCTGTGGTAATATCATCCTGAGTGATGTCATCGTCGTTTCTATTAGAATTGAAAAGAGTGGATGATGGATGCAAGAAAGATCTGGAAGCTGGCAATGGTCTTTCCTTTTCATCCTTGTACGCGGTATTAAACAACTTAGATTTCATGAACTCCTCATTTCTGATCCATAGTTTGACCTTCTTCAAATCAGGATCCAAAGCCACAGAACCAGACATACTGGCCAAGTACTTAGGATTAGGATATTGCACCCGGGCAATCTGTGGGTAAGATGAAGATGCAATTAATGATTTCAAAATAGAAAAATTAGCAGAGTTTCTATTGAATTTGGAAAATTCCTTTGACTCGGCCTTAGCAGTAGAATAACTGTATGGGATAAACCCTAACTCTTTCAAAATAGAGATATATTGTACTCTAGTAGCTTGAATATCACTCATAACCAAATACGACAAGTAGTTGTCATCCAACCATCTTTTTCTACTTCTGGAATTTCCAAAATCATCATTGCTATTGTATTGGTTGAATGCATTAAGCACGGCAACTAAATCACCGTGACCCTTACTGAACTCTAATTGCACCTTTTTAACATCATCTCTGTTTTCAGCCTTTCTAGTCATGAATGGATTACCAGTGGTGGAAACAGCGGCAAGTGTAAGACATGATTCAAGACATCCAAACAATGTACCATAAACTAATAATTTAGCTGATCTCAAATCAGTAGGAATCATAGAAAGGTAGTCACCCAAATTGGTTAGCTCATCTTTATTATTCAATGCACCAATCTCGTTCAACGATAATTTAGCATTATCCACATTCACAGAACTTGGAGGATCTAATCCTAACTTCAAGAACTCATAAACATTGGAGATACCCATTGATTTCACCACTAAATAAACAGATTCCAATTTAGTTCTTTTGATTTCAGGAATTGGATATTTCAACATGATTTCATTTTCAACTTCCTTGGTAAATAGTTTATAGCAGTATCCGTTTCTGATACGACCAGCTCTACCACGTCTTTGACCAGCCTCTGCCTTTGAACACCAACTTTCTAATAATTTGGTAGTATTAGCCCTCGAATCATAATGAACTTGTTTAACCTTCCCTGAATCAATCACCACAACGGCATCCGGGATAGTAATAGAGGTTTCAGCAATATTAGTAGAAACTACAATCTTTCTTTGTCCTCTAGGTGGAGAGTTGAAAATCCTTTTCTGGTCAGCAGAACTCAAAGTGGAATGCAATGGTAAAATCCAGAACTTGGAGTTACTATTCAGTTCACGAATACATTTATTGATTTCCATAATACCCGGCATGAACACCAAGATAGACCCAGTGTTATTCTCGGAATCTAATTTGCGGTCGATCTTCTCCACCAACTGTAAAATCAAGTTGTAGTTGATGTTACCAGTTTTAAAGAACCTGGAATCAGCCTTTGGTTGAATGGACTCACCATCATTATTGGTGATTGTGAATTGTAAATCTTCCAACACATTATCCAAGTAATAATCAGTGATAGGGAAAGTACGCCCCTCAATATGGGCATGAGAGATCTTAGAGTCAAAGTAGTTATTGAACACATTAATATCAATTGTAGCTGACATCAACACGACTCTTAAATTAGGGAAATTATTGATAATCTTCTTCAGAATGATCAACAGGAAATCAGAATCAATGGAACGTTCATGCACTTCATCAATGAAGATGTACCCTATATTCTTAAAGAAATCAGAATCCCCATTGTTGCTGTTCTTACCAATCAATGATTGAATCATACGCAATAAGATACCCGTTGTGACGAATGATATTCTAGTATTCTTGGTAGTCTTGTTTTCACCTCTAATGATATACCCAGTTTCCACACCACATTTGGTTACTCTCTCTTCAGAGATTCTATCGGCTAACCCTATAGTGGAGATACGTCTAGGCTGGGTACACACAATATTGGTCTCAAAGTCACCCTTAGCGTTCAAATCATCCAAAATGAATTGCACAATTTGTGTGGACTTACCAGAACCGGTTTCACCAGTGATTAAACAAACTTTATTGGAGTTAATAACATTAACTAAATCAGACTTCTTCCCCCATGCTGGTAATTTAGCCCTCTTAGACAGAGAATCCTTGAATGCACCACTTGAAGCCCGCTTCTTATACTCTTCCTTTAATTCGGTGAGATCAGCAGGGGTTCTCTTTCTTTGCACTGCTGATCTATTGTTTTTACCCTTTGTCTTAGTTTGTTTCTTAGCATCCACAGTTAAAGATTCCAACTCACTTTGTAAGCTAATAGAAGGATCATACAATGGACCTGGGTTCTCAATTATCTTCTCTAAATTCATCTCCAACCAATCAACACAAGCATAAATATATGGTGATCCCAATAATTGATCTCTCACGACAAAATTTGACAAATGGGTCATCAATGAAATCTTAATGTAATTGGCTAATCTATAATCTGGGTTCTTCAACACCACATGTAACCCAGCTAAATCATTTGGATAGTTTTTGGATTTGTAAACACGTAAGCTCAATAAGTTCTGGTAGTTCTTCTGTTCCGGGCATAACACAATCTCGAAAATTTTGTCCTTATTAACAGTCTCTATAAATCTTCCCTTCTCGTAAACCGCTTGCAACCCTTCTATCTCTTCATTCCACATTTCATCGGATTCAGACTCATGAATTTCATCAACGTCTTCCTTGTTGTAATCAAAGCTTACTAATGAATCGGACAATGTCACACCAGAAGCAACCTCATCGTAGCAGTTCTCGTTTAACACAGCAATCACATCAGCACGACCAAACCCACCTTGCGTTAATCTTTCAATCATATATTCTTGTTTAATATCCTTTTTAACCAATTTCAATTGAACATTGGAATCCTTTTCATTCTTTACAAACATGGCAGGAAGGTCGTCATCTGGGATATGGAAGATTAACCATTCTAATGCATCTTTGAAAGATGTGGTATATTGTAAGGATTCAGTGATGTGGGTCTTTTTGAATCCTAATTTTGATAGTGTATCAGCAAATCCGACTGAAGTATCTGGAGATGTTTTAGATTCATGCTCAATCCATTGGATATGTGATTTAATTGAATGTTCCATATCCTTACGGATATCTGGGTTCAAATCAATGAAGAGAGTTTCCTCCCAGACCTTTCTAGGGAATTTAGTTTGCTCTGAGAGGAGCTTTTTATCTATATTATTCAATATATTATCTGATAGAGTTTTAGAATTCTTGGATGTTGTTCTAGTGGCAGGTTTGTTTGATCCTATCACAATGGTTGGTTTCTTAACCTTAGCCTCACTGGCTCTTTGGACTTCCAGTTCCTTGTTCTTCTTTTCTTCCAATTTTCTGAGTTCAATCATTGTAGCAAATGGATTGGCAGAGTATTGCAACCTAGCCTTCTCTGGATCACTCCTAACTAATTTCTTCCGTTCGGTTTCTAAATCGGCCCAAACAGTTTTGTGATTGGTAGGTAAGATCATCTGCATGTTCTTATCGGAAGCAATTCTATGTAATGCATAAGTGGCAGCAAAGTGTCTAGCCTCTAATGGGGTTTCCTGTGGTTTGATGATGTTCTTATTGGGCACCATTTTGACTTCCAATGTCTCTTGAGTCTTGGGGTTCTTCCAAGATAGCACTGGTGTAGCGATAAACCCTTCCTTGTTCCTTCTCATGTCATATTCCACCTTATTCCACTTCTGTTTCTGACAGTGCTCATGTAGAAGAGACCCTGGAAGTTTCCCTGTCCAACTGGCTGAATTGGCGACAACGGTTCTCCCATTGGGTTTCTTTGGTTGATCAGAGGCTGCTGGCGGTTCAGTAGAGTCTTTCTTCTTCCCCTTTTTCTTCCCACCATCCTGCTTATCTGGAGGAGGTGTTGCTGGAGCACTACTCTGTTTCTTCTTTGCCATGATGGATACTACGACACACTGATAATCCTACCTTTACCTCTTCTCTTCCCTGATGTTCAAATCCATGAAAATATTTCACGGCAGTGCTTCACTCTCCAGTAGTAGTGGATCACTCAAAAAAAATTTAAAAATTTTTTTTTTCAGATTTTTGTGGTTTTAAGTAAAGAGATACCCTTAATAAAGAGAAAACATTTAGGATTACATAGTTTCACTATTACTATATAGATATAATACAAGATGGTGAAATCGTATCAACGGTATGAACAATCACACTGCTTTGGTGTGATTGCATCGCAATCGAATTCCATTTTCATTCCTCCTGAATCCTCTTCTAAATCATCATCTGCGGGACAACTAGTCACTGCAGGTTTAGAGGAAATCCTAGCATGGGATATCAAAACAGGGACCATATTGAAAAGACTCAGAGATGGTACTAATCCAGGTGCCCTTGATGCCACCACACAGACTGCTCCATCTCAAGTGGTGAGATTAGAATATGAACCGGCTTCCAATGTGATAGCTGCAGGTTACCAAGATGGGTCTATCAAGATTTGGGATTTCACAAGTGGATCAGTGATTATTAACTTCACAGGTCACAAGTCTGCTATTTCACAATTGAGATTCGATAGATCAGGTACTAGATTGGTGTCGGGTTCTAAGGATACTACTATCATTGTGTGGGATCTCATCAGTGAGACGGGTCTTTTCAAATTGAAAGGTCACCGTGATCAAATCACTGGGTTACAATTCTTAGCTGCATTGGGGAATGATAACATTGACGATATGGAGGATTACCTTGTCAGTGTAGCAAAGGATGGCCTCATCAAGTTATGGGATTTAGAAGCCAAACAATGTTTAGAAACCCATGTGGCTCACACTGGTGAATGTTGGGCCTTGAGTTTCAACACCACTAAGGAACTCTGTATTACCAGTGGTATGGAAAACCAATTGAAAGTGTGGCAAGTTGACATTTCCTCTGAAGATCACAAGATCGTCGAAATTGGTAGCTACGAGAAAAAGAGTAAGGCCAGAGGTGTGGAGATTGAATTTAAGAACACAAGTCAAGGTGAATTCTTCTTTGTCTCCAATACTGACAAAATGGTGGAATTGTTCAGACTCAGATCAGATAAAGAAATATCAAAGGCAATTGTGAAGAGAACTAAAAGATTAGAAGAGAAGGGTCTCTCTGTGGAAGAAATCACAGAATCCATTAAGGAATCCAAGGTGAATATGTTAATCGCTGCATTCACTACAGTGTTCTCAGATAAATCAAGAGTCAGATCCACCACTTGGGCAATCACCAACAACAGAAAATTAGACATTGTGGTAACCCTCACTAACAACTCTGTTCAATATTATCACATTCCAATCCCAGAAGTTGTGAAAAAGCACAAGCCTACTGATAAATTAGTTGAAGAGAAATACAGATTAGACCATTTAGGTCACAGACATGATATTAGAGCAGTGGATATTTCAGATGATGATAAATTATTGATCACTGGGTCTAACAACCAATTGAAAGTCTGGAACACTAAGACCAGATCATGTATTAGAACATTTGACAAGATTGGTAACGTTTTAACTGCCAAATTCCTACCAGGTGGTGCACTCGTGGTGTTGGGTACTAAAGAAGGTGAACTCTCATTGGTTGATCTTGCATCATCATCTATTTTACATTCCATAGAGGATGCCCATGATGGGAAGGCCATTTGGTGTATCGAGATTGCACCTGATGGTAAATCGATTTTAACTGGATCTGCAGATAAGTCAGTGAAATTTTGGGAAATTCAAGTGGAAAAGGAATTGGTGCCGGGGACTATTGATAAATATGTTAACAAATTACAATTGAATCATACAAAGACATTAGAATTGAATGAAGATGTTCTATTTGTGAAGGTGTCTCCTGATTCTAAATATTTGAGTGTTGCATTGATGGATAACACCGTGAAGGTGTTCTTCTTGGACAGTTTGAAATTCTTTTTAAGTTTGTATGGTCACAAATTACCTGTGTTGAGTATTGACATCTCCTTTGATTCTAAGATGATCATCACGTCGTCTGCAGATAAGAATATCAGAATCTGGGGGTTGGATTTTGGTGATTGTCATAAATCTATCTTTGGTCATCAAGATTCTATCATGTGTGTGAAGTTTGTGCCCAACTCTAAGAACTTTTTCAGTTGTTCCAAGGATGGGTTAATCAAATACTGGGATGGTATTAAGTTTGAGAATGTTCAAAAATTGGCCGCCCATCAAGCTGAAGTTTGGTCATTGGCTATAAGTTCCACCGGTGAATTTGTTTATTCTGTTTCACACGATCACAGTATCAGAGTGTGGGAGGAAACCGACGATCAAGTGTTTGTGGAGGAAGAAAGAGAAAAGGAGATGGATGAATTGTATGAGAAGGAATTACTTGAATCATTAGAGGGTGATGACATCACTAAGAGACCTGAAGAGGAAGATGAGGACGACGTTGCTAGAGTCAGCAAGCAAAATATGGAGAATTTGAAGGCCGGTGAGAAGTTGATGGAGGCATTAGACATTGCATTTAAAGACATCGAAGCTAATGAACAATATGAAAAGGATATGAAGGCTCACAAGCTCCGGAAACTAGCACAATTACCGATCGCACCTACAAAGAATTCCTTATTGGCTGCCCTCAATGTGGAACCAGAGGTTTATGTGTTAGATGTGTTACGTAAGATCAAGGCTTCTCAATTGGAGGATGCCCTATTGGTGTTACCATTCTCCTACACGGTGAAACTATTGAAATTTATAGGTATCTGGACTAAACCTGAGAATATTAACTCTAACATCACTGCTATTACATTGATTTGTAGAGTGTTATTCTTCGCCATCAGAGCGAACTCCATGGAATTTATCAGTCAAAAGGATGAATTTCTATTGAAGGAAATCACCCAATTGAAGACCCAACTTAGAGGAATCTTGAAAACCACTGTGACTGAAGTCGGTTTCAACGTGAGTGGATTGAAATATGTTAAGAGTCAATGGAAAATGAACCACAGTTTCGAATTCGCAGAAGCTCAAGCCGAGGATGAAGCAAAGGGTGTCGAGGGTAAGTCTAGAAAGAGAGTGTACACCACACTAGCATGAAGAAGTTGCTTTGTTTATAGAATTTACATAAAATAAGTCTTTGTAATTTTATCATATAATATAATTTGCTACCAAATTTTAAAAACCGTTTTTGCGCTATGTGTCAAAAAAAAAGAGACCAAAAAAAAATCAAAAAAAAATCAAAACAAATTAAACGACAGGTCCTTATTTCAGATTTGATTGATTTGATCTATCAGGTACAATACCACAATTGTAACAATCTATGGCGACTAATTATCCTACTCCATTTCCAGTGCCCAGTGGTCCGCGGTCATCGATTTCATCGGCTGGATCGAGACCATACTCTAATAGATTATCAAGACGATCATTCTCTAAACATCCAACTAAGATGGCCTCCTCCATGGACAATTTGAAAAGAATATTGAAACCAGAATGGGAAGTCGATTACATGAATACCATGGAAGAGGGTGAAGACATTCAATTGGATGATGCAGTTGCTGATAAGATTGTCAGTGCACTCGATGATCGATTAAATTCATTGGAGGAACTTCGGTTCTTAGCCAGTACTGATGAATCATTATTGAAGTTACCTATTAGTGATAATTTACAAAAATTAGAGAATTATCAGAGTATATTGAACGATTCCCGGGTTTTCCTGAAACCGTTATTTGATTATTTATTGAAATTTGAATCTGATTTGAATAAACTTTCATTAGAGATGGAATTCCTTCAGAAGAGATCCCACAATTTGAATCATCAAATCGAGGACAAATCTGTGATTGACACCAAATTGACACCTATCATTAATGATTTAATTATCCCACCGGAGATTATCCGGTCTATAGTGAATGACCCATTAGAGGAACTTTGGGTGGAGAATTTACGGTTTCTAGCTGAGAAACGAGAACTTTATAATAAATATCATGAATTACAATGTATCAAAGATCTCAGTAAGTTGTTAGATTTTATGGAATTGAAGGCTGTTGAAAGAATTCGGGATTACATGATTGTACAAATTAAAACATTGAGAAGACCAAGCGTATCATCACAAGTTATACAAAAGCAAATGTTAGACGTCAAGGAGGTGTTTGCCTTTTTACATGATAAACAACCTAAGCTTGCCGGTGAATTGAGGCAGGCATATTGTTACACCATGAGATGGTATTATTATCAGAGTTTTGTTAAGTATTTGTCTTCCATGGAGAGATTAAAATTGATTCGTGTTGGTCATTCAGTGTTATTGGGATCAATGGAGGAGGACACCGCTGCTTCACATTCATTTTTTTCATCACACGCTGCACCAGTTCACGAGGAGCTTACATTAAATGAATATTTGATTGGGTTACCTAAGCGGTTAGAGATTTTACAAGATGGAGATCAATTTGTGATGCCAGCTCAGATTGCTGAGAGTAATAAATTGAGGTATAATTTGGAGAATCATTTCAAGAATTTCAACCAGGCATTCCTGGATAATATCAGTACTGAATATTTATTCTTGAATGAATTTTACAAGATAAGTTCATTAGAGATGATGACGGAATTATCGAAATTGATATTCAATCCTATTTATCAATTGGGGTATAATTATACTAAATATTTGATTACAGAATCGTATGACATGTTTGGAGTGTTATTGATTATTCGTTTATGTCAATCTATGGAATACGAATTACAACATAGACGGGTGCCCATTATGGAAGATTATTTGAATTATCAATTGATTTTACTTTGGCCCAAGTTCCAAACATTAGTCGATGAGAATTGTAAATCTATTAAGAAAACAGTGTCATCTACTGCTATACTCAAGCAAATCTCTAAGAATGTGATGGTGCCATTAACGTTGACTCAAAATTTTGGTATGGTGTTATTGAATCTATTGAAATTATCTAGTAATTTGGTATTTGAATTAGAAACTAGTGAACCATTGACCAGTTCAATAGGTAGATTATCTAATGAATTTGAGAATGCCATATTAAAACTTGGTGCTAATAATAAAAAGAAAGAATTATTTTATTACAATAATTTCTATTTAGTTTGGAGTATCTTATCGAGTGAAACTAATTTAGAAGGTCCATCACAATCAAGAGTTGATCATTATAAACAGTTAATAGATGTTTACTCTCAATAGATCCGATACCGGTCACCGATACACTGACCCCACACCAACTTAAAAATAAATTGAGTTTAACACGTCCTCTTCTCGAAATTTCGAAATTTTTTTTTTTTTTTCAACACAACGATGACCCGCAAAACGAAAAGTTTTGTAAAAGGGGTTACTTCCCCTTCTCTTCTTTCTTCTTTTTTCTCTCCATTTATATACAGATCATTTATAATAGAACATCATATAATATATCCATTTAATAAATATAAAAAAAAATGTTGAGATTTGCTCGTCCTCAGATCAAGAAATCCGTGGCCTCACTCGCTAGAAACTACTCACACAAGGAATTGAAGTTCGGCGTTGAAGCCAGAGCATCCCTATTGAAGGGTGTCGAAACCTTGGCAGATGCCGTCTCTGTGACTTTAGGTCCAAAGGGGAGAAACGTTTTGATTGAACAACCTTTTGGTGCCCCAAAGATTACCAAGGATGGTGTCACCGTGGCCAAGTCTGTCATCTTGGAAGACAAGTTTGAAAACTTGGGTGCCAAGTTATTACAAGATGTTGCCTCAAAGACTAACGAATCTGCTGGTGATGGTACCACCTCTGCCACCGTGTTGGGTAACTCCATCTTCACTGAATCCGTTAAGAATGTTGCCGCCGGTTGTAACCCAATGGATTTGAGAAGAGGTTCCCAAGCTGCCGTCGAGGCCGTCATTAAGTACTTGGAAGCCAACAAGAAGGAAGTCACCACTTCCTCTGAAATCGCTCAAGTCGCCACTATCTCTGCTAACGGGGATACCCACATTGGTCAATTGATTGCCTCCGCCATGGAAAAAGTTGGTAAGGAAGGTGTCATCACCATTAAGGAGGGTAAAACCTTAGAAGACGAATTAGAAGTCACTGAAGGTATGAGATTCGACAGAGGTTACATCTCTCCATACTTCATCACCGATGCCAAGTCTGGTAAGGTTGAATTCGAAAACCCATTGATTTTGATCTCCGAAAAGAAAATCTCCTCCATTCAAGATATTTTGCCATCATTGGAAATCTCCAACAAGTTGAGAAGACCATTGCTCATCTTAGCTGAAGACATCGACGGTGAAGCCTTAGCTGCTTGTATTTTGAACAAGTTGAGAGGTCAAGTCCACGTTGCCTGTGTTAAGGCTCCAGGGTTCGGTGACAACAGAAAGAACACCTTAGGTGATATCGCCATCTTAACCGGTGGTACCGTGTTCACTGAAGAATTAGACATCAAGCCAGAGAACGCCACCCCAGAATTGTTAGGTCAATGTGGTTCCATCACTGTGACCAAGGAAGATACCGTTGTCTTGAACGGTGTCGGTTCCAAGGACAACATTCAACAAAGAATTGAACAAATCAGATCCGTCATCGATGATGCCGCTACTTCTGATTACGAAAAGGAAAAGCTTGCTGAAAGATTGGCTAAGCTTTCCGGTGGTGTGGCCGTCATCAGAGTTGGTGGTACCTCCGAAGTGGAAGTTGGTGAAAAGAAGGACAGATTTGATGATGCCTTGTGTGCCACTAGAGCTGCCGTTCAAGAAGGTATCCTTCCAGGTGGTGGTACCGCTCTTGTGAAGGCTTCTAAGATCTTGGATGATGTTGCCACCGAAAACTTTGACCAAAAGTTGGGTGTGCAAATTATTAGATCTGCTATCACTAAGCCAGCCAAGAAGATTGTCGAAAACGCTGGTGAAGAAGGTGCCGTTGTCATCGGTAAAATCGGTGATATCTACGGTGATAAATTCAACTATGGTTACGATTCTTCCAAGGGTGAATACGTTGACATGATTGAAGCCGGTATCATTGATCCATTCAAGGTTGTCAAGTCTGGTTTAGTCGATGCTTCCGGTGTCGCTTCCTTGTTGGCTACCACTGAATGTGCCATCGTTGATGCTCCAGAACCAAAGGGTCCAGCTGCTGCTCCTGCTCCAGGTATGGGTGGTATGGGTGGTATGGGTTTCTAAATCTAGCTAGCTAGTATCGTTGAAGCCTTCCCTCATCCCTATGTTGTATATAGTTTACTTTTTTCTCCCATTCATATGACCCTTTTATCTACTTTTCTTTTTATCTAGTTCTAACCAAATCAAAAAAAGCTGTATATATTTACAAATCATTCTTGCTCACGTAATTTTGTAATATGTCGCTCTCCGCCCATAAATATTTTGAAGATTGGGTTTTCCGTTCTTTGTTATCATAACAAGAGATAAGTAAGTATTAATCGATAACCGTTGTACACCCTTTAAATACCATCTATGATCTCTATGAAACGAATATTTGCTGCATTTTGGATATTTGGACTGGTCAATAACGTTCTTTACGTTGTGATATTGAGTGCAGCCGTGGATTTGGTGGGACCATTGACACCTAAGGCTGTTGTCTTGATAGCAGACGTGTTACCTTCATTCATATTCAAACTTACAGCACCTTTCTTCATTCACTTGATCCCATACAATTTCAGAATTATGATATTAGTCGCTTTGAGTTTCATCGGCATGCTCGTTGTCTCAATGTCTACGAAGGTGATATTCATCTTGTTTGGTATTGCATTAGCATCTGCCTCATCAGGATTGGGTGAGACAACCTTCCTTCAATTGACCCATTATTATCCCGATATATCATTGACTGCTTGGTCTTCAGGTACAGGTGGTGCAGGTTTGGCCGGGTCTTTCCTATTCATGGTTATGACTACTTGGTTATCCATTTCACCTAGAACGTCCTTGTTGGTGTTCTCCGTCGTGCCATTCGCATTCATATTCACATATTTCAAACTACTACCATTGCCAGATATGACTCCCACATTAGAAGTGGAAACCAATGAATCTCTGCTATTGGATCAACAACAACAATCGGCAACTTTGCATACCTCTGATTTGGAAACACAAACTCCGACGCCAACTACAAACGTTAGTTTCACGAGTGTCAGTTCCAAGTTTTCTGACTCTGAGAAGATCATGTCTCATATCAAGGCCACCATATTACGTATTAAACCGTACGCTGCTCCATACATGGTTCCACTATTCACGGTGTACGTCGCTGAGTATATCATCAATCAGGGGATCTCTCCAACATTGTTGTTTGACATAGATGATATGCCCTTCCACAGCTACAGAGATGCATATGTCACTTATGGAACACTTTACCAACTAGGTGTGTTCATATCCCGGTCATCAGGCTCGTTCATCAAAATTCGTCGGTTGAGTATGCCTACGATACTACAAGTGGTTAACTTAGTGATCTGCATCATGCAGTCCTTATTCATGGTTTTCCCTAACATTTACATCCTGTTTATATTGATCTTCTATGAGGGACTCCTTGGTGGTGCCGCCTACGTGAACACGTTTATGTTAGTCAAGGAAAGAACTCCACATGCTGAACGGGAGTTTGCCTTGGGTTGTGTCGGGATTAGTGATAGTGCAGGGATAGTGTTAGCCGCATCTATTTCAATGTTCTTGGAACCTGCACTTTGTCATTATCAAGTTAATGATGGTAGACCATGGTGTACCCTGCATTAACTGTATTTACTTTTATTTTAGCTCTTTTCTTTCATTACTTTTTTTGTATTACTGTGTAATTACAATATCATTAAAAATTTCATCAAATATACAAGTACTAAAACCAATTTTCCTAGTTTCATGCATTCTCCAGAACGGTACATCTTTCTCTCGTTTGATTGACCAAGCTCTCAATAATTTTTTGATTAGTGTCTTTAGATTGAATTCCAGCCAACACAGTAAAACACCTGAGTAATCCAGCATACATCGGATAATCCTCTTGCTTGTCGTTACTTATCATTGCCATATCATTAGGGAAAGACCGAGCACTATCACTCACATTGGATCCACGACCACTCTTGGAATTATCTCTTTTCCGAACATCCTTTTCTGAACTATCTAGTTGTCTATTCTGCTCATATAGAGGGATCACAACGTTGTCCCGATAACAAATCAATATAAGATCTCTCACCGTGAGATTAGGCTGGTTGCTCATTGAACTGATTGCAGGGTTAGCATATAGATCGTCAGAAAGGATGATACCATTACTCCCATTCTTGACTGGGGTGCCCAGCTTTGTGGATGCTGATGATACTGGTGTAGCAGGTGGAGGTCCCCCATTTTGCTCCTCAGCTAATTCAGCCTCCAAGGGGAGGAATATACCCCTGAGGTAGAAGAACACATCATCGTAGAAGTACTCCCATAGAGCAAAGCACGATTTCTCAAAATACTGTATAGCACTAAGTGTTGATGAGTTAGTACCTCTTGTGGATGCTGCTGCAGATGTATTGTTCCGGAAAAAAGGATTCTGTGCCTTAGTGTTCAATTTGACTTCCTTGGTCTTTTCATCTACTTGTAAATATGTCATCAAAGAGGACATTCCAATTTTGAGGTACTCCTGAATTTCCTCTGTAGCCTTGGATGTTGGAGCACCAATAGTATTCAAAGATCCAGTAGGTGATTGGACAAATTGTTGAACAAATGTGGGAGTAGGCGCTGTTAATGGAGTTTTCCAACTTGTTCCAGTCTGGTTGGGCACCTGCGGTTGGAAATTTGATACCACAGGCGAGTAAGCTGATCCGTTGTTGGTCACCTGTGATGGTTGAGCAAGAGACTGTGCCTTCCTAAGCTTGAGGTATAAGTATGTTAATTTGTTAATCTCCTCTATTGGGGTCTTAAGCCTTTCAAATTTAAATAATGGTGATATCAATGAACAAAGTGTCATCCAAGCATCATCACATAACATGTCTCTATTATCATTCCCCTGACCATCATTCAACGCTAGATTTTCCAATTCTGCCAAAGTCTTATTTAGCTCATCACCTGTGAGTGCTCCGTTAGTTGTGGCTGGGTGGAAGGAATACATGGCTTTGCTTCCAACCTCAGAATTGGAATACGATGATGACTTCATGGAGTCCTTCTTTGCTCTCAAAAAATGGTGCTTATATTTAGCCATCACCTGTTGTCCACTACTACCCAGTGAATTGTGTTTATCCAGAGAATTTCCAGAGTTACTGAAATTGGCGATTCTCTCCACCTCTCTGGATGTTTTATATAGAGGTGATTTAAGTTCCCTTGAAGAGGGAAGCATTGATGATGCCTGCAATGAAAGATTATCCGGTTTTTTCAATTTGGCAGCAAATCCACTGAATGAAGCCGATGTGGAGTTATGTCTTTCGTAAATGGAGTGGTGGGTAGAAGCAGAATCACTGAAAGTTGATTGAACATCGCTGCTGGAGTTCCCGTGTCTTTTCTTCTTATCGAGACCCATGAGTCTTGATAATTTCATGTCCTTACCAAATTTGGAGAGAGTTGTAGCAGATGACCGAGTTCGTAGTTCATGGTCAACGGATCCCATTGTACTATTTGTAGCTGTATGCACTAGAGAATTGGAACTGGTGTCTCGTTGATTTTCGAAACTATTCCTAACGTTATTGAATTCAACGCCATTGACTGATGGATGAACTTCTGATATAGAGTAGTTTGCGTATAAATCGTCATCAAATGATTTCTTGTTTTGTTCAAATGATGTTCTAGATGTTGGTTGAAACAGATTAGATAGTTTCCGTTGTAATTTGTTTGATTTCCCGACTTCCTTGTCCAAGCTTTCTAAGGAAGTGTTCGATATCGACATGAATGATGGCGGCTTAGTCTGTGTCTGCCGTGATTTCCCGTGTTCTGACATTGTTAATATAGGATTTAATATACCTAATTGTTCAAAGAAATATATAATAAATTAAATAGTATTACCGACCGGAATCAAAATAAAAAACATGTCAGAAAAAAAAGATTATTTTTTGAGTATAGCTCTATAGAGATGGGAGTCATATCTGCTTTATATACATTAACGTTCATACAAAAATGCCTGAAGATAGACCACTGGATGAGGTACCAGAGGATCCATCCTCGAGTCCCATTGCTATCCATGAGAATTACATTTATAGACCTAACTATGAATACAGAAGTGACAGCAACAGCACAACAAACAGTGATACTCAACAACAACAACAACAACAATCACAGTCGGAGGGTAGTCCCACTCCAGAACCTGTTCAATTCAACCCATACAATGAACCTACATCGAGACTCCAGCATTGCAAGTCCCATATATCCCTTATTTCAAACTCTCTTATACTGAATGATTTCAATAACAAGGCTAACGCTACTACTGCGATCAATAATGATCACGCTAGTGGAGACGAAATAGACGTCTCCTCTACAAGCCGGCACGCTTCGCAGGCCAAGATCTCTTTGTCTCAGATGACAACACCCATACTGAAAGTGTATGGATCGAGTGAACCTAGTGATCTGGACTTTAACACGGCTGATAGAGGTAACATGATGACCACATCAATGAGATTGGACCAACAGAATGATGTTGATAGCACGTCAGAATCATTAAGCAGACTACTTACACCATTACTCAATGCTGACAAAGATAACAGAAAAGTTAGCATGCCTGCAAGCATAGCGGCACCAAGTATATTCAGCGATCAGGCTTCCATGATGACCTCACTCAATGATAGTTCTCTCTTGGATGATCCTGATATGCTCAATAAACCAATTGAACTCGGGTTTGAAACCGATTACGCCGATGATAATCATGATAGTGATTCATTCTTTGCTCACAAAAAACATTTCTTCATATTGTCATCTGCTGGGAAACCTATCTACTCGATGCATGGGTCCGATGATATATTAACAGTGTATGCTGGTATTATTCAAACGATTGTGTCCTTCTTTCAATATGGATCAACCAGCGGAGAACCTGAATCACTTAAATCCATTGTTGCTGGTTCAAAAAATGGCCATAAAGTGAGATTCTTATTCTTAAATAAATCCCCTATCATCTTAATGGCAAGCTCTACATTGGGGGAATCCGATATCCAATTAAACCAGCAACTAGATTTCCTATATAATTTTCTATTGACTACGTTGAGCAAACCCCATATTGATAGAGTGTTCCAGAAAAGGGAAAACTTTGACTTGCGTAAACTCTTGGGGAAAACAGATATCGCATGTTTGGATTCTATTTGTAATGATTTAGCCAATTTCAATAATCCGGGGTTGGTAATCGGTGGATTGGAATGCCTTAAACTCAGGAAATCTACGAGATCGAGTATAGACAAGATTCTTTTGAATAATAAATCAGAAAATCTCTTGTATGGTTTGCTTGTGGCTCCCAATGGGAAGTTGGTCAGTGTGTTGAGACCCAAAAAGCACACGTTACACACTTCGGATCTTCAATTACTATTCTCAATGATATTCAATACAGATACATTCAGATCTTCCAAGGAAGATGAAGATAATGCATCAGCCCACTCAACGGGGCTGCAACAACTCACCGCCAATGAGGACTTCTGGGTGCCTGTGTGTTTACCTAAGTTCAATCCAAACGGTTTCCTTTATGCGTTCATCCAATTTATAGATCTCATGGATGAAAATTTAATGAAGCTATATGATTTGAACCTGGATATCCTCCAACGTGAAAATGTGAGCCCAGACTCTACTAAATTGACTGTGATCCTTATCAGTGCATACAAGGATTCCTTCTTTGAGATGAGACGCATATCCAATGGCATAATCAAGGGGATTAAATTGAATAGATCTATCTACAGAGAACTTTACAAGTCTATTGTGGGGACTCAGGGTGCTGATGCTACCACGGGGCTCCCCTCTGGTAATGTATCACCAAGTGAAATTCCTGCACCGTTGGTGAAGCACTTCATTTTCAAGTCAAAACGGCATACACAGATTGTATATTCCCGGTTACAAGGCAGCAAGGAGGAAATGATGCAAAGTGATGATCCTAAGATCAGTGGTCAATTGATGATAATATACTCTTACTTGTATTCTAGAATGATCTTGAACCATAGAAGTAATCCTCAGTTGCAAGTGAATGACCGTACCAATGCCCCGGGGAAACAACCATCTCTTTTAGATTCTAATAATTTCATCAACATGATTAAATGGAAAACTGGATCCAATGATCACATCGTGGGGTTACTCATTTCTACGCCAAGTTATGAAGTTTACTTAATTAACAATGGTGGATTGGTCGATAAAAGTTTATTGGTTAAATCTTGTAAGAACATTGTCAGGTGGTGTAAACGGAATGAAGATAGATTATTTATCAGTAGTGGTGCTGTATTTTAAATAGAATATATATAATATAATTTAAATAAGATTTTCATGGGCGTACTTGGATGCCTCTATGAGTCCCTTAAAATGACTGAATGCACTTAATACCACCAACACGTGGAATATCTGATGGGAATGTCCCAGGAAATCGTATTTCCCAGGGTGGAATCTCTCTGGGACTCTAGCAGCGTAGATGAATGCCCCCGAGCAGTAGCCTATACCCTCCAGCACCACCCAATTGAGGCCAGTTCTTGCGTATGTCTCATCAAGTCCATATTCATAGAGCCCATACCCAATAGGAAACACACTGGAAAGCCCGAATATCACAAACATCGCAGCACGAAAGGGTCTCCAATGGGACTCCCTGAATTGTGGGATTAAGGTTACGCATAGGCACATGGAACCAAACAGCGCAACCATTCCAATGAAGAATTCTCTCGCCGTTGGGTGGTCATAGAATCCGTAGTAGATTATTCCTACCATGGAGGTGACTATGAGTGCGATGATGCCGACGTAGTCAAATTGGTTACCTATCGTTTGCACAGGAAGTGAATGAGATTTGATCAAGTGGAATGTAGCAGAACAACCAAGGCACGTGATGAACCCAGAGAAGAAGAAATAGAAGATGAATTGGTCTGTACCATTGGATGTCTCGTATTTAGGGATGTGGAATAACTGTGAGGGGATATGTTTGATTAAGTCATTGTGATTGATGATGAATGGAGCCAAGATGATGAGCACTAGGGGGAAGACCAATCCGGGAAGGAAATGTGTATACACATTGACTGACTCGTTGTGCCAATAGAATAGTGATCTTAGACATTCCATAAAGCTTTGAGTCTCTTTGACGTACCCATTGAGAATGTAATGATTGTCCTGCTGCCATGCGGGGACTTCGTTGTAATGGTATAACCGTCTTGGTTGTTTGTGGAGAGTCTCTGTCAAAAGAGGAGATGATTCGGGATTGTCAGTTGTAGTTGACATTGTTGATCTTGATCTTATGTTCATTTGTGAAAAACAAAAATGGAGGGGGTTGTGTGTGTGGGGGTATAGGAGATGTTTGTATTATAGTTATATGTTGAAAATTGTGTGATCTGTTGGGTTTATCGGATTATTAGTTGTTGTTGAAATTGGTTGAAAACTTTGGGTTTTGCACAGAAGGCTGTTATTAGGCAAGTTAATATGGATAGTGGGAATTCAATTGGGTAACTCTTAATGAATTCCTGTTACCACTTAACCTGCTAAAGACCCCTGAATTGTTGAACTGAACTTGAACCCCAGGAAATCGGCTTTACATAAACGGATGCATCCGAATTTTAGTACCGATCTAAACTACTACACCACTATGTCGCATCCGAACCCAACATCATCCGAACTGTCCGAAATCCCTCTTACTCAAATCTCTACACCAGCCTCCCTTCTCCCTTTCTTTGTGAAAGTTGAACAGGAGAAAAATTGAAGGAAAAAGGTTTGTGGGTGTATGTCTTAGTTAATTGCTTTTCACTTACCAATTGATCAATCGATACATTTCCAAAAGAAAAATGGTGAAATCAAGTGAACAGGAGCGCAGATTGCTCCATATGTTAAATAGCCACGTGAACAACAATAAATGTGGTGAATGTAAGGCAATCTATCCTACTTGGGCTTCATGGAATTTGGGTGTCTTCCTATGTGGAAGATGTGCCTCCGTGCATAGGGGCTTAGGACCCGACATCTCCAAGGTTAAGTCATTGAGCTTGGACAGCTGGTCAGAACAAGAATTGGAAATCATGGAGTCCATGGGTAACAAGGATAATCAAAGATTGTGGAACGACAAGGGTGTTCCATTTCCTTTAGACGACGACGATAAGACTGCCATTGAAATGTACTTAAGAGATAAATATGTCAATGGGAAGTTCAGAAGCACCCCAATTAGAGATGAAGATTATAACTTGATAGTGGAGCGTCGGTCTAGCAGAATTGGTGGATTATTCAAAGGGAAATCCAGATCTAATAGTTATTACGGTGAAGACAGTGATGATTATTATGAAAATGGTTATGATGGCACAATGTCTCGGTCCCGGATGAGTAGATTGAGAAGTAAAAACAAAGGATTTGGTCCTAAGGGATACTTCGCTGATAATGATTATGATAGTGGTAGAGATAGAAGAGATCATAGCTATGGCAGATCTGGTCATGGAAATGCTACGTCGTCATTTAAGTTAAGAGAATCATACAGAGATAGAGCTAGAAAGATGAAATTTGATTATGGGTATGAGGATGAGGAGGACAACATTGATGCATTGATTAGAACAAATGGTAACATGAAGGCTGCCATGGAATTATCGAGACCGGGTGGTACCTCTCGGTCGGGTGGTAGTGGTGATGGTAGTGCTCCACCGTTGCCTAGAAGAAAATCAACCACTGGTGCTTTATTAGATTCCACTAAGACTGGTGCTAATAACTTTGATTGGTTATCCGGTGACTCCCAACCTGGCACATCTACTACCGGGACTGCCCCATCATCTGCTACAAGTGCAGGTGGTGATGTTCAGATATATCAATACATCGATCCAAATACTGGTGCCATTTATTATGTTGACTCAAATGGACAACAATACATGGATCCAACACAACAACAACAACAAATGGCACTACTGCAACAACAGCAATTACAACAACAACAATTACAATTGCAGCAACAACAAATGTTAGCTGCTCAACAACAGCAACCACAACAAGCTACGGGGGCACCAACGTTGAACCAATTAGCACAACAACAACAGTTACAACAACAACAGCAACAACAAATGATGATGCAACAACAACAACAACCTGGCATGTACGGACAACAACAGAATTATTTCACTGGGTTTTAAAAAAATATTGTTTTTTTTTTAGATTACAGTTTTCATATATGTGTTTTCTTTTGCTTTTAATTTATGTACTATCATACTTCTCTTCTTCTTTTTCATTCAATCATTTAGTAAGCCATTTTTTTTATTATTTCCCCAATACAATCATTTTACGATTTTTTTTTAAGGTAATGCAAATATGAATTAAAAAGTAATGGTATCTAGGAAACAAAATAAAAAGTAGAAAAAAATGGAGGATTCTGTAGATTCTATAGCTCCTCTTCGAAACATTGGTCATCATCGATCACCAAGTATGTGATTTTACTACCACCATCGAATGGACCATCATGGACCCCATATAGCCATCTTTGATAGAAATAAAAACCATCAAACAAGATTGTCCCTGAGCTCCCTAAAATGTATGGTAATTCTCGTTGAATAAATTCCCATTTACTGGAATCGGACAACGTAGTATCTATTCCAGCATATAAGAAATCAGTAGAAGTCAAGATCGATAGAGTATACGTGAGATTCCCTAATAATGCAAATGTGAATAATAATGGAGAAATCCCATCTACTGATTTCCGGTGATAGTTTTTCAATAGTTGCGGGACTCTAGAACAACAATATATGCAAGTGCAAGTCCATGCTAGTATCAATCCAATGTCCGCCGTGGAGATCGTGGAAGCCGTTATGAGTTGGTCATGTTTGTGAGAGTAATCATGAGGGATATACATTGCTGTTGCACCTGATACATTCGAGATTATTGATAAAGCAGCTAGTGATTTGCAAAGTGAACCTTTTGTAGCTATAGTGGAATCAGATTGAGTTCTAGTGCTGACTGTGCCGGTGCCGGCAACTGCCGCGGTGGTGGTTTCCTCATGGGATGATGAGTCACCAAGTAAAGGTTTTCTTTCATCGGAGTCACCAGTAGGTCTATAGAGGAAATATTGGGTGACCAAAACTATATCGTTAAACATGAAGTAGCATGACAAGTAAGTTTGAAAGGGGAGTTGATTTGTTAGAAAGCAGCCTAATAAAGAGCAAAGGTCACCAAGCATCCATAAGATTAAGAATTGTGGAGCAAATCCTCCCGTATCTTTAGTTTTGTAGTTTTGGTACTGTTGTGGGAGTTGAGCTAGGATCCATGAGACAGTAGATATTATTGAGAATGTTGTAGAAATCAACTCTGCATGATTCCTTGTGATCATATTGATAAGCTTGGAAGGGGGATGGAGTGAGATTCGAGGGTAGGGGGAAAAGAGAAGATAAGATGAGAAGGGAAATATACAGTGAAGAAGAGATTATCGAAGTGGGTGAAGGCGTTGATGGAATGAATTTAGTGTATTAAAGAGTTAATAACACTGGAGTACATAAGTGTATACGTTTACTCCTTTGTTTGCCCTTTAATATGACTCCAAATCAACAAACTCTCTCTCTATAGATAAGAAGGGTAGAAATTGCCTAATCGGGGTGCGGCTAAATTTTATTTTTATAAAAAGAGATGGGGAGGGAAGAGGAGAAGGAAGAGATGGGGGAGAAGATGGGTAGGTAAGGGGGAGGAGGCAGGACAGGTATGGTGGGATAGTGAAGTGTATATTTTGCGTTAGAGGAGACATAGTATAGTTGTATGATGAAAGAACAAGTGTAAAGTAATATATGAAACACTGTATCAGATCATATAGATTATTAATTACACATTGTACAGGTGAGATGAAACAAGCAATGCCCAAGATGGGTTAGTGTAACTAATACCTACATAGAATTAATTATATACTTTGACACAGAACACCTACTAAGTATAACCTTAACACATATACACATTCACTTTCACTCTACCTCCCTACTGCCAGTGCACACAGCCAAATATCCAATTTTGACATCGCGTTATTATATAGAGAGATCCGTGTTTTAAAATTTAAGATTACACATTAGATTGTTTTTTCTTCTTCTTCTTATTCTCTGTCAATCAATTTGTCACTATCAAATAGATTACGGTATATTCCAATACTCAATAACTAGTCAAACTATTACTAAGTTATCGATCCTGTTACCAAATCACTACAATTAAACTAAATCCCGTCTTTTATTCTCTCTACTCTTGTTTTCTTATCTCCATAGTTAATTTAATTCCCTTTCCCCTCTATCTCTCATCCTTATATATAAAACAACAACACATCCATTCACTTAATAACACTGAGATCTATTACTACTACAACTACCCTCCTCCTCCTGTCACTCTACACTCACTCTACACTACTGTCAAATCACTTGTTCCCCCTTGTTCCCTTTTTTTACCGCTAACTGAGAGTCCTCCTTCTCCTCTCCTATTAATAATTTTTTTTTGAGTGAGCCACAACTCGCCCTCTTATTTAAAAATATACACACACTAATAAAAACAAATCGATCCCCCGGCTTGTGACTTATCAATATTATATCTATTGAGTCATCTATACATAATATAAACATCCACACTATTTTAATTAATCTGTCGTGGTCTCTTTTCTCTTTTACGTTTATTATCAACTACTTATAACTACATCATACCCATTATCCAAATACAAAAAATAAAAAAAACATACATCTACAGTTCAAAAAAAAATATATATATTAAGACACATATAACCACCTTAGTTTCATTTTTTTTGTTAAAAAATCACTCCTACACTACACATCACATATTCACAAATCACAAATGTCATCAACTAGACAACTACCACAGGTCATTGGTAACTTCTCTATTGGTCCCGAGATCGGTAGAGGATCGTTTGCTAATGTTTACAAAGGTCTAGATAATAGATCAAATAAACCGGTGGCGATCAAATCTGTCTTTAGAAGCAGATTAAAGAATCAAAAATTAATAGAGAATTTGGAAATAGAGATCTCAATCTTGAAGAACCTGAAAAATCCTCACATCGTGGGACTCCTGGATTGCATCCAAACTGATCAACACTTTCATTTGATTATGGAGTACTGCTCATTGGGGGATCTATCCAATTTCATAAGAAAAAGAGATCAACTAATTAACACTCATCCTATAATAGCTCCGATTTTGGAAAAATATCCATCACCACCTAATAGCCATGGTTTAAACAAAGTGTTAGTGGTTAACTTTGTCAAACAATTGGCAGCTGCCTTGGAATTCTTAAGATCTCAAAATTTGGTTCACCGTGATATCAAACCCCAGAATTTGTTATTATCACCACCAGTGCAAACTGAACAAGAATTTATCGAATATGGTTATTCAGGGTTACCTGACTTGCCAATTTTGAAGATTGCCGATTTTGGATTTGCTAGATTCTTACCATCTACTTCATTGGCTGAAACCTTGTGTGGATCACCTCTATATATGGCACCAGAAATTTTGAGATATGAGAAGTATAACGCTAAGGCTGATCTTTGGTCCGTCGGGGCAGTTATCTATGAAATGTCAGTGGGGAAACCACCATTCAGAGCCGCCAATCATGTGGAATTATTGAGAAAGATTGAAAAGGCCAACGATGAGATCTCATTCCCTACATCCGCTAGAGTGTCTGATGATATTGCTAGGCTGATCTGTGGACTTTTAAAGGCTAAACCAACAGAGAGAATGGGATTCCAAGAGTTTTTCAATGATTTGTTGATTGTCGAAAAGAACGCTTCAGTGATAATTCCTAAGCCATTAGATAGCTCAGAATCTGACGATTTAATCAAGAAGATCATCACTAAGAATTCTCCACCGGCTACCCTGGAACATTCAATCATCACTAAGAAAACTACCACTCCTGCTGCCACCGGAAGTCACAGTAAGAAGAAAAACTCCAAGGATCAAGTTGTTTACGAGAAGGAATACGTTGTGGTTGAGAAAAGAACAGTGGAGGTCAATGCATTGGCTGATGAATTAGAGAAGGCTGGCACCGGTGCTGGTGCTCTTACAACAACCAACAACTATAACACATACGCTCGTCGCTACTCATCCTCTAGCAGATCTTCCTCCGGCGCCTCCAACAACAGAAGACCAAGTTTCACTGATCGCAAAGTGCCAATCTCAATTAGTCCTTCTAATGCACTAACAAAGGCATTAGGCTACACCTCCAATAGACTATTTGGTGCCATGCAACAACAACAACAACAACAGGTGTCCCCATTGCAGCAACAGGCACTACAATTATCCAACGTGCAAGAGGTTTCTTCATCTTCCAGCTTCAATGCTGAGTCTGCACTCACCCATTTGAGTACTCCACTTCTAAACAATAAGCCATTAAAGCCATTACCTCAAGAGGCAGTCTTGGAAGATGCAGAAGTTGTCAATCAATTGGAATTATTAGCCACCATGGCTCATGCTATCAGCTTATTTGCTGAAGTCAAATTCAGTCAATTAATACCGTTACCTCCTTCATCCAGTTCCCAGAATAATGCCATATCGTTCAATGATGAAGACTTGCAACAAGATCCATTGCCTGCTGAAATGATTAAAACCATTAGTGAAGAGGGAGTTGCCTTGTATGTGAAGACTCTTTCTCTGTTGGCAAAGGCTATGTCTATTGCATCCGAATGGTGGCACCATAACTCATTTAAGTCTACCACCTCACCTAAATTGAATGAATTAGTGCAATGGATTAGATCTAGATTTAATGAATCCTTGGAGAAGGCTGAATTCTTGAAACTGAAATTGGCTAACGCTAATGAAAAATTGGCTGCCGATTCGTCTTCTTTACACACTGATGATTCCAAGATTGTTGTTGCCGAGAAATTAATCTTTGATCGTGCTCTAGAGATGTCTAGAACAGCTGCCATGAATGAATTGAGGAACGAGGATTTCCTTGGTTGTGAATTGTCTTACTCTACTTCCATTTGGATGCTTGAAGCGTTACTAGATTACGGTGATGGACCTAATTCCGGTGAGAAACTGGATACCGAAGATAAGAAGACTGTGGAGTTGTTTATCACTAGTATCGGTAATAGATTGAAGATTTTGAGACAAAAAATCGACAAGCAAGCTATCAGAGGTTAAATTCCACACATATACACAAATATATAAAAGAAAAAAAATGATGAATAAGAGTACATTCTCCAAATGGTATTCAAATTCAAATCTGTGATATTTTTTTCAATTAGGGTTCTTGTTTTCAAGTGCTTTCAATCTTTTTTTTAATGTTTTTATTAGCTTTGTTTTTGCATTTAAGTGATCATTTATGTTTCTCCAAAAGGGTTTTTTTCTTCCTTTTTATTTTTCCATGATAATCTTTTGGAGTCACTGGTGATTACTCTTTTTTATTGGTTTGGGTTTTCACATTTTGTTATGCTTTATTATTAATAATTTGTTCATTTTCTTAGGTTTTTTTAAGAAAGGAGATAATTGCGTGTGTTTTTTTATTTTGGGTTATCTTTTATCTCTATTTTCTTGTTGTTGTTTTGTTTGTTCAGTCTTATCCCTTTATCATTAGTCATCCTAAGTTTGGTTTTATTATACAGAATGGCTATTCGGTTTTTATAATTTTTCATTTTATCTGCTTTTTCATGCATTAAATTGTCGATCTTGATTTGTTAGACAGGCAGCCTGCTTTACTGGTTTATTTTTCCTTTCTGTCCTATCTTATCTTGCTTTGTCTTATCTATTTTTAATTATATTTTCTTTAATTTTTTAAAAACCAAGAAAAATCGTAAAATTACATTATCATTATATATCAATCTAGTCGAAGAATCCTTCAGGCGTTGGTAAATCAAGAGATTCGAAGAAGGCAGGGAGACATGACCACGGTTGATGGGTGAAGTCCTGTTCCTTTTCACAATTACAACGTAGTTGATGCCGTAGAGAATCCTCCCTAGGACACGTGAACACAGGGTTATGGTAATACCCCAAGTTGGGGAAATACTGAAGTTGGTCAGGAGACAACAAGTACGCCGTAGCTAACGTATGAACAGGTGCATCACCCCACCGTTCATAAAAGAAATTCCCAGACATTTCCAAGTAATCGAAGAATGCATTATAACCTTCCGTTCTAAATAACAAATCCATATCGGCTATCTCAAAATTGGACCAATAATGGCATAAATTGTATCTATTATGAATAGGTTTTTTACGTTGCTTTTCCCATTGGACAAAATCCAAATTATAACTTGGATCAATGTATTCTGGATATTCCTTAAAGAAATTAGCCACATTTAACCATAATTGTCGAATTGTTCTTTTATCTTCCTCGAGAATGATTGTGAATCCGTATACTTTATCATTGAGTTTCATCGTAGTGAATGGATCCTCGGGGATGTCACAGTTAAATTGGATATGTGGTTCCACACGCCAGTAGTATCTATAATTCTGCATTACCTTGAGTTTATAAAAGAAGCCTGAATTGAATCGACACATTTGTCTATAGGAGATAGAACCGGCATATAACACTTGTTCATTGAGTAATCTTGTCATGGATTTAAGCATTTTATTTTGATCAATCCAAACGGGTATATTCCAATATTCAGACGGCAGAGTCACAAAAATGGATCTACCGGAAACAGCTGCTGATATCTCAGTTTTGAATTCATCAGTAAATGGTTCATCATTGGCAAACACCCAATCGTAATGATGGTCTTTGTTGAACCGGGTTTCAACTTGCATGATTGAACTCTTCATACCTTTCATTTCAGAATTCTTCACTAAGGAGAAAAACGTGGCATTCTCTCTTAATTGTATTGTTGATTGTCTAGAATTCCCTTCGTTGTATATCTCTGTGGTCTCTTTGACGTGATTGTTTCTGTACTTAATGAGAACATCATCCTCTTCAAATTCGCCATTTAATATAAACGCCACGATGGAAAACATGAACAATAAGAATGCTAACACGATAAGAAGCTTCTTCCATCTGGAAGGTAATCGCTCAATGAAGTGAATCAATCTGAGGAGGAAGTTGATTGGTCTCGGAGGGTATCTATCATCGGTGTATTTTTGAAATGACATCTTTGGTGTATGTCTGCGAGTGTCTAATTGTTATTGTTATTGTTATAATGTAAAGATTATCAGTGAACTTCTATCTCTGTATATATGAGGAACCTGATCCTCTTACTGGTATTTGTTGCCAATAATCCTAGTAGTTGTGTTGTATGGTCTTATGATGACTTTCCGAATGGATGATCTGATCTCTGAAATTTTTCAAATTGACGAAAGCTAAGCGGAACTCATTCTGTGAAGATGCTACGCTTAATTGTATTCACGAAAAAAAGGTATTATTAGTATAAATAGTATAAATAGTATAATATAAACTCTAGGGTATGAAAATAAAAACATCAAAAACTCCAAACGGTAGCCCGTCTACACAAATTACTAGACTCTTAGGAAAAAGAGCATCCCATAACAAACGATCATCACCACCAATAAAAACTCGAACACAAATCTAGGGTTGAAAGCTAAAGTGGCCGAGTAAATTGTGAGGAAAACGAAAGGTATTACTAGGTCTACAAGCTGTAACAAAAAACTGATACAACCAAAGAATTCACCATTTTTCTCTGGTTGTCTGTTATACTTGAACAACGTCGAATTGAAAGTAGGACCCGAAATAGCACCAAATGCTGTCAAGATAATACTACCCATGTACATAATCGATGTTTTTGATAATATAATAAACAAATATGCCATCAGGTAAAATATCATTCCTATAGCCAGGGAGGTGATATCCACATAGTCTAATTTCTTTTCATTTGTCTTGAACTTCTTGATCAAGAAATCATTCAACTTTGGACCAAGGAATAGTAAAGTTAAAACTTTAAATATCATCACTGAGGAGATCACTTGACTAATATTGTGGTTATCCCAATGAAATTGGAAAGTACCAAATAGGAATAGGCACCCACTTTCACCACTTGCACAACAATAGAAAAGCACAAGCATAGCTATTAAAAGAAGAGGGTTAACACGGGAATTCATATCTAGTTTCCCATCTTCATCAACGTCACTAATCCAGAACAATTTCATGCTGGACAGAGAGTGAGATATTTTTTCTGCCCATGAAGCTTCACTCTGCTCTATTATGAACAATTGGGAATCCCGTCTAGCCTTCTGCTTCAATTTATGAGATCTCGATTCAGGTAACACGAGAGCTGTGAATAAGAACAAGAAAAGATACAAAAACAGAGAAGCCTTCATTATGGTGATAGCATCTAAATGTAACAATGCAGGGATGACCGGCGCTAATGCACCACCTATAGCAAGAAAAGCAGCCGATTTACTGATTGTTTGCCCAAGGTGGATTGGATCTACAAGATCAGAGGCATACGCATCACAGATAGCATAGAATGCGGAAAGAGAGCCTCCAATTGCACCCACGGTCAATCCTCCCACATAAAGAAAAGGGCTGAATGGCATAATTTTAGGGTCCAGGGATATGTACACTATCATCCTTTCCAATAGTGCAAAGAAGGAAACAAATACAAGACACTTTTTCCGACCATATATGTCCGAGAAATGACCTATTTTACCAACCACCAAAAGAATGATAACAGCTGGTATTAATCTCCCCCATTTTGACATGTTAACATTGTATTTTTGGACTAGAGGGGAATCACATGCTTGTTCCCCGTACTTTCTTTGAACCATGGAGCACATTCCCTTGACTGATAATTCAATCTCAGCTGGAGCACTGAACAAAAAAGTAAACATCACTATGAACTTGTAGAGGTAAAGCACCTCCACTGAGGGTCTCTTATGCCACACCACATTTTTGAAATCTGATCTTGCCTCTTGGAGTAATCCAATGATATCATCTTCATTATCTTCATCAAGCATAGTTTCTTCGTCCTGCTCACTGTGGTGCTGGCGGGCTTCCAAGATCGCCTCTTCTAAAATATTATCTTGAATTGTTGTCCCGTAATGTACATGAGAATAAGAAAGTTCATCTTGTATCTCCGTATCCAATAGTGACGAGTTTGTCATTTGTGTTCTGAATGACAAAAGTAGTCAAACACTGTTAAGAAAGGAATACTGTGGAACTCAACTGACAAGATGCCATTTATTTTATTTTTATCATGAAATCTCGCCGCATCTCTAAATAGCCGATTCGTAACACGGCGGATTCCCATTTTTCTATGCTTGGCCTTGAAAACATGAAAGTAAAAGCTCTGTTATTTGATGGGTATACCTCGTAAAATAAACCCTTTAAAGTTTACAATAAAATATCTTTCAATCTACTCTAAGTAAAAATAATATTCCACAACATATCACCATTATCCCCAATGATAATTCAAAGATCAGCTTAGAATTAAAAGATAAAGTAGCAGAGTAGACACTGAGGAGCACAAAGGGTGATACAAAATCGACTACTCGCATAATGAATGTTATACACCCAAAGAATTCTCCACTTTTCTCTGGGTATTTATATACTTTTGGTGGTACCGATGTTAGTCGATACCCAAGCTTCTCGGATAAGATAAGGTATGATTTGTCACTCAGTGCTACGGTCGCATCCTAACAAATGGTACTCTCGACAACTAATTTTGTTTTTGTCGAGCACACTGTTAATTGTCTACTACACATCCGTACCCCTTAATGTCTACAATATATTCCCGATTGGGATAGATGTAAACATAGAGCATGGAATCGAGCTACCTATTATTCTTGAACCTAGAGTTTTTATCATCAGGTTTATGGAATTTTACATATGCCTAACTTCATTTCAACCTTTTGATAAAGCATTATTCATTAATAAAAAGAACCAAGAAACTATATATGAAATTCTCCACGATATCGACCATCCTTAGTCTATGCCAGACAATCTCTGGTTTAGGATTGGCTGATACCATTTACAATTACCACAATAGAACAGCGTACATACATTTACAATCGGAAAACATTCTTATACCGCTACAGTTTAATAATCAATACAACTCTGGGGATGCTGTGACAACAACTATAGTGCCACCAACGAGTGACTGCAAGATCGTGTCAGCATCAGACAGCATCTACGCACTGTACGCCGATGATGACAATTTACTAGCGATGTCCATCTACAACGATACCCAAGAAGATTGGTCCGAGGTTGACCTGCAAGATGAACTAGAGTTCTTAGAGTGTTCCACATATCTCAACACATTAGATGACCCAGACTCACTATACGTCTACGGTGGTTATAATACCACCTCCAGTGAGGCTTCTTCAAGAATGGCCAAGATTGACTTGTCCACCCTCAGTATAACAGATGTGAGCTCTTCTATAGAACCCACTGCCTTCTATAATGCAACCACCGTGCTGATTAATTACAACACTGGGTTATTCCTCGGTGGTAAGGCCAGTTCAGGTTGGGTTGGCATGAAACAACTAGCTCTATGGCAATACCAATCTTGGGGGTTCAAAACCACATCCGTGAGTGATTCAGATACTTCTATTAGTTCAAGAATGAGGCCATTAGTTTTACCAGTGTTTGACACCACTTTGAATCAAGAATTTGTCAATAATAATTATACCGAGTTCTCTGTCTCCAAGGTCGTTATGATTGGTGGCCAAATATCAACCGGTTCTGACAGTTCACCTAAGTTCTCCATTTTGGATTTAGACTCTTGGACATGGTCCTCAATGGACACTACTGTGAGTCTGGCTAATTCTAAGACAAATGCTGCATCTGACAATTCTCTCAGTTTATCTGATATTCAGGGTGCAGCTATGATCTATGATACTTTAGTTACCATTTCCACGGATAGTGGGAACACCACAAGTACTTCCAAAAGATCCAATGATTATTATATCAAACTATATAATTCTACAAGTTTTGAAACTGTTGACACTGTTGATTACACATCGTTAGATTCCACTAGCACCAAAACCAAGTCTAACAAGGCTCTAATCATTGTGTTATCTGTTGTTATTCCGTTACTCGCAATTGTTATCTTGTTGATTCTGTGTGTGTTGATGTACAAGAGACATAAGCAAAAGAAGCAAGATGAGGAGAATGAAAAGGAAATCAAGGACTTCTTAGAGTTCTACCAGGGCGGCAACCATTCTGCAACAACTTTGACCACCAGTGTAGCATCTCAATCAGACTCTGAAAAGGCTAACATGAATGGTGATCAAACTTATTTTGGTGAGGATGTCCAAATTAATAACTACGATGATGGTGATAACTTATCCATAAGCTCTTGGAGAAAGAAAAGAGAAGAATATGAGAAGGAACACCGTAAAGGTCACCCATTCCTTGCTATTGCACATAAAACGCCAGTCATTGAACCTTCTACTAATGATGCTGATACCATTGTGAATGTGGATCCACCTAAAACTTCTGGCTCTATTATTAAGAGATCCTTTTCAGGGATGTCCTCTCAATTGGGCAAGTCCTTGAAACGTAATCTATCCATTCAATCATCCCTCAAATCATTTGTCACTGCTAAAACCACATTCGACAATGATACCGTGCCTTCTACTCCTTCTCAATCTACAAAGCAAGACTTTGCCTTCTTGGAACAAATGACTCCACCAAAGGCATACATCGCTGATACCAACGCTAAATCCAACTCTACTCTATACTTGATTCCTGAGGATGACACTCTATCTGCTACTAACTTACAAAAGACCCCAAGAATCGAAGACAACTCTGTGATGTCTGGTTCATTCGGGTCCAGCGATACATTAGGCGCCAGCCCACCTAGTGCAAGTGGAAGATCCCATCAAAGAGAACAAAGCAGGTCAAATATTTCTCCACCTTCCAAGGCTGCCACTAGGGGATTTTCTATGAGACCGCCATCTTCTCCACAACAGCACAGACAAAAACCACAACTACCTAAGATTAACACCAATATGCAGAATCCATTCATCGCTGATGATGAAGCTGAGGCTAGTCTTGATAATTTAGATGTTCAGGTGTTAGTTAGTTCTAAGAGACGGTCTAAGCTCAGAGTGATAAACCCAGATTCGGATGATGAAGGGGCAGACCCAGAAGGTAATGATGACACCATTGATTTTGATGTGTCTATGGTGGAAGGTCTAATGAATGGCGAGCAGGGTACTACCGATGGTACAAGAAAGAGATGTGTTAGTGATGAAAGTAAAGAGAGAGACGAAACCTCTTATCTCTAGTTATTTAATCTAATTTGTGTTTATGATATTCTTCTTCCTTTTCTTATGTTTTCTTAATTTGTGTTTATTTGTGTTTATTTTTTTTCTATTATTTTTATATCTACGCTGTTTGTACAATTCTACTCTTTGCTTTACTGTATTTGTGTTTTTTCCAAGAAAAAAGTGGATCTATATTTAACATAAAAAATTAAAACTAATGAACTAAACCGAATGAAGCTTCTCTTGACTTTTGGATCAAGTAAGCATCAGCTAACACTAAAGCAGACATGGCCTCCACAATTGGAATGGCTCTTGGAACCACATTAGGGTCGTGTCTACCTCTAGACTTCAAAATACCGTCATCACCATCGTAAGAGGAGGTGTGTTGTTCTTGAGAAATGGTAGCAGGAGGCTTGAACGCCACAGAGAAGTAAATATTTTCACCATTAGAGATACCACCTTGGATACCACCAGATCTGTTAGTAACGGTACCCAAATGGTCACCCTTTTGAATAAAAGCATCGTTATGCTTAGAACCTGGGATCTTAGTACCTTCAAAACCGGACCCGATTTCGAACCCCTTTGTGGCTGGAATGGAAAGCATAGCATGAGCTAAAGAAGCTTCAAGCTTATCGAATGCTGGTTCACCCAACCCAATAGGCACGTTTCTAATCACACAGGTGACAACACCACCGATGGAGTCATTTTGATCCTTGTAGTGTTCCACAATCTTGGTCATCTTCTCGGCATGTTCCAAGTCTGGACATCTTATTGGACCAGCCTCGTCAACCTTCTCTTTGGTTATAGTCTGTAATAATTCCATGAATTCTGGGTTTTCACAAGATCTATTCAATTCACAATCCCCGACGGCGGAGACAAATGCAACGATTTCGACATCGTTGACTTGAGCCAAGAATTTCTCAGCAATGGCACCTGCGGCGACTCTACCGATGGTTTCTCTGGCAGACGATCTTCCACCACCAGAAGAGGCCTTCACACCGTATTTGGCGAGGTAAGTGTAATCAGCGTGAGAAGGTCTTGGATAAACATCCATCTCAGTGTAATCCTTCGGTCTGTGGTCTTCGTTTTTCACAACCATGGCGATTGGAGTTCCCAAGGTTTTCCCAAATTCGGTACCTGATTGGATCTCAACTCTATCCTTTTCATTTCTTGGAGTGGTCAACTTGGATTGGCCAGGTCTTCTTCTAGTCAATTGTGGTTGAATGTCATCCTCCGTGAGGGACATGTTAGGTGGCACACCATCAACGATACACCCCACTGATTTACAATGGGATTCACCATAAGTGGTGACTCTGAAAGCTGAACCGAATGTAGACATTTTATATAAATTAATTGGTCTGTAGTACTATTACAGTAATCATCCATCTCCACCCCATTCATCCCATCATTTTCCAAATTCTTTGACGACCAGTGAAAAAAAAAAAATTGAACTGGAAAATCGGGCTGTGTTAGATGATGATGAGTCAGATTTTTCTTCTCTACACCGGGGAGCATTAATTAGAAATACATTAAGAATACATAGACTAAACATCTGATATCCATTGCCATAACTTGAGAATTTCTCCGTGTAATTCGTTCTTCGTGGTACTTACATTAGAATTCTTCTCCACGTTCTTCGAGATTAATTCCCAAACTTCATTCTTCTGAGCCGTCGTCAATCCCAAATCTTTTAAGAAGTAATCACGAAGATGGATTTTCCCCAAGTACGGCACACTGGATTCATTTTTCTTGTGTTCCTTGGATTGTTCATGTAACCGGTCCAGCACTTTACTGGTCACCTCTTTTACAATCTTGAATTTCTTCTTAAATTGTTGAATCTTGAAATGCACATAACCGATAAAGATACAAACCACAAACAAACTCATGAAATACCACTTGAACTTCACCAAAATGTTGATAAACAATATCTTGGCTCTACACTTAATAGTCAACTTGGCCAATGAGTTGGACCGCACAAAGTCATTCACAGAGAATGCATCAGAAAACACTAATTCAGATCTAGCCCTCAAAATAGATAATGCCTTATTCCAGATGTAATCAAATTCTCCACTGTCAACTTCATGTTGGAAATGTAAATCACTGATAACGTAACTACGAACATCTGTGAGTTCCATTCCAACGTCATCATCATCACCTTCACCGCATTTGAAATCTGCATTCCGTTGAGCTAAAACGTCAATAACTGACCGCACTATCTGTTCCACTTTAAGAACCTTGGTTTTATCTAAAATACACTCATTAAATGATGGGATCAATCCAAACCCCTTATACCATGGCTTATACAAAATGAAATCCTGGTCACATGCCAATCTAGAATTTGGATAACATTCGGCGTGATCAGGACACTGCACACAGTCAGGTTTCACAAGGGTCTCAAACTTGGTGACCCATCCTCCCGATAATGGGAAGACTTCTCTATTGAAATAGAAAATTGGTTTATTAACTTCATGACCACAGAACCCCACTGAGATTTTCTGGGATCTGTAAATGGCCCCCATAAAGAAAGTCGTAAACAGTAAAAACCACACAAACACCAATTTATACATAAATTTAGAGTTTTGAGATGCAACAATAGATTGTTCCACTTGTTTCAGGGCATCCATAGATTCTTTTTCTAGTTTAGTTGTCTCTAAATCAAACTCGGCCTGTAACTTCTTTAATTCTTCTTCGTCATCGGAAATCAATTCCGGAGTTCTAATTTTCATTGGAGTAACACTAGTCTTAGGAGTCTTCTTAGGTGTTTGTCTCTTGCGAGGCTTTTTAGTGCTGTTGGGAGTAACAGCACTCTTGGAGGTAGTCTTCTCTGTCTTAGGCGTGTAATATACAGTTGTGTCATCTCGTTTACCTGATTTCCGTTGAGATGGACTATCAAAAGTGTTATTAGCGGAGTAAAGAGAGTAATCAGATTCGGACTCGGAATCAAATTTGATAGGAACAGTTGGGCCATTAAGCGTTTGGGAACTGGCTTCCAAACCTGGAGTAAATTTTAGATTCGGAGTGTACTGACGGAACACCGGATTGACATTAGAAAACGGAGTGGAAGACGGCAGTGTAGGCACTATAAATGAATTGGATGTAGGTGGTAATGGAGAAGATGAAGGTGGTATTGGCACAGGTTGTTGTGGATGGTGGTGGATCACAGTGTTACTACTGTTGTTCGTAGTATCTTCTTCACTTTCAGGTTCAAAATTAATTTGACCACCTCTTTGGAAAACATTCTTATGGCTGAGATCTCTTTTCTTTTGTGTACTCTTAGGATCATGGGGGGAGGATGAGAATTGGTCTTTCCGTTTGGTGGTTTTCTTCAAAACTCTGGAATACGTCAAGTCATCGTCAGATTCTACCACATCAGAGGCAGGCCGTTTGGTTGGTAAAGAGGTTTTAAGTGCTTCCCTCAGTTGAGTTCTTCTAGGTGATTCAAATCTGGTCTGATCGTTAGTGACAAATGTATATTCCTTTCCACTAGATGGAGATCTGATGATGTCGGGGTTTTTCAATCGGTGAAGAACAGGTGTAGCCTCTAAATGTTTGGTAGATGTGTTGAACTTCTTCTTGGTAGTTGGTTTTTCTACCTTCACAGAGGTGTGTTTCCTTGGTTTCACTGGTGTAGGTTCTTGTTTGATAGGTGTAGCAACCTGACTTGAGATAACGCTATTGTTGTTAACCGGACTTTTCGTGACATTTAAGAAATCGACTTCTCGTTCAAGAATAGATTGCAAGAGAGCCTTCTTATCTCTCGATGTGAATTCAATTTGGTTGGCCTTCAAAATATCTCTGAGGTCTGCAACTCTTAATTTACTTATTTCAGACTCTGTTAAAAGTATATCAAAACGTGTTAGTAAACAAAAAAACCCGTGTCGTATTATTATCAATTGTGATAAAAAAAAAACCTTTTGGTCCAGAAAGCATGTTATAACTCAATACATACTGTTGTCCGAGTAATATTTCAAATCGGTATTCAATGGCATCCTTAGATAGTTATCTCTTACCTGTGTATCTTCTATGAAACAACTTCTGTTACTAACCTAGTAATTCAGTGTTTTGTGATTTTTAAAAACAAAAAATAAACAGAAGACATCTCTGCACCTGTTTAGGAGCGTAGTTAGAGTATGTTAAGTAAAGGTTACGACACATTGAATGACTCTAAAAAGTAGTCAATTCACTGATTCCATCTATATATATATATCAATTGTGGTGCCTAGTTAGTTACCAATTATCCCTATGTGCGCAATAATTGAAGTTCAGTAAAATACATTCAAGTTATCATCAAAATCCGGGGTAAACCTCAGAGCTTCACCACTTTTCATTTTTTTATTTTTCACAATTGTAAAGCCCTGTACAAAAGGTGTATTTATTTGTATTTCAACTTCAATTGTGACTCTATAACGTGTGATTAGCTTATCAATTGAGTACATCAGGACTACTACATTGAAATAATTATTCAATTGTATTATCCAAGTCATCCATTTCAACCCACAACAACAACTCTTAATCAACGAATTCACTGGTTTACACATTTCCTGCCAAAACTACGGACTCCTTCAATAAGCAATGCCTCCAAAGAAGCTAGCTAGACGATTCCCCTCTGAGATCACACTGGGGAGATACATCTTTGAAAGACTCAAGCAAATCAATGTACACACGGTGTTTGGTCTACCTGGAGATTTCAATCTCTCATTATTAGATCACATCTATGAGGTGGACGACATGAGATGGGCAGGTAACACTAACGAACTGAATGCAGCATACGCTGCTGATGGATACTCTAGAGTCAACGGGTTTGGCTGTATAGTGACCACGTTTGGTGTCGGAGAATTGTCTGCCGTGGCTGGGATAGCTGGATCTTACGCTGAACACGTTGGATTGCTTCACATTGTGGGGACCCCCTCTGTGGCAGCAGAGAAAAATAAACTGATGTTACACCAAACTTTGGGGGATGCTCAATTTGATGTGTTTGCTAACATGTCTAAACCAGTTAGTTGGCAATCTGCCTGTGTGGATGACATCGCTACGGCTCCCGGATTGGTGGATCATTTGATCAGAGTCGGATACACTAACAAGAGACCGGTGTACTTGGCCCTGCCATCCAATTTTGTTGATATGAAAGTGGATGCCGGGTTGCTTAACACTCCAATTAACTTGTACTTGCCTCCAAATGACCCAGATACCGAAGATGACGTTATTGAAGAAGTTCTCACGCGGATTCAAGCTGCCCAAAGACCAGTCATCTTAGTTGATGCATGTGCCACGAGACATGACTGCCGGTTGGAAGCCCATCAGTTAGTGGATGCCACTCAATTCCCGGTTTTCACCACACCAATTGGGAAATCATCTATAGATGAGACTCACCCTAGATTTGGTGGTGTCTACGTCGGTGATTTATCCCACCCTGACGTGCAACAAACTGTGGAGCAAGCCGATTTAATCATTAGTCTTGGTGGTCTACTCTCTGAATTTAATACGGGTTCATTCTCCTATGGATATCACACAAACAACGTTATCGAATTTCATTCTGATCATTGCAAAATCGGCAGGGCCCTGTACGAGGGAATCAAAATGAAATATGTGCTCCCAAAGATTAACTCTCTAATCCAAACAATCAGTCTTCAATACGTTCCGGGCCCGGTGCCCAACTCTGTCAGCGACTTCAGACAAGTGGAGAACATAACCACAGGTAAACTCACTCAGGATTACCTCTGGCGTCGGCTTTCGTATTTTTTGCAACCGGGGGATGTGGTCATCACAGAAACCGGTACTGCATCATTTGGTATCATTGAAACACGGTTTCCACCTGAAACAATCGGTGTGTCTCAAGCCTTATGGGGGTCCATAGGTTATTCACTTCCTGCTGCCGCTGGTGCCTCGTTTGCCCTACAGGAGATTAACACTAACAGAAGAGTTATTCTGTTCATCGGCGATGGGTCACTTCAATTAACGGTGCAGGCTATCTCAGACATCTTTAAATGGAATTTGCATCCATATCTATTTGTGATCAATAACAAGGGTTACACAATTGAGAAATTAATTCATGGAGCCTACTCGCAGTACAATCAAATTCAGCCATGGGATCATTTAGAAATGGCTAAGGTGTTCCATGGTGATTCACCATATGAGAATCATAAGGTTGATTCTATTGAATCGTTGAATACATTATTGACTGACCAAAATTTCCAACTCAATTCAATGACTAGAATCATTGAATTGAATCTTGATGAATTCGATGCTCCACGGAATCTGGTGAAGCAAACACAATTGTCAGCAAATACTAAATTAAACTAGATGACTTTTTACTTTAGATATTTCTTTAATAAAAAAAAACAAAAACTATTTATAAAATTGTATAATTAAGGGGTAAAATTCAAAAACTAAAAACTAAATAAAAAAATACAAGCACGGGAAAAATTCTATAGGTCTAATAAAATACAATTAGAACAATCCTTCAATTTCACCCTTCTCGTTGACTTCCACATTCATGAAACCAGCGTGAGTAGGTAAACCAGGAATTGTCATAATTTGGGCAGCTAAAGCATACAAGTACCCTGCACCAGCAGAGATTCTAACTTCTCTGATAGGCACAGTGAACCCAGTAGGAACACCCTTCAATTTTGGATCATGAGATAACGAATATTGAGTCTTAGCAATACAGATAGGTAACTTACCGAACCCTTGAGCTTCATATCTTGCAACTTGTTCTTTAGCTAATGGAGAAAGTTCCACAGCAGAAGCACCATACATCTTAGTAGCAATGGCAGTCAACTTATCTTCAACAGATCCCTCCAAATCATACAAGAAGTTCACTGGTTGACCCTTAACAGGCACTTCCTTGGTAGCATTAACGACTGCCTTAGCCAAGTCGATGGACCCAGCACCACCCTTAGCCCAGTGGTTAGATGCCACGGCATCATAAGCACCGGCCTTGATAGCTTCATCTCTGATAGCTTCAATTTCAGCTGGAGTATCAGTGGCGAATTGGTTAATGGCGACAACAACTGGGGAACCGTAACTCTTAGCATTGGAAATTTGTTTAGCCAAGTTAGCACAACCTTGTCTGACCAATTCAACATTCTCACTAGTGTATTCATCAGGCAAAGATTGGCCTGGTTTAACATCAGGAGCACCACCGTGTAACTTTAAAGCTCTTGAAGTAGCCACTAACACGACGACATCAGGTTTCAAACCAGAAGCTCTACATTTGATATTGTGGAATCTTTCACCACCCATGGTGAAATCGAAACCTGCTTCAGTAACGACGAACCCTCTTTGAGTATCAGGTTTACCCTTTGGCACACCAGCCAGTTTCAATGCAATTCTATCAGCGATAACCGAGGAAGCTCCAATGGATATATTAGCGAATGGGCCGGCGTGAACGAACACAGGGGTACCTTCCAAAGTTTGCATTAAGTTTGGTTTAATGACATCCTTTAACATAGCAGTGATGGCACCGGCAGCACCAATATCTTCGGTGGTGATTGGTTCACCGGCTCTGTTAGATCCGACAACCATTGATCCGACTCTAGCTCTGAGGTCTTCCAAGTTCTTGGAGAGAGCTAAGATAGCCATAATTTCGGAAGCCACAGTTATATCGAACCCTGTCTTTCTAGTGAATCCTTTTTCAGTTGGAGCTTCCCCAATGGTAACCTGTCTTAAGAATCTATCATTCACGTCGACGACTCTCTTAATGGAGATCGATTCTGGGTCTAAATTTAATCTAGCAAATTTAGTGATCTCTTGTTCGGTCAAATCATCTGGGTTAGTTTTATTGATACCCAATTTCTCGAGTCTCTTCAACATAGATTTGGTGAATTTACGTTCACCCTTCTTAGCCGGCACGAGTCTCTTGTATAAAGCTTTATCTGATTGTGTGGACTCGTGGAACATTCTAGTATCAATGGCAGCAGCCAACAAGTTATTAGCAGCACCGATAGCGTGAATATCACCAGTTAAGTGCATGTTAAATTCATCCATAGGGATAACTTGAGCATATCCACCACCGGCAGCACCACCCTTGACACCGAAGGTTGGCCCCATTGATGGTTGTCTAACATTAGCGATAGCGGTGATGTTCAAGTGAGCACCCAATGCTTGCACTAAACCCATAGTAGTGGTGGATTTACCCTCACCTAATGGAGTAGGTGTGATACCGGCAACTAAGACGTAATTACCGTTCTCTCTTTGTTCAGCTAATCTATTGTAAACGTCAAGGGAAACCTTTGCCTTGTAATGACCGAATTGTTCTAATTCTCTAGGAGTGATCCCTAATTCTTCGGCAACTTCAGTGATATGCTTTGGCACTTGAGCACGGGAGATATCGATATCAGATGGAACAGGGTCTAAACATTCTAATGGGATTGGTTCACAAGTTGGTAATTCATTCTCCTTAGCCAATTGTCTTTCAGCAGCTTGTAAAACGTTATCGACAAGCATAGCCACAGTCATTGGACCAACTCCACCTGGCACAGGTGTAATGAAGGAAGCCTTTTGTTTGCAACTAGCGTAATCAACATCACCGACTAATCTTTGGCCAGATTTTTTGGTAGCATCAGGGACATAATTGATACCGACGTCAATGACAATGGCACCCGGTTTCAACCAATCACCTTGAACGAATGCTGGTTTCCCCATAGCGGCAACGACAATATCGGCCTGAGAGACGAGTTCTGGGATGTTTGTAGTCTTAGAGTGACACACAGTGACAGTACAATTAGCGTTCTTTAACATGGTAGCCACGGGCGTTCCGACAATGTCTGATCTACCGATAACCACGGCATGTTTACCTGATAATTCGATACCTGATTGTTCTAACAATTTCATGCACCCATGAGGAGTACACGGTAGGAAGTATGGTTTCCCTCCACGCTTTGAGAGTTCACCGGTGTTGTATCTATCAAATCCATCAACGTCCTTCTCAGAGACGACACTGTTAGTGACTTTAACTTCATTGATATGTTTTGGTAATGGTAATTGAATGAGCACACCATGCACTGATGAATCTTCATTCAATTGTTCAATTTTGTTGAGTAAAGTGATTTCGGCAACATTTTCTGGTAATTTAATGATATCACATTTGACACCTGATTCCACTGAAGCCTTAAGTTTCATTCTGACATAAGCAGATGAATCAGCTCTAGTACCAACTTGGATAATAGATAAAGATGGTTTAAAATTAGGGTGATCCTTTTGGATGGCATTAATAGTTTGAGATGCACCAGTTCTCACGGTCTTTGCGAGTTGAGTACCTGACAACACTTGTGCGTTCAAAAGGGATGAACCTATGGAGAACAATCTAGTTGAAGCGACCGGTGATGATCTGATACGACACTGAGTAGCTGAATATCTTTTAATAGTGGATGCTAACATAACCGTGTATTATATTTCTTTTATCCGATGAGATGAGATGAGATCTTGTGTTTATAGATAGAGGTGGTGGTTGGAATGAAAAAAAAAAGTGAATTTTGAAAATTTCAGGAAACCTAGAGAGAGTGGAGATGGTTGAATGACGGTGTGTATGTTAACGAATGACAGCAGGTGTCTAGAAGATCAAGGAAGTTAGGAAAACTTAAAGATCTAACCGTTGGTAACTGGAAAATTTTCATATATATATATATATAGACGTCCATAGTTAAGCGAAATATTTTTTTTAATTGTGACTCTTATTATTGTTGACTCTGTTGGGTGAATTAGAGAAGCATGTGGTAGCATGGATTTACTTTAAATGGTTATATATATAAATATTTATTAGAAATATAAACAAGTATGTACAAGTTGTATTTGAGGTATTTATTATCTAAATCTTATTCTTACCTCTTGGTCTGTCCTTGTATTTATTCTTATTAACGTGTTTCCCGGTTCTAGTCTTGAACCCACCCTTAGCGAGAACACCCCAAGGAGATTGAGAAAACTTGTTAGACTTAGACTTACCTCTACCACCACCTAATGGATGGTCACATTTATTTTGAGCAACACCTCTCACCGTTGGTCTAATACCCATATGTCTTTTTCTACCAGCCTTACCTAAAGATTCATTATGGTGAGCTGAATTTGAAGTGACACCAAGAGTAGCACAAGATTCTAAAGAGACATATCTTTGTTCACCAGATTGTAATTGCACAACTGCCTTTTCCTTTAATGGTAATTTAGATATGATCCGTCCATAAGCACCAGCAGCTCTACAATATTTAGCAGGACCATTCTTACGTTCTCCGATATTGTGAATGATGGTCCCCACTGGGATCATTGAGATTGGCATGCAATTTCCCTTTCTAGAGATTCTCACTGATAAAATAGCTGGATCAATTTTACCTCCCATTTCATCAATAATTCTTTGTGGGATCCCACCTCTAAATGATTCCACTTCATCACCCTCTCTTAGTCCCTCACAAGCGATGATGTAGGACAATTCCTTGGTGTCATTATGTTTCACTAATGCAATATGAGATGTTCTATTAGGATCATATTCGATTCTCACCACTGTTTGAGGACCTGGTGCCATTCTAGTGTAATCCACGATTCTAATTCTTCTTTTATGTCCACCACCTCTATGTCTGACTGTAATTTTACCTGTATTATTTCTACCAGATTGAGAGACTCTTTTCAATGTAAGTGGTTTATAAGGTTTCCCCTTCCATAAATAAGGAAACACTGGTTTCCGCCACCATCTCAACCCGGGAGATGTTGGTTTCACCTTTTTGATGAGCACCTTAGCCTTAGATAATTCCACTTGCTTTCTAGTGAGGATATCTTGTCTTTCTAACTCCGTGATTTCATGTTGTCTTCTTTCTAATATAATCTTACCAGAGTTTGTATTATTATTAGAACTAGTACTAGCCCATCTAACGGAAGTACCCAAAGCGCTCCTAAGTGGGGTTCCTCCCACCATGGACATCAAATATCTTGTCAACATATATAGTATAGTGAAGTGATAAAGTGAAACCACAAAATTATCCCCCCATCTACTCCATCGTTCAACTTTTCACATTTAAAGCTTTTCAACGTTGAAATAAATGTGGCATAACCGTCATGCCCATTTTTGCTTTTTTCTACTCTACCACCCACTTTATGCTGAACGAATCAAACCAACTAACTCGCGAATAGATCTTAACTATGGAACTACTGAGTAAATCGTTACGTAGCACTGTCCCATTCAAAATGATTTTTTTTCGTTGAAAACACTTAAGTGTTAACTAGAGGTTATAACGGGGTTGTGTTCTTTTATCTTACACCATTGAGTTTACAATTATAAAGTATACACATTTCTTCAATTCACAATGGCTTCCCGTCAATTCATTAGATCTCTAGCTACTGCTGCTAAAACTGTCAAGCCACCTGTTCAATTGTTTGGTTTAGATGGTACTTACGCTACAGCTTTATTCACTGCTGCCGCTAAGGATTCATCAGTGGAGAAGGCATTTGCCTCTGTTGAAAAACTTAACACTGCTATCTCTAAGGATGCTAAGGTGATCTCAATCTTAGAAAACCCAGCCTTGGAAGCCGCTGCTAGACAAGAAGTTGTCACCGTGTTGACTCAACAATTTAAGTTAGAACCAGTTGTCTCTAACTTATTATCAGTTTTAGCTGAAAACAACAGATTAGCCTTATTCCCAGCTGTCGCTTCTCAATTCTCTGTCTTAAATGATGCTTACAAGGGTGTCGTTGAAGCTACCGTTGTCTCTGCTAAACCATTAGACTCAAAGTTATTAAACAGATTAACTAAATCTATCTCTGCTTCTAAGTATGTCGGTTCAGGTAAGACCTTAAAGATTAAGAATGAGGTTAACCCAGATATCTTAGGTGGTTTGATTGTCGAAGTTGGTGACAAGACTGTTGATCTATCTGTCTCCGCTAAGGTTAACAAATTAAACAAGGTTTTATCTGAAACTATTTAAATTTTACCTTGTTTTTCCTTTATGATATGAAATGACGACTAATCCAAATTTACAACAACATATTCCGCAATCATTCTACATTCCATCCCCTACCCCCCTACCCCCATCCTACAAAAATCAATATCATTATGAGTTATATTATTATTTTTTTAAAACGTATCAATTTTGTATATCATTTTTTTTTATTTAGAGAAAAATTATACTTAACTTTTTATTCTTTATTAAATCTCTCCCCAGTTATCTATGATTATTACTCTCCATAGATCTTCTATTATGTGTACTAAAATTATAAAAGTAATCGTAATTGTAACACGCTGTTTACGGTGTTTAAGAGAAATTTCTCAACAACACACAGAAAAAACTTTTTTCGTTCAAGCCTAGCATTACCTTCTTCATCTTCTTTATCTTTTTACTCTTGATTACCCATCCATGATACTAATATAATGCTATAGAGGTCTAAAAAAAACAAAAACTAAGACAGAAAAAGAAGATAGAATTTATATATTAGACAAAAGAAAAACATGGTGGATCAAATACAAACTCAATTCTCTAAATTGGGTTTACAATTACCCAACGAGAACAACTATATAGATATCACAGATGAATTCTTTCAAATAACATCAACAATCAAATATGGTGAAATAGCTAAATCAAATATGTTTAAATTATTACAAGGTACTCATGCCTTAGAAATTCTTAATCCTAAATTAGATACATCTTTGCTAGAATTAACTGAAATTGACTTGGAATCACTTACCACAATTGATCAATTAAATGGAGTGATGACAAGACTCTTAGGATGTCTTTGCTCTTGGTTAGACAATAACGCATTAAGTGTGACAGTGTTAAGTTGTGGGTACATTGAAAAAATGTTATTAAATTATAGAATATATGGTGGTGGGAATTTTTCATTTAATGATGAATTTGTTGACGTGTACACTCTATTACAGGGGAGGGATACCCCTGAAGGTACAGTCATAAGAGATGCTGTGTTAAGATCATTCTGTTTAGGACTCATTCAATTTGTTAGCTTTTGTTTGAAATTGGGTGTTTCCGGTGTTATCTATGAAGAAGAAGATTTGAATACACAAACGATGGATTTAAATTTCCTTAATGAATTCCCACTCCAGAAAACATTAGATGATTTACAAATGTGTATAGATTGGTTATCAGGGAAAGGTGAAAAGTTTGAAATTGCTTCTGTGTTTTTAAAATTGATAAGATCATTAATCAAAAATATACCACCATTATTACAACTCTCTGTGGAAAACTTTGAAGGTAATAATCAGTTGAAATTCGACTTCATAGATGATTCTTTATTACTAGTGGAGAAGTTACGGGACTCTCAAGAGTATTTATCATCACTTCCAGAACTCCCCCATTGTTTCACGGCAAACGTGCAAAAGAAATTGAATAATGGGGCTCCACCTAAACCACTCTCCACTATGCCTCTTAATGATACCACCGTGCATATCGGTAAACTTCTCACTGATTTGAAAACAATGTTGAACATTGTTCACTCTAAAAGTTCTTTAGAACTCATGATTCAATTAAGATACATCATGAATAAAAGACAATTTACATCAGATGTTGATGAAATCTTAGGAATACACGTGATAGTGAGGGCTATCTTACAATTATTCCTTATCAGAGATGATGAATCCCTATGGGGGTCTACAACATTGAATATCACAGAATTGATGATGAATTGTCTAGGTGAAGTGTCTATTAGAAATGCTAAAATTCTGAGAATTGAAGACCCAGCAGTGCAACACGATTTAAAACAATTATTATTAAATGTGAAGCAACCATTTTATCATTGGATGACTATGGTGTCTCAAAATCCATCAAGACAACGGCAATTCATCAATAAGGGATTAGTATTATGGGACAAATTACAAGTTGAAGCAGAAACATTTGAAATTAAAATGAATACACAATTCACTGATTGCTTTGCTGAATCCGATATCCCTGTAATGCCAGTATCATCTGCTGTGTATTTCTTTAAATTGGTGAGCATGATGGATTTCGTGTTCAAATCTATAGAATTGGATCTTTATAGGGATCTGAGAGAATTACATATTGGATATTGGTTATTGTCATACATTATTGATTATCTTTTACAACATGTGCAACGTATGATTGATATTAAACAATTACGGTTATCACAGATTAATAATTTTCCTAAGAAGATCAAGAAGGCTCGTGCTGATAAGAAAATTAAATTGAAGGCTGAATATGAGTTTTATAAGAGTTACCAAGGTGAATGCATTGGTATGGTGAAATTCTTTGAATACACTTCTCAAAAATTGAAACTCTATAGGGCATTGATTGAATTATACTTGACAACTTTCCAAGTGTTAAGTAATTTAGGGTTCTTGAAATTACCTAAATTATGTAAAGTCTCTGAGGAATTACTTTTCAATCTTCAATTGAAATCTTTCCAATCAATTGGTATTCCACAGATTCCAACTTTTAAAGATTACAAAGATGGTCTATCCAGAACTAATGATTTGTTTAAATCATTAATCAAGGATAAAAATTTGAAATTTTTCACAGCTGTTGTTGATTCCAAAAATGATGAAATTAAAATTCTATTAAAACAATTGCCTATCGCCATAGATGAATTCAATTACGATGTATCATTGACTGATGCAATGAGATCTGATATCCAAGAATTGAAGAAATCTTATATCAATATTCAGTTGTCTATTCATAATTTAGTTAAACATGTCGAAGCTGGTACTGTTGATTCAATTGATGTTACCATTGATAAATTAAATCATCATCTTTATTTCCCTTCATTGAAAGTCACTGAAAAGTGATTATTACTTTTTTATTCTCTTACTTACTGCATATTTCTTTTACTAATTACGTTTCATTTTTGCATAATAATTCATTGGAGATCCATTATCATCAGTTTTTTTTTTGCTAAGAATTTATTACATGTTAGACCCCCGGGCGGTAGCCATTGAAGTCGGCATCCGCTAAGGAGTGTGTTATAACTCACCGGACTAGTGTCATAAATTCTTCTGAGCAAGAAGACTAGTTTAATGACTCTCAATCCCCGTTTGTAGTGTTATAGTGTAGTATTCCTAAATTTAAACAAATTAAGGAATAAACCCTTTTAGCCCTGTGTTAGGTCACGTGACTGCAACGTGATTATCTGGTGTGAGGTGTGTGACTACTAAAAAAATAAAATTAATACTAATACTAAAAGCGAGACTGGAGATCTTACTTAGAGACCTCACTGTTAACCCGTTATATGAAATTGTCAGTAGAGATTCTGCTTCTCTCACTGTGTGCTTCTCTCTCACAAACGTATTAAATTTTTTTTTCACTTTACATTAAAAGTCTTTTAACGTATATCCTTTTTAACTTGTTACATATAGACAACTCTAATACATATATACATAATTCAATATGCCTCCAAAGTTTGACCCAAGTGAAGTTAAGTTCCTATACTTAAGAGCTGTCGGTGGTGAAGTCGGTGCTTCTTCCGCTTTAGCCCCAAAGATTGGTCCATTAGGTTTATCACCAAAGAAGGTTGGTGAAGATATCGCTAAGGCCACCAAGAACTACAAGGGTATTAAGGTTACCGTTCAATTGAGAATTCAAAACAGACAAGCTGTTGCCTCCGTTGTTCCATCTGCTTCTTCCCTTGTCATCACTGCCTTGAAGGAAGCTCCAAGAGACAGAAAGAAGGACAAGAACGTTAAGCACAGTGGTAACATTCCATTAGACGAAATCTACGAAATTGCCAGAACCATGAGAGAAAAGTCTTTCGGTGTGAACTTAGCTTCTGTCACCAAGGAAATCTTGGGTACTGCTCAATCTGTCGGTTGTAGAGTCGATGGTAAGAACCCTCACGATATCATTGATGCTATTAACGCTGGTGAAATCGATGTTCCAGAAAACTAAGCCATTTTCAGGAAAAGAATATGATTTATACTATGTACAAATTTTAATTTTACTATTAATATAGGGTTTATTTTCGTCAAGGATTACAATTGGAACAACAAAAATGACGATTCACAATGGAAAAACCCTTACAAACACAACATCAACTCCAAGGAAACACAGAAAAAAAACAATTGGTTATACCCCCCCCCCCCCTCCCCCCTCCCCTTGATTTCTTTTTACTTTTTTTATATATACATCCACACAGTTTGCCAACACTCTGGTGTCAAATTTCTCCACCGTATTTGATTCCTATTTTGGCGCAAACGAGAACGATTTGATCATCTTACTCACCGGGGTATTCTTTATACTACTTTCACATCAGTATTAACTTATTGTGATTTTGATATTTGAATCGAACAGTACCGTTGCTTCGGTTTCGGGATCTTTGATTTGAATGTCGTTATTATAGTTTGTTGAGAAAGTGATTGTAGTTCCATGAATTCACAGGTCCTTTTTTCAAACTCATACAGTACTTCTTTTTTTTATTCGGGGTTCATTGCTTTTTTTTTGTTGTTTCTTTGGCATTAGGGTATTTTCCTTGTGTATCTCAATTTGTCCAATTGTTGTAGTTGTAGTTTATCCAATTTCAATGAATTCATTAGTAGGTAAGGTTATCTCTAATGTTTTTCAATGATCTATTGGGTAGCAATTTAAAACATCCTTGCACGCGTGGTAGATCGGTGTGTCCGAGTTGGAGCTGAGGGAGATCAAAAAGGTAAACAAATAAAAATAAAAATATGTTATCAGTTATACAACAAGATTACTTTCTTTTCCATGTATATACAAAACAAACATGTCAGATTCTATAGATAGAGTATTTGTGAAGGCTATATCTACAATAAAAACTCTCTCCTCGAAATCCTCGAAGAGTGCACTATCAAGACCTCCATTACAAACTAGAGTGAAACTCTATGGTTTATATAAGCAAGCCACTGAGGGGGACGCCGATGGATTGATGCCACTAGTCACAGGCAACCCCGAAGAGGATGAAGCTGCTAGACGTAAATGGGAAGCCTGGAAACAACAAGAGGGGTTACCCAAAGTTGATGCAAAGAAACAATACATTGCCTGTTTAATTGAAGCAATGAGTGTTTACGCTAATGATTCTATGGATGCCCATGAATTATTGAATGAATTGGAATACATGTGGGACCAAGTGAAGGATTTACCTGGATCATCGTCACAACAATACCATGGAAGATCTATCAGTAGGTCTCATTCGCCTGCATTGTCCCTATACAGATTGGCATCATCTGGTGGATCCAATTTCAATCCATTGAGACCGGCCTCCAGAATGTCGTCATCTAATCTTTACTCTCCAATGGCAACCCAACCACAACAACAGCAACAGCAACAGCAACAGCAACAACCCCAATACCCAAGTTACAGTACTGAGGGAGGTGCCGATAGATATAGATCAACCAGTTCTAATACAATGGTTTACAATACTAGCCAATCTAATAGCAATTACAATAATAGTGGTAACAACAAGGATTTGCAATTCATTAAATGGCAAAATGATATCAATGTGACTTTAAGCAAATTGACTACCGAATTGTCTAATATCAAATCTATCGCTAGAGGTAGTAGAAGTTCTTCCTCCAGTGAAGCCAGTTCCAGTTCTCGTGATAACAATGGTAGACCAAGAAAGACGAAGTCATTGTTAATCAATGCTTTAGTCAAAATCAAGAACCTCGTGGTGGTATTACTTGTCAAGATTTACAGAGCGCTTAAGAATGTGCTCAGTCAAGTCCTCTTAGATTCCATTATCATATTGGTTCTCTTCAGTATAGCTAAGAAATTTAAACTATTTGAAGGTCTAGGTAGTTCCGCTAGTCGGAAATTACTTGGGACCACCGGCACAACAACAACCTCAGATAATGCACTATTAGTTCAAACTAAAGGATCAATTCTGAATCTCATCAGAGCCGTTTACGATATGCTGCTGGGAAAAACCAAAAGAGCAGAGATCAGACAATCGCCAGTGTTCTCGTCGGTGTAATGGACTAGATTTGTCTTACTGTGCATATATATATATATATATATTAATTATTATACCCTAATAGATGTTCTAGAGTAAGAAAGCGTAGTGATTCACATCAGTACTATTCAACTTAAAATTACTCTGGTAGCAAGTTCTACTTTTTTTTTCATCAATTGATCCCTTTCAATCATCCCACGTAATACTGTAACCTCCTGATGTCATTGATCTACCTAGTCCCCTGTATACACGCCCGCCCCGGGCATGTTTAATAGCTCTCTCTCTGCGCATAATTTAATTAGCGCGCGCTGGGAGCAAGTGCTGCATTTCACGGAGACGAGACTTCTTTCTATTCACCAATCAGAACACAGGGGATACCCCCTGCTCTTCCTTATGGAATCCATCATTCCGATATTCTATCCTTGGTATTCTCTATTAGGCTATACAAACTGATTTTGGTTGCTGTTTTGTATTTCGTCGTGTATGATCTGATCCCACCTGATGGTGAACGGAATTCATTTTTCTATTTAAAGGAGTGAATCCCCAACAGTTCTTGTTGAGTTCCCACCAATAGTGTATTACATCTGGTTTTTTGTCCTTTTTTTCCAGTTTTTTTTCAATTAACTATCAATTCCAATTTCAATTAATCCATAATGTTAGTGTCTTGTCACAATCTATAGCGTTATATATCTATATTTCTGGTATTTTTCCCAAAACCCTGTACCTTCCCCGCTTATTGAGTCTTCTTGACACCAATCAAGGAGTCTTTCTATACTAACCCTTCATTCCTTTTACTTGTTTCCTCCCTTTTTATTTTACTTTTTCGTTCTAATATAAATGCATTGCCGGTGCCTTACTGTTTAAACATTACGTTTTATTCGGTTGTTGGCTGAGATTATACGGTAGAACTTGAACTAGATCATGCTAGCGGTAAGAAATATGCATATATATCTCTTTGTTTTCTACATTCGTTTTATTATTTCAGATCCCTCAACCCAAGGGAGGGAGAGAAGAATGATTTGCTCTTCATAAACGACACCCTTCTTATGGTTAGAAGTCATGCCGGTTTTTTGTGAATGGTAAGACCTATTCTATTCTTTCCTCCCCTATTTTGAGTTCTGTAATACCAATGTGGTCTTCGCCCAAAATACTAACTTAATTATTATTACCTTATAGGGCTCCATCTGCTGTTTCTACCAAAACCACTCAATCCTTACCAGCTCATGTCTCTTTGAAGTCTGAAGCTAATGTTTATAACAAGGAATCCCCTGTCGCTAAGGCCACTCCAGCTGTTTACGACTGGGAAACCTTCAAATTTGCTCCAATTAGAGAATCCCAAGTCTCTAGAGCTATGACCAGTAGATATTTTGCTGATTTAGATAACTATGCAGAATCCGATGTTGTCATTATCGGTGCAGGGTCTGCTGGTTTGAGTTGTGCCTATGTTTTAGCCAGAGCCAGACCAGACTTGAAGATTGCCATCATCGAAGCCAACGTTGCTGTTGGTGGAGGTTGTTTCTTAGGTGGACAATTATTTTCCGCCATGGTTTTGAGAAAGCCTGCTGACAAGTTTATCTCTGATTTAGGGATCGACTTCGATGACGAGGGTGATTTCATCGTCGTTAAACATGCTGCTTTGTTTATTACCACTTTATGCTCCAAGGTTTTAGCTTTACCAAACGTCAAGTTATTCAATGCTACCTGTGTCGAAGATTTAATTACTAGAAAGGATAACCAAGGTGAAACCAGAATCGCCGGTGTTGTCACTAACTGGACTTTAGTCTCCATGCATCACGATGATCAATCTTGTATGGATCCAAACACTATCAACGCTAAAGTTATTGTTTCATGTACCGGTCATGATGGTCCAATGGGGGCCTTCTGTGTCAAGAGATTAGACTCATTGGGATTGCTTAAGAGACAATCTATGGGGTGCTTGGACATGAACAGAGCTGAGGATGATATCGTTACCAACACCAGAGAGGTTTTCCCTGGTTTAGTCTGTGCTGGTATGGAATTATCAGAGGCATCCGGTTACAATCGTATGGGTCCAACCTTCGGAGCCATGGTTTTATCTGGTGTTAAGGCGGCTGAAGAGACTTTGAATGTTTATGATTTAAGAAAGGAGCAAGATTTAGCTAGTTACTAGATCAAGGGTCCTATTGGTGTACTCTAGGCTGTGCTATCTATCTACGGCTCTTATGCACCAATGCTTTTTTTTTGTTGTTGTTTTAGTGGCCTCGTTAAGGTTTGACTTCTGAGTCACCTTGTCTTTTATTGTTATATATATATACTTTCTATACTTACGTAGTTCTATATATTATCTAGTCCACTTTAAATTATCTTTCTATTATTTTAAAATTCCGGTAGCGGGATTACTCCTCTTAACTCCCCCCTGCTTCCCAACTAATTAAATTATGCCAAACCCATGCGGCTTAATCTGTGTTTTTTCTTTTTTTTTCGAACAAAAATTGGATTAGTAATCTCATATTTCGGGTTTACCTTATATAAAGATCACCGGTTCTTCTTGATTTCTATTGTTTTAATCACTCTTAGAGCAGCTTCAGTTACTACCAAATAACTTATTCATATCATATACAAACATGTCTACGCCTATTGACACGACCAGCAAACCTGGTCGTAAACCATTACAAACTGAACCAAAGAATAAGAGAACAGCACAGAATAGAGCAGCTCAAAGAGCTTTCCGTGAAAGAAAGGAACGGAAGATGAAAGAATTAGAAATGCAAGTGGAGCTGTTAGAGAATGAGAAATTACAAATTACTAATGAAACTGAATTATTAAGAGTGCAAGTGGAGACCTTGGTGAATGAACTCTCCAAATATAAAGGTGGAGAAGCTTTAGAATTACCAACTACACTAGGGTCAATCCCGGGATCTACACCACGATTAAAGAGTGCCACGTCAACCAGTTTATCAGAGAAATCTAGTACTTCTTCAACATCTTCACCTATTTATAATGGTACCACGCAGAGTCCGGCATCTAGTTACTCCTCCGGAAGTGTGGATAAGATGAAGATGTCTACGTCATCGCTACAACTGAATAGCCAAAAGAAGAATTCCTTCCAATTCCCATCTCCCTGGAGTGTCAATGAGAACAGTAGTGAAGATTTATGGAATGTCAAGAATGAACCTAATGCTTCACCATTGGATATAAATCAATCATCTTTGAAAGATGGTGATTACACCGAGGGTGTTTCTGAATTCTGTGATCAACTTAGTACAGTGTGTGGAAGTACGTCGTGCCCTATTCCAAAGGAAAGACGTGACAGTGCTCTAAGGGGATCCTCTTCTGTGACTACGGGGGCTCCATCCACTATCGGTACTGGTACTACCACTGACACTTTCTTCTCTATGGCTTCCGCAGATTCTCCATTCCAAACATTCTTAAACAACAATAACGCTAATGGTGCTGCTATAGGTACTAATGCAAACAATATCTCTGTCAAAAATGAAACACCATTTTTGTTTGATGCTTCTCCATTTGATACCTCCTTGGTGTTTAATTCCGAAAACAATGCATTCTCTCCATCTAATTTATTCAATGGAAACGATTTTGATGCATTTTATCAAGAAGAACAATTGGCTGAATCTAATAAGCCAAATGAGGAAGAAGCTGATCCATTAGCTAGCTTGGTTACGGAGGAATCTAGATATGATCCGTATGCCGACGTTACCACAACGAACAGTGCTAACCAATTGACTATCAACAATTTACATAACTTGAATAATGGTGGATCATCTCTATTAAGTGGGACTGACTGTAAACTTGAAGGTAGAGACCCTGAATATGAGAATGAAACTGTGCCAGATACTTCAGGTAATTTGATGAAATGTTCTCAAATTTGGGAAAGAATCACCAACCATCCAAGATTTTCTGACTTAGATATCGATGGGTTATGTAATGAATTGAAACAAAAGGCAAAGTGCTCTGAGAAGGGTGTCGTTGTGGATGGCTCTGATGTTGGTAAATTATTGAAGAATGCCCTGATCAAATCTAGTGATCAAAAGGCTGAATTAACAGTTAACCAATTTATGAAGGGCCTATAAATTTATTGAGAGATTCACACTGTGGAGTGTGTGTGCTTTTTTTTTTCTTGTTGTTGTATATTTGTCTTTCGTTAATCTAATTATACTATTTTCTTTTGGGTAATACAAATATATACAATACGTAAATACAATAAGTGATCATTATGATTATGATTATGTAATTTATTTAGTAATTTGCATCGATCGACTCAAACAAAAATAGCGACCCTAAAATTTTTCGATTTTTTCGTTGCACGAAGGTAAAGTGAGAAAACTCTGGGTGATCTGTCAATAACAAACTAAATGATGGGAACATTAAGAATAAATTGAATTCTTGTGTGTACATTAATCCATTTCATTGCTATTTACTATCCAATTCTAGTCTGTTTCAGCTATTTTTGTTTTTCCTATTCATTGTTTAATAAAAAAAAGATAAAGACTTATATACTATCTCTTCTTTTTTTGTACAACAACAAAACAACAAAACAAAACTTTTTAAGAAGGAAATTTTTCAATTAAGTAGTTTGGTGAAATTACAGCAATACATAAACAAGCAAACACTTTAACCAATCACTATTAACATCAATTGTTTCATATTTGTGATTATTCTCGAGAATTGCCCTGTTTGAAAACTTGATTTCCCTCCCTACTCTTAAATCATCAACTGAAAAGCTTCAACATTAATAAATCTTATTCCCATTTCCCCCCTCCCTTGTTCATATAATAGATTCACCCATCCCCATCCCCCAAAAATAAATATATAATTAATACATAACCTCTTCAACATGGCTGATATTTACGAAATTGAAGACAAGGATGGTGTCCGGTTCAACTGGAATGCCTTCCCTGTTACAAGACAAGAATCCGAAAACATGTCCACCCCAGTGGGTTGTTTATATACTCCCCTCTTGGCTAGAGAAGATCTACCTATAGCTGACTACGAGCCTGTGCTCTGTAGAAAGTGTAGAGCCATCTTGAACGTGTTTTCTCAGATCGACTTAGGTTCTAAAACTTGGGCATGTACTTGTTGTGGTACTAGATCTCAATTACCTCCTCATTATCAAAACATCTCCCCAGAAAATTTGCCAATTGAATTAACCACTCAGGCTACTACAATGGAATACGTCTTGAATAGAGCTCCACCTCCACCTCAAGCATTTGTTTACGTTATAGATTTATGTCAAGAACCAGAAGACTTACAAGCCTTGAAGGACACTTTGATCACGTCGCTACCATACCATCCACCGGGAGCTCTCTTCGGATTGATCACTTTCGATTCCGTCGTCAATGTGCATGAACTTAAATTTGAATCCTGTTTCAAGAAGTATGTGTTCAAGGGTAACAAGGATTTTGAATCCGTTGCCGTGCAAAAGCAATTGGGCATCTACGGTAATGGATCCAAAGACTGGGCTAAACAATTTGAAAGCGGTGGAACCATAAATAGATTCCTTTTACCTTTGAGTGATACCACCGCTGAGGATGCCATCATCAGAACAATCGATTCATTGGAGGTGTCCAAGTGGAATGTCGAACCTGGTCGTAGAGCTATTAGAGTGACCGGTTCTGCCTTGAGTATTGCATCTTGTCTTGTTGAGGGTTCCTTCTCTCAGGCTGCCTCTAAGGTTACTCTATTTGCTGGTGGTCCATGTACTTTTGGTCCGGGTACCATTGTGGGGACAGAATTGAAAGAACCAATTAGATCTCACAGTGATATCGATAAAGGTTCAGCTAAACATTATAAGAAGGCTGTCAATTTCTACAAGAAGTTAACGGTCAAGGCTACCGGTGTTAACAAGGATAACAAGGATAAATTCTTTGACTCTGCATCCAATAGTATATTCAGTGTCGACATTTTCGCTGGTTGTTATGATCAAACTGGTATATACGAAATGAGATCTTTGAGTAATCAAACTGGTGGTGTCATGGTGGTGACTGATTCTTTCCAAACTGCTATCTTCAAGAACTCCTTCTTGGCTTGTTTCAACAAGGATGATGAGGGTTACCCATTCAACTACACAGCCGGTGAATTGGAAGTGTTCACTTCCCCAAGATTAAAGGTGGCTGGTGTTGTCGGTCACGCTGCTTCATTGAAGAAAGAAGGTGAAAATGTTGCTGATGTTGAAGTTGGGCACGGTTTTACCAACAAATGGAGATTCTGTTCACTGTCACCAAGACACACTTATGGTATCTTTTTCGATATGCAAACCGTGGCCACCGCTGATCAAAGATCTTCTGTGGGTAGAGAAGCTCACATTCAATTCCAGACTTCATATAGACACACTAATGGTTCTGTCAGAGTGAGGGTTACTACCTTGAGTAGATTGACATCCAATGATACTGATTTATCAACTGCCTTTGATCAAGAAGCAGCTGCAGTGTTGTACGCTAGACTGATTGTTCATAAATTAGAACACGGTGGTGAATATTCTGATCTATTAAGATGGATTGATAAGTCCCTAGTGAAATTGTGTACAGTGTTTGGTGATTACTCTAAGAATGATCCAAACTCATTCAGATTGTCAAGCAAATTTTCTTTGTTACCTCAATTCGTGTACCACTTGAGAAGATCCCAATTCTTGCAGGTATTCAATTGTTCTCCAGATGAAACCGCCTTCTACCACCACACTCTATTAAGAACTGATGTTAGAGATTCCTTGGTGATGATCCAACCTACCTTGGTGAGATTCATGGCTGACGGTTCTGAACCGGAACCAGTGTTATTGGATTCTGCCTCCTTGAAGGCTGATGCTGTCTTATTATTGGATGCATTCTTCTTCACTGTGATTTACTTCGGTCACGTTGCTGCTGACTGGAGAGATAAGAACTACTCTCGTGAAGATTACCCAGGTGTTTACGAGATGATTGAAAAATCACAAGAGGAAGCTGCATCCTTGATTGCCGATAGATTCCCATTGCCTAGATATGTTACCTGTGATGAAGGGAAATCTCAAGCTAGATTCTTGTACTCCAAGTTGAACCCATCTGAGAATGATGCTAGTGACATGGGTGTCGGTGTTGGTGGTGCCATGGGTGGTTATGTCGCTGATGCTGCCGGTGATGCTGGTACTGTGGTGCACACTGAAGATGTCAGTTTAAGAACCTTCTTCCAACATTTAGCTAAATTGGTGGTCACTAATACTAATTCATAAAAGCAGAATAAATATATAACTAACTACATTTCACTTTGTCATTTTTATGTTCATTCCTTTTTTTTCTGTTTTTTTTCACTTTTATCTGTAACTTGATTTTTCTTTTTTGCCACCCCCCTCCTTTTTTTTTATTATCCTATATAATATCTTGTTATTCATTCTTTATTTTTTTTCTTTGATTTTCTTTATTTGTTTTAATTCTATTCTATCCTACTTGTTTATCCAAATTACTACCAAATAATTATAAATCTAAGCTGTGCATAACATTAATTTACTATACAAAAAATGATTGCGTCTGAGGTTGTCCCGTTGGTACTTGATTTACTTCCTAGTCTCCAAGAAAGAATACTGATTCATGTGATTCAATTCCTTGCCATTGACTCCGTGGGGTTTGACAAAGTGGCATTGTTGCTACATTCATTATCAAGTAGTTCATTCTTCAATGTTGTAGTGAGACAGCTTGATTCAGGCGATCACTATTGGTTAATCTTCTTCTTTAATGAATCTATTGAGTTGAATCGGAACATATTTCTGTCATTAAAAACTCTGAATGATCTAATAAAAAACACACCTTTGAAATTTCATCAAGTTAAATTACTGAATGATTTTCAAAATTTATTGGAGACAAATAATATTGTCTTGGAGAGAGCAGAGAGGATTCATCTTGTCTTTATTGATGATTGGAAGTTGGTATTTTTAGAGAAGATCACAAAGATAACTTTGTATGGTGATGTATTCCATAAGGATTATCAACAATATTATGATTTCCCTGGCGTATCATGTTTCCATAACCTACCTAAATTGGAAAAATTAACGATTAGGTTAAGACAGGAGCCCCAAGACTTCATATATGATGCATTGGATGACCTTCAAGATCTAAATATTGAGATCTTACTCATTCTTGCATATATGGATAAGCAATTTCCAGAGATAGTTCCAGATAGATTGATAGAATATATCGGAGCCCATCCCAGAATTAAACTTCAGTTCCGTTTCACCCAAGATAAACTTGATCCCAGACTTCTCAGTATTAATCAAAGTCAACTTTCATTACCAATTATGGACTGTGTATCGGGGTTTATCTCGACCACATCTGTAGCTGCTTTTGATGTTACAACATTACCGGAATTTACCGGTATAATAACTCTTAATATTCAGTCAGAAAAACTCACCGATGCTAAATTTATCAGTTCATCTGTTCGTAATTTGGATATTACTGTTCTTGAATTGGATACTTTTCTTGGTTTGACTGGTCTGAAAAAGCTACAGGAACTGTCCATTTATATAGTTCCTTCTTTCAAGGGTATCATATTTCCTAACCATTTAAATGAGCTCAACGTTATAGTTAGTGACGAGACAGACCTCAAAATTGTTGCCTTCCCACTTCCAAGATTTCTTCGAAAGTTAGTTATCTCTAACTCTATAATTAATAATTTAAATTTCCATGATTGTCCATTTTTACAACAATTAGAATTATCAATCAAGGAATGTATGAATAGAGATGATCCAATTTGGTCTCGAATACCTAACTCTATCACACAATTGGCTTTTAGAGACATTTCTGACGGTAAAGGCGAATTAAGTATTTCCATTGAAGAACGATTTAATGATTTAACCCTAAACTTTTATTTTTTCAAGAAATTAAACGTTTTATCTAAGAATCATAATGTTACTAGCCAAATCCCCACGGTGTACATTAAGGGAAATAATACTAAGGTTGTTATTAACATGTTGAGTAAGGCTTCACTGTTGTATCATACGATTACTTTGGATAATGAATTACGTGGTCAAGTTTCTGGATTTTGTTATATATCAGAACATACAACCCGTTCTTCATTTATTCCACACACTATGCGTCGTTTGGAAATGAAAAATAGTGATTTTTGAAGAAAGTATATATTATATTAATTAAAAAAATGAAAGCAAGAAGGAGCAAAAAAAAAATAACGGATGTAAAAAAAAACGAAATGTAAAATGTATGTGGAAAATAGAAATAGAAAGCTAAGTTATAATGAATGATATGATTGTGTTTGTTTTTGTTGAACCAAATAAAGTGTAAAGAATATATATATATGAAGGAAACCCATAGCAAGAAAATTAAACAAAAAAAGGGGGGGGAGGATGATTAATAAGAGAAGTGAAGAAAAAAAAAAAGCAGATGAGGGGAGAGGGGGCGGGGGTACAAAATCAAAAAAAAAAAAGAAAAGTTGGTGCTACCAAGCATCAAAATGAACTCCAAGTCCAATCCGCAGGAATTGAATCCTTCCGTTTATCTTGACCTAAAGAATTTTGTTGTTGGTGATGTTGTTGTTGTTGTGTAGAGTTATTAAGATCATTAACATTAGTAGAATTGGTATTATTATTATTATTAGTGTTTGTATTATTTGATGGATGAAGCAAGGGTTGACCAAATTTATTAATTAAAGGTGATGATGAAGCCGATAATGGGATTTGATCAAGTGATGCTGATGATCCTACTTGTATGAATCCATTGAGATCAGTGTATGATACTTCATGGTCACCACCTGTTGATAAAAAGGATAACCATTGTAAATGACATTCATCACACACTTTACAAAATTTGGAATATTGAGCAGTAGCAGTGGTTGTTGCTGTGATAACATTGGATTTGCATGAAGTGAGTGATTCACAACTACCAACGTATGAACAAGATGATGTAGACGAATTAACTGTATATAATGGATGATTGAAATTGGAATTAGAATTTGATTGTTGGATCGAATTCGAATTCGAATTCGAATTTGAATTTGAATTTGAATTTGAACTACTATTATGGCCTGTACCTGATTCATGAGTGGATTCACTTCTAGATGATGATGTTGTTGTGGTAGTTGTAGTACTAGAACTAGTGATTGATTTAGTATCATGAGAATGAGAAACATTTGAAGAATGAAGTTGTTGATTCAATTGAGAATGAATGTGACTCTTGAACTGAGGTAACGATGATGATTCTTGGTTATGGCGATGATTCAAATGAGGATGATGGTGGTGATGATGATGATGATGATGGTGGTGGTGGCTATTCACTATTTCATGAGGTTTCTCGAATTTAGCTAATAAATTCAAATTAGCAGTGTTCCGAAGACAATCATAACAAAAAATATTACCACAATGTCTACAATGATGTTTCCGACGTAGCATAGAGAATTTTTGAGAACAATTCAGGCAATAATTTGTGGAACTATTAGGTTTCCAATGAGAATGAGATGGTTCACGAGATTTACTCCCGGATGAATGTTTAGATATGAAACTGGTATTATTGGATGGTGTTGGAGTCAATGATGATGTGTTTGACATGATAGCTTCCAATGTGTTATTGGACACGTGAGGTGATAATGCGTGGAACAATAATGGTGATTTAGGTGGATGATGGACAGATGGTTGTTCAGGTGATTTATGGTTGAGATCCACTGGAGATGATGGGTTACTCAATGGTGTTGTTGTTGTGCTCCCCAAAGGTGGGGTAGTCACAATGACTAAACCGCTCTTAGCGGACAACACGGGTGAGCTTCCATTTTCTGCGGTAGAACTTTTTAAGGATGCTTCACTAGATATTGTTGTAGCTAATGATGTACTCTTAGTGCATAGAGCACTATTCTTAGTGAGGTCACTCACATTTGATATGATTGATGATTTATTTTTACGAGAATGGTAAACTGATTGATCAAATGGTCTAAGCACAACAGGCACGTAATCATCCACTTTGTAAGGTCCATTAATTTGTTTAATAGTGGTGATACCATTGATGTCATCTTTTAATTGTTGAAACACTACTGATTTATCTTTTCGTATGTCATTATTGGAATGATTAACTGATGAGTCAACTTCTGTTAAAGTTGTGATTGTATTAGTGGACACCACAGGTGTTTTGTCTGAATCGATATTGTTTTCATTAGTTGATTGATCTATTTTCGATTTGATGAAATTCTCTGTTGGTGATATATTTGATGAAGATGTTGATATATTTGTTCTTTTATGAGTTAATTTTGTGCCAGCCATGTACATTGAATATTGGTCAATAGTTTCTGAATCATCTGCGGTTGAATATTTTCTTGTAGGTTTACTCAGGTCGAATGCTGCAGGTTGATATTCATGGTCACCCTCTGAATCGTATTCGTAAAGGCTATCTAAATTAGAATTATTTGAACTCTTTGTATGAATGGAAACTTTAGATTGCTTTCTACCATTATTGGCGCCAGTTGTATTAATTGAAGCTAATGATATTCTTGGGGCTCTAATTTTTTCATCATAATCGTATTGAAATGTTAAATCATTCAGTAAATTATCTGGTAGTTCATCTTTATCCTTGAGTATACCTCTATATGTTGAATAAAATTTTTTATGATCAGAGTCATGCTTTATCTGATCGTATTGTTGTGGAGGATAATTATTGATTATAGCAATTTGTGATGAATGAGAAACTGGTTTATTGGGTATAATTGGTTTCTTATTAAATGAGAAATTACTTGAATTTAATCCAGAATCTGTATCATCACCGGTTGTACTATCACTGGAGTCAATTGAACGAGTTCTCATTCTTGCTGACTTAATTGTGTCTATTTCTGCTCCTTCCATTTGTATGTGTGGTGGGGTTAAAATTGTGTGGAAGGAAGAGGGAAAAAGGAGTTAAGGATAGATTGATGTGTGTATAAATGGATTGTTGCTATTAATTAAGCATTAAAGTAGTAAAATGAGATCAAATGAGATGAATAAGAAAACACAAGGGGGGGGTGGTAGGTAGGGAATAGGAAGCAAGTTTAATTTTTTTTTTTTAAAATGCAAAGGGAAAAAAAAAGGCAAACTTGTTGTACAAGGGGGAGGAAGGTAAGTAAAGTGTCACTGATGGAGTTTATGATGAGGGTGTATGGTGTATAATTGAGTTGATTATAGTGTAATAGTATAGCAGATAGGGGGGGATTTTGTGGAGTGTTAAGAGATGAGAAGGGGAAACAAGGCACAAAAATTGATGAAGGGATAAATGGATAAAAGAGAGATATATAAATGGATGGATAGATGGTTGTATGCGGGATGGATTAAAAGAGTGATATGATTATTAAAGTTGTTTAATAGTGGGAGAAGGAAGAAGGAAAGAAGGTATATCGAAGGAAAGAAGTCAAAGTGTTTTTGGAGATACCCCTTGAAAAAAAAAAAATATTACACAACGAAAACCTTGATTAAAACCATACGATGATGATATTATGATAACGAGATCAAATTTACTGTAAATACTTACATACACCACAGTAGGGCAGGGACAAATAATATACAATGGAGAGAGGGGGCTAGGTGATCAACCGTTTATTATTTCAATATAATAACAATGTAATATAAAAAAAAAATTGATTATATTATTTCCCATTGTTTTAATTATATTGGATTGTACTTTAGTATTGTCCATTCGTTACACTTATTTGGATATACATTAGTACATACGAGAAATTAATTTCAATAAATGAAGAATAAGTGGATATTAAAGAATGTTATACACCGATTATCGGTTACAATATCAATAGCAAATCAGAGTTAAACATATTTTTCTATATAATATCACTGAATAACTCAATATTACTTAACTTTTTTTTTCTAATTCACACCCGGTAGACATGTTATAGTTTTTTTTGGTATATGTATATTTACTTATACTTATACTTATACCTAGTTAATATTGAATATAAAGATTAAATATATTACCTCAACAATTATTTCTTATCTTTAATAAATTTAACATCCGGCGCGATTGATTGGTTAAAATATCTTATCTTTTGATTAACGGAATTTATTGTATTTAATATGAGACAGAGGGTACAGGTTTACTTGATTTGTTAATAAGATTCATTTAATTGACTATTACTGATTGATTTAAATATGGGATATATATATGTATTGAGGTTATTAAGATATGACTAGTGTAGTAACTAAAAGTGAATTCATAGAATGACTAGTTATCATGATAATCATAGAGTCTATCTATCCCTGCTTCTCATTGGTTAAACTAAGATTTCTTCTATTTCTTTTAAGGAACACCGGTTCTATATATATAATGTAGTACTATTAAGCGAATTTTGTAGCATGTGATAATATCATTATATATATAATTACAGTTTTGGGTACATTCAGTTTTTGTTGAAAATCGTTATCTGGGCATACATACTAAATTCCCATTATCTACTAAACCGCCTACTATACTTAAACTACCTCGAGCAATGCATGGATCTATTTACTCGGAATTCTTGGTACTTCTTGGTAGTATCTCTCTCTCGGTGGTGAAGTAGATAGATAGCCAAGGTATATATATACATTGTTTGAAAAATCACGGGTTACACAAGAAAAAAAAAGATAAGAGATCTATTACAAATCAGTGACGTATTGTTCAAAGTAAACTTATTTCCTTATCTAGTGATTATTGTTCTTTCGTAAGATCCTTTTGATCTAAGTAATTTATTATTATTCTAACTTCTTCCCGTTTAAGGTCACACTTAGCAGAGACAACTAAACTCCATAGTTTACTTCAAATCTGTTATCTAAATTCAGTTTTTACATTAAAATTTTTCATTCAAATACACTGGCTTTTCTTCTTTTAATTTTGCTTTTTTTCCAGTTTTTCATTTATTAAACTTCCATTTTAATTCATTCCACTTCTACAATTTAATTCATTCCTTTTTAATAATGTCTGAAAAGAATGATACCGTCATTGACGTGGCTCCAATCATGTCTAGCACTGGGATCCCATTGGATTCTGATGCAGCTGAATTGGCTAACTTAGGTTATAAACAAGAATTCAAAAGAGAATACAATTTCTTATCAACTTATTCATTTGCTTTATCGATCTCTGGTTTAATGGGTACCATCTCTATCACTTATTTATACCCACTTTGGTCTGGTGGTCCAGCTGCCGCAATTTGGTGTTGGTTCGTCGGTGGTGTTGGTTGTCTATGTATTGCTTGGTCTGTCGCTGAAATTACTTCATGCTTCCCAACTTCTGGTGGTATGTATTACGTTATCACTCACGTTGTGCCCAAGAAATATGTTCCAGTCATTTGTTGGATCGATGGTTGGCTTTATTTAACTGGTGCATTGACTGGTGCTTGTTCAACTGATTTCGGTGCTGCCACTTTATTATTACAAACTGCTTCAATGTATAGTGATTACAGTTATGTGCCAACTAAAGGTCACGTCACTGCTGTCTCAATTTTAGTGTTAATCACTCACGGTATCATCAACTCCATGCCAGGTTCTGTGTTATCAGGTATCACTAAATATTATTGTATTGTGAATATTTGTTCAACAATCGCCCTGATCGTGACTTTATTAGCTAAATGTGATAAATTCAACACCAGAGGTTTCACCTTCGGTGAAGTCATCAACAATACCGGTTGGGAACATGATGGTTGGGCCTTCTTATTCGGTTTCCTTAATGTTTCTTGGGTTATGACTTGTTACGATGCAACTTCAAGAATGTCAGAAGAAGTTCATGATGCTGCTTATAAAACTCCATTAGCTATTGCCTCCGCCTTGACTACTACTGCCTTCTTAGGTTGGGTCTTAGTCATTGTTATCACTTTAACTATGGGTACCGATGTCGATGCTTACCTTAATGAATCTAACACTGGTCAACCAATTGTCGATATTTTCTACAACGTTATGGGTAAACCAGCTGCCACAGCTTACTTAGCTTTATGTTTCGTCATTCTATGGTTCTGTGGTGCCGTCGCCATTTGTTACACTTCTAGATCTCTATGGTCATTCGCTAGAGATAGAGGTATCCCTGGTGCTGATTTCTGGTATAACTTGAATGAAAAAACTGGTGCTCCAGTTAGATGTGTCTGGTTGATTGTGTTAATTAACTCCTTATTATGTTTGATTAACTTGGGTTCCACCATTGCTATGAATGCCATTTTCTCTGCTTGTGCTATTTGTACTGATTGGTCTTACATTATTGTGATCTTCTTCTTCGCCAAAAATGCTAAAAAAATGGGTGTCCAAAGAGGTCCATTCCATTTGGGTAAATTCTCCAAATATATCATGTACTACTCTTGTATTTGGACAGTGTTTGTGTCGGTGGTCTTCGTGTTCCCTAACTATATGCCTGTCACTAAGGATAACATGAATTACACTGTGGTCATCTTAGGTTTCGTGTTCATCGGTGCCGGTGGTTGGTATTTGATTGATGCTCGTAAATGGTACACAGGTCCAGTGGCTAACGTTGATGATGAATATGGTGAAGTTATTGAAGCCATTTCTCCAAGAAGAACCCAAAATAGTCATTTGGGTGCCACTTTGAGTCATCGTCAAGTTTCCAGTAAGGAACTATCTGAAGACAATTCAGTTTAATCTAGTGTGTTTATTTTCTTTTTTTATTATTATTATTATTATACTTTTTTGTCGATTTTGCTCTCTTCCTTTTCTTTTTATCTTGGTCTTTACATTTAGCTAGTCTATTTATATTTCTTGAATTAATGCTATTTTTTTGTTCTTTCTCTCTCTATAAAGTGCTACCAAAATTAAAAATTTAATTTTTTTTGAGAAATTTGATTGACAATTTAAAAAAAAAAAGTTCGTCCAATAGGAGAAATCACATGAATGTTAGCTTCTTTCTTATAATAAACACAAATATCATATATTACATTCATTAATGGTCAATTCAACTGATATAGACTCGGCCACTGGAGGGTTCCCATTGGTCCCGGCTGTGATCATGACACTACTGATAATCTTAATCAGTTCACTAGTGTTCTTCAAATCATCGGTTCTTTCCAAATCATCCCACGATTTCCTCATTGTTGGTCTTAAATCATCAGGGAAGACCAACTTGTTCTCCTTATTAACTACGGGGCAACTACCGAAACTCACAGTGAGTTCCATTGAACCAAGTACGTCTCCTTTACAATTAGATTTTGATGGACATCACCTTGTCGGAGACTTCCAAATTCATGATTTCCCTAGTGGATCTAAGTTACAAAACTTGTATCTATACCCATACTTAAGAGAAAACTTGAAATCAATCAAGGGGATACTATTCATTGTGGATTCGTCCAATTTCACTGCAAAGTATTGTCACGATGTGGCAGCAGATATGATTGAATTATTAGAGATCACAGAATACATCCCCAATGGAGTAGACATCTCTGTGTTTTGCAATAAGTGTGATTTATTCACTAGTAAGAAATCAACCAAGATTAGAGCAATGTTGGAAGATCAAATCTCAGAATTATACGATTTACGGTTAAAAAGTCTCAGTAAAGTTGCCAGAGATGCCGGTACAGGTTCTGATCCAGATGATGATATCACTACAGGATTGGTCACTCAAGAATCATTATCTTCATCATTCAGTGATGGTCGTTTCAAATTCGAATTACTTGAAGGTAACATTGATTTCATCGAAGGTAACATCTTCAAGAATAAATACGATTCCGTGGTCAATTGGATTCACGAAAGAGCTGTTAATTGAAACTCTCTTCTAACTTTACCATCGTCATCTACTCTTTCTTCTCCTATGTATATTTTAATAAAAGCTTCCCATTATCAAAAATTCCCAGATAGTTTGTAGTACCAAATTTCATTTTTTTTTAAGAACAGCGCTTAGAAAAGATATAATTTTGTGTTGTTCCCTATTCCTATATGACAAAACCCCTTCTTTCATCTATCAATACACACAATATGATAACCGGATCAACCATATTAGGGTTCATACCTCTGATATCTGCTCATTTGATGAATTATCAATTGGCTAATAGAGTGATTCATCCATTACTCAAACATTACATCGTGTCCACACATTCTCATAATCCTACAATGGCTCTCAATAAAGACCTGAAGAAACTCAATATAGATTATCAAATTACCCCAATATCTAGCACAGTGACTACATCTAAGATAGCAAATCAATTGAAACCACTCAATGAAGATGAACGTACACAAAGGCTCATAGAAAATTCGATGAAACTTTTATTCAATTTATCGATGTCATTCTCATTACAGATTGTCACATTAGTTCACATGGAGATCTCCGAATTGGGGAATGAAGAAATCAAGGGAATGTATTGGTTATTCACATTGACAGTGTTGGTGATTCTATTAGCATACGTGATTCCATCCTTATTAATTTTTGATTTACTCGTACTCAAGATTCCATTATTGAAATATAAAATCACAAATAATAATAGAACTTACCTCTTCAGTTTTATAATAGTGATGGCGTGTTGGATGATGGGATTACAGTTACTCAATCTTAATTTGAAATTGGATAAACCGAAGTCATCTTCAGATATCCCGTTGACTCCGGAAGACGACACCACCACCACCACCACCGGTTTGACGTTTTCTCAGAAATCATTAGCTGAGCTATCGATGATAGGGATCTCCTGCTTGGCCTTCCTTAATGGGATGGGGTGTATCACTTCATTATTTAATACTTATTTTAAGAAACATAGAGCTATTAAATTACAAGATATCAAGAAAATATCTGAGAGTTTGAAAACTACTGAAAATTTGATAACCCTGAGAGAACAGGAATACAAGGGTAATAACAAATCAACCCCAACCATGACATCCGATTTTGGATTATTTGATGAATTAAAGGCACTCCATGAAATGAGATCAGATCTAATCGGTGAATTAGAATCACTCATTGAAAATTATAAAGTTATGAAGGATCGGGATTCATTCAATGGAATGCTTAAAAGGGCTTACGATTTGGGGTTTGGGATTTTCTGCTTCTATAAGATTGTCAATGTAATTGCTTTCAAATTACCAGTGATCTTATATAAAGAATACCTCTCTACGGATGGTAATATGACAGGTATCATTGGTGATCCATTGGCTACTACTATAGCTAATGTTATTGTGTTGATATTCGGTGAAGAGGTGTACGACGTGGAAAGACTGTCAGTGAACATCTCTCTAGCTTTATCTTTGTGTCTGTTTGTGTTGTCATTCAATAATGTCAGACGTACAATGAACAACTTCAGCAAGGTTACCAGTAGAAAGCATAGTCATAGCGGTATGACAGGTGCTAACGGTGTCAATGCAAAGGACTCCAAGGGAGGTTCCCCAGTGGTGGCAAATACCTCTCTGAAGACTAATAAAGCGTCAGGTTACTTGATTGAATTAGGGATCTGTGAATTAACTGGTATCTATATCATCTCCACAACGTTGATGTTGAATTCGAACACGTTACCCCATCATTTAACTAAACTAGAAGAAGTTGGAGCCGGGTTGATATCTAACGATTTCGTTGAAGTGTGGTTCAATAAATGGTTTGGGTTGAGTTGTTTGGTGACGTTAGTTGCGCTGTTTGTCATTGATAATATTGAGAAGATGTATGGTGAATATGATCTGGATGATGACATCTACGATGAAGAGATGATGACGGGGAACAGTAAGTTTGTTTGATTGTACAATGTATATAGTTTTATAGAATATAAAATAAAGAAGCTTTACTCTACTAGTTTCTGGGTTTAAAAGAGAAAAAAAATTCTAATCGTTATTAAAGGAGGGGTAGGGAATGGGAAAGAGAATAAAAAGTAAACCAAAAATAAGGAAATACACACACGTAGAGAAAAAGTTGGGAATAACAAGAAAAAAAAAAGGGGGGGACATCTATAAATTAAGGGGGAAGGAAGAAGTAAGAGTCACAAAAGGCAGATCAAATAATCTTACTTTGGGAGAGAGAGAAAAAATGGAAAGCCAAAGACAACACTTGCTTCAAGGGAAAAAAAGTCATCATTATTAATAAATTAACATAGTCAAGATATGGAAGAGCCAAAAATAAAAAATAAAGCAGGAGGGGAATAAATATTTCAACATTAGGGGGGGGGGAGAGGGAATGTTCTTGATCTTTTCGTTTTCTTTTCTATGGGAGTGAAAATGCACTGCACTGTCTATTTTTGATACTCTGAATTGGGAGTTCAAAGAATCTAGAAGAAAAACAAGTAAGAAAAAGTAAGGGATCCAAGATGATAAATTAGGGAAATTAACATAAATTAGGGATTCAAAAAATTGAGTTATTCAATTGACGTTTTTTGTTTTTTTTTGTTGTTTTTGAAAGTTTCAATGGAGTAAGGGGAAATAAAAAAAAATGGAGAGAGATAAGATGAAAGAGTACAAATCAAACTGCAGTTGATATTACAAACTTCATCATTTGAATTAAAAAAAGTGAAAGGAAAAAAGAAAAAGAGCAAAGTCAGAAGCGCAGAGATTCAACTTTTAATTGGTTGAACCATTAGAAGTGTTTTCTCTGACAGGTTCCTTATTAGATCCTTCTTCTTCTTCCTCTTCATCATCATCAGCTAATAATTCCTTAGATTCCAAGTTCATATCTTCAAACACTCTTTGTTCAATGTTTGGAATATCAGCCATACCGTAGATTCCGATCACGACACAACCAAGGAACCCGGCAATACAGGAGAACACCAAGGCAACAATACCTCTAGCAGTGAACCCACCTGGTAAATTCTTGTGTTGTTTGTTTTCACCAGTCAAGTCAAACATGTCAACAGTGTTATTAGCAGCGTTACCAGTGATTGGAACACCAATGGCAGCACAATTTTCCTTCCAAGAATCAGTCAAAACTTCGTTTTCTTGAATAGCCAATGGATCTTCAACCAAGACGAGGGCTAAACCTTGTAATAAATGCCATTCAATGTGACAATGGAAGTACCACACACCTGGGTTATTAGCCTTGAATCTGATTCTGAAGTATGATTGTGGTCTAACGTAAAGGGTATCTCTTCTAGCTGGATAATCAGGAGCTTCATATGGGTTAGAAGAGTTATAACCGACAGGAGATTCATCATCATCGATGGAGATGTATCTTTCAATAATTTGGAAAACGTGACCATGTAAATGGAAAGGATGCTTACCGGTATCTTGATTGTTTAACACAATTTCGACAATTTCATCCTTTTCCAAAACAACGGTATTAGTGTTAGTACCATAAATGTAAGAATTAACGGCATCATCACCTGAAGAGAAAACGGTACCCAAAGTTGGAACCTTTGGAGCCACGTAAGTGATGTTAGTGAAGAAGGCATAGTTAACACCATCACCCAAGTTATCCATAATGACATCAACGGTGATCACGTGATCCGGTTCTGGTAACAATTCTTCTGGTTCAGTTGGAACCAAATAGAAATCATCTAAGAAGTCATCAATACTGTCTCTCATGTTTTCTTCTGGCATATCAGCATCAGAATTGTAAACCATGTAAGAAGTAGCGTTCAATAATAAGTCACTTGGAGTAGTATCAAGCATGTCTTCATCGAATTTTTGCATGAAAGCATAATTTCTATCGGTGGAGTTCTTAGTGTGAATCAAGACATCATATCTTTGAGCCACAGTGATGTATAACAAATCAGTAACATTTTTTTCAACGTAAATACCATCAACGGCGACAACTTCAAATTCGTGGTCTTCAATCCATAAGTATTGAGAGACAAAACCACCAATGTTAATGATTCTTAACAAGTAAGTAGTATCTGGTTTGACATTCCAAGTACCATTCATAGTATCATTAAATAGTAAATTTTGAGGAATTGGTTCAGCACCGGTTGGGTTATATCTGTTTAAGAAATCGGTAGTCAATTCTGGGATCAAAGTGTGATACCATTCAGAGATAGATAAAACAACTTCTTCATCGTAATCGTATGGGTATCCATCTGGATCGTTAATGACGAAGGTACCTCTGAAACCATCCATGTATTGACCCTTAGAGTGAGAGTGGTACCAGTATGAACCAACTTGATCAGGCACGGTGAAGTTATAAATCATGGATCCACCAGGTGGGATTTCACATTGAGACACCATTGGAGGACCATCCATTTGAGTTGTATTTGGTTGGAACAACCCATGGAAATGTAATGAAGTATTTTGGTCTGGTAATCCATTGTTTAATTGAATGATAACTCTGTCACCAGAGTCAACGACTAAACTTGGCCATGGGAATTCACCATTACAAGAAACAATTTGTCTCTCCTGGACACCATCTGGGTTACCGGTAACCCAAGAAGTAGTCCAATTATAGAAATGGGTCTTTGCTAAAGCAGAGGATGCCATGGTGGCACCGAAGAGAACAGTTGATAATTTCATAATTAATTGATTAGGAAATTAAAAAAAAAAAAGGATATTATGAAAATAACAAGAGTTTTGATAAAGGAAAGGAAAGAAAGAATAAGGGAAGCAGGTAAAACCAGAATTTTTTATTTAATTTACAAAGTGGAATTAAACATATTTTTATATGAATGAATAAAATGGGGGATTACAAAAAAAAAATTATCTTTTCCATCATTAATATAAATTATGCTAATATAAGCTTTTAACCAATTAAATTAAATTGTTCTTACAGGAGATTAAACAAAGAAAACAGAGGGACTTTTGAGATTTGGGGGCCCAAAACTGAAAAATCACGGGGGCCCTACCCTGTTATAACAAAAGCCAAAAATAACCACTGAAAATTGCGACCGACCGACTGACAACCGCCCGGTAACATATTTATGCTACATACACATTTTTCACATTTCTTTTGTTGTTATTTATTATTATTAAGTTTTTTTCATCATTTCATAAAAGATCAAGTAGTTCACTTATCTTTGATCATTGGATAATAATATTTACGATCAAAACAGCAATCATAGTTTAATAAAGCGCTTAAGTTTACTTCAAAATGATTAATTAAGCTCACCAAGAAAGTACCAAGAAAAAATTTAAAATAAATTTTTTTTTAATTTGATTTATACGGAATTAACGGTATGGATGGTTAATAGATTTTTTAGATAACTTAAATGACTTATGTTATATATAATAGAAATATAATATGATATATATATATAAGTATATTATAAAATGTTATAGAAAGAGAGAAAAAAAATCCTTTAAACCGTTGTCCAATAGCAATAAACTTTAGCTGTAAAAGGTGAACAACAAAAAAATAATATTCAAAATACAGCCAATTATAGATTGCATAGGGGTCTAATGTCAATTGACTTCCAATTTGACCCTGTTGACCCTGTCGACCCTGTTTAACCCTTAGATAAGGCTTAGATTTATTAACACTAAAAATATGACAACCCTTGTTAAACCTATATATATTTGTATTATACAATTTAATGTGAATACATAAAAATGTCTCAATACAAGTGAACAATTTAAAAAAGCTTGTCAGAGTTAATATAACCTTAAAATAGTGGTAACATTAAGTAAGCTTATTTGTAAATGTAAAGATGTACACTCAATAAAACTTATGTCATATATTACGTAATACAATTAGGTAATTTATTATGTAATCTGATTATGTAATCTCACTGGTTTATCTTAAGTTGTAACCCTTCAAGGTTACCTATGGAGACGTAAATTTGTTAAGCCTACCCATAATCAAATGATCCATATTCGAGGCCTGTTATTTTATATGTGCTGGTTTTGAGACTATAATTGAGAATAGAAAACTAAGGATTAAGACTTAAGGCAAGTATCAATAATTTTAGAATAAAATTGTTTTTGGGTCGTTATCTTTAATTCATTTTAATTACTGCTTAAACTTGCTTTCTTTATCTCATTAATCGAGTAATTTTACTTAGGTTTCTTCTCTTTTACTTTATTGAATATGCATGTGTTAATTTGACATCATATGGTTTTTAATTCTTTTATTCTTTATTAATAACGTCATTTAGTTTCACTTAAAACTATTCTCAAATATATAACAAAAAAAAACATGTTGTACCATTTTTACAAAAAAAATTACCGCAAACGGTAAAATTGTACCTATTTCTCTGCTCGTTAATACAATTACACCCACCAATCCCTATAACAACAGTTGTTTATTTAATTGTTATGAAAAAAAAAATGCCCTACCAAATGACAACTCCGTAAGCTTTTTTTGACACCTCCGCGCATACTAATGCTTTGAATTTTTTGAAATGGCTGGTTTCTCATGCTACCAATTTCCATAGTGAAATGAACCGTTAGTTGCCACTCTGTCAATGGTGGAGAACCTACATATGGAAACTGCAACCGTGTTTGATTTGCTTTTTCAATCTAGATCTGTTAATATTATATATATAGTCGCTATCTCTTAACTTATAAAAATAGCTGCTTTTTTTTTTTGTTACTAGACTAAATAACTATTTTACTAGATCCAAAAATAAAAAAAACTAACTGGCCGTAGTACTAGTAATAGTAGCATTATGATTCATCGTTCTTCGTGTTGATGAATTGTGTCTTGTATAGAAAATTAAGCATAAGCTCATCTGATAATTTCATCGCTGTGAACATCATTTAACTATTAGTTCCCATATTGTGTATATGCTTATGACCTCTTTGTTATTCGTCCATTAAGAGACATGTTCATTATTCAAACAATATGGCCAATTTATACAAATTAGTCTTTCTTTAGCGGATAATCCTCATAGATTTAATAATCCGACTAAACTAGGAACTTTACATTGACCAGCCCCTCGGGCATTTTTTTTTTTTGGTGCAACGCGCATTGGGGCTCCGCCTAAAATGACGGTGAAAGCGGTGAATCATTGATTATAGACTATATATGTTTCCTATGTAAGTATAAATCAAAGACTAGCCACCTTTTTTTTAAATAGGCCGAATATATTTGATTCTAGTGTACTAGCTTCTATTTTGTACACCCACTAATGCCTCTCTTGCCTTAATTAAAAAGAAATGTTGCGCATTAAAATTATTAGTTTCAAAACTTAGCTACCAATTGATTATAAAGAAAGACGTATCCAGTTTTTTTCTCCACTTTTCTATTTTAAATTCTTTAACTACTTACTTCTCTTCTTTTCCTTCTTGAAACTATTGAATTATAATAAACAACAGGCAAATATCAATAAAAAAAACTCCAACTTAAGTCTCTCTTTTTCCTTTCCTTGCTCTCTTTTATCCAACTACTAGTCATTCTTTATTTAAAACTAATCTAACCACCAGTCATTCATTTTATTACAAGAAAAAACAATATCCAATTCAATATCTCTTATATCTTTTCAAAAATGCAATTCAAGAAATTTTTCCAATTATCATTACTCTTATCAAGTGTTCTATCTGCTCCTATCTTGCAAGACGACTCAGAAGTGCTAGACCTTGTCGGACCAATCGATAAGAGAGCTTACGCCTATGTTACCGCTAATGCTGTCACAGTCGTCTCTACCACTACCATCAAGAACACAGCTGTCAGTGTTTACACTACTACTGTGAAGGCTAAGGATTACACCTCGGTGTACACCGTCACCAGTACTCCAAGTACTTCTTCCTCTTCAACTGAGACCACTTCTTCTTCCTCGACTGAAACTTCAACCTCCTCTAGTGAGACAACTACCGAAAACGCTAACAACTACAAGACTATCACCACCACAATTGATGGTAAGGCTATGTTAGAAGTTGTGTACACTTCCACCGCTCCTGCTAGTGAACAAGTTATCACTTACAAGTACGAATCCACTATTGAATTAGATGCTGAAACTTCTTCAACTACTGAGGTTACCACCACTAGCTCATCTTCTACTGAGGCTACCAGTACTACCACTTCATCTAGTGAAACTACTAGTACTATTTCTTCCTCTACTGAAGTTACCAGTACCGCCTCTTCTTCATCAACTGAGGATGCTACCACTTCTAGTTCAAGTGTCGTCTCCACTTCCTCATCTGTTGCTCCAACTGGCAGTCCATCTTACTTTGGTTCTTCCTTGACTCCATCTAGAACCTCCACTCTCGCAAGTTCAAGCTCAACCGGTTCATCTTCCACTACTACGACTGCTTCTTCTTCATCTTCTGTGCCATCTCCAAGTATTACTTCTACTTCTCCTGCTATCTCTAGTTCATTCAACTTCGGTTCATATACTCCATATGCTACGGAGACATACGATGGTACTTGTTTTGTGTACTACGCTGAGGATGATGAAACTGCCTCTTACAGTGATGAAATTCCAGCAACTACGATAACCATAACTCAGGTCGTTGCAACTGTGACTTTATCTGCTTAAAGAAAAAAAGCGTTTTTTTTTTCTTTTATGTTATTGTATTATTAGATTTGCCTTTTTTTTCTTTAATTATGTTGTTTAGTTATGGTTATTTGTTCGGACGGGTTATCTAGTTTCTGACCCTTTCCTTTATTCGATTTTATATACTCCGGTTTTTTGTTTTGTCCTTGTTTTTGTTTGCAGGAGATCTTTTTTTTTTTATTATTTTGTTATTACTACAGTGAAGATCAAGTGTATAGTATTACTGAAATACTTGATCAGATTCGATATCTTTTATAAATTTAATTAATTTTTTGTATTAACAGTATATATTTTAACATGTAATAATGGTGATATATAGCTTTGAAACACGCTATTTATAACGCGTTTCAAATAAAATCGTGCCTGTGTATTGCACGACCTGTTTTGATTTTTTATTTTTTTTTTTTGAGACCAAAATAGAAAAATTGGTGTTTCTAGAGCATAGTTTGACGTGTGTCACTACTTTTACCTAAAATTAACTACAAAGGGAATATAAATATATATCTATATATAATGTCAACACAAACTACAACAGATATTCCAAAGGCTGACTCTATGAAAAAAGTTAACTCCCAGAACTCCACCGATTGGGAAGATTACAATGCCATTGAAGAAGTAGCTCAAATTGAATCCATGGAAAGCATTGCCACTAAGAAAGTCATTGTGGAACAAGAACCCGAGAATGATCACGAAGCCAATGAAACATTAGAAAACATCGAGATCAAACCTGTCGCTCAGGCAGGAGGTCTTCATGCAGCTTTACAAGAAGAGGTCACGTCTCCTACTGAACCACTCTTCGAACATAAACACGAGACTCAACAAGTTAAAAAGGACGCTGTCACCGGTTCCGACACTGACGTGGAAACCGAAACCGAAGAAACCGAAGTTAACAACCTTACTCCTAAAGTTGATACACATGAATTCAATGATTCTACTACTCCGAAACAACAAAAAGAGACCAACTCCTCAGCTCTTATGTATAATCTCGCTAAAAGCAAGACTTTCAGTTCAGACTTGATAACAAACTTTGATGACTTGGAATTAGAATATGATTCATTCAATGGATCCGTGTTAGATTTAGCTGATAAACCTGAAGTGCCAGAGGAAGATGACATGGCTTCATTAACTGGTGATGACACAGATGATTCTCAACATGATTCATCCTTGAATACCATTGAAGAAAAGTCTAACTCACAGAACCCATTAGTGAAATCCGATTCTGGTGATAATGGTTCATTACCAAGTTTAAATGTAGTGAAAAATAGAGAAAGACCAATCGATTTCGAGAAAATTCAAAAAGTGGCTAGAGCACCTTCTCATTTTACTGCTACCAAGATAACCACCCCAGTTGCTGAACACAGATTGGATGATCTCAATAAGGAATTCGAAGAATTGAGTATCAAAGTCAATAAGATTGAAAAGGAATTGAAATTCCTTGATGAAGTGATGCCACCTGATTCATCATTATCTTTAGAATCTCAAACAACTGAATTCAAGAAACTGAATTATGCAAGAAAGAAACTCGCTGAAAAGTGTGAATCCATGAAGAAGGACAAATATGAATTGAGTATAAAGATTTATGGTAAATTCAGACAAGTCTATGGTGTTGATGGTGCCGATAAAGCTCAATATTGGGTTAGAGGTGCTAGTAGTTGATGCAATCTACTTCTAGTGTTTTTTTCTTATTATTACTATTATCATTGTTTCGCCTCTTCCTCCTCCATCCATCTGTTTCATTAGATTGTACATTACTTGTTAGGGTATATACCTTTGGTTACATCCTTTCATCATACCCTCCATTTCGCCATCACATATGTATTACCACTCTCTTTTTGTTATTTCACTTTAGTTTATTTTATCTCTATTGTTTTTTTTTTTTGCTACCCTTCTTACCTTTGGACATATCTTATATATATATTGATTTTTTATAAACGTTTGAATTATTATATTAAAATTATTTCGTATTACAACAGCAAAAGAGCAAAAAGAGCAAAAAGAAAAAGACCCAGTAAAAGAAAAGGAAAAAAAAAAACATGACCGTTAAACCGAAATGCAAAGCCAATTATGTAAGTGTGAATATATATGATGAAAAATGGGGAGTTTTATATAAGAAAATGCTATTATAAGAGTGAATGAGAGTGAGTAAAGGAGTATCTAGGAAGATCAACAATTAGAATGGTTTATTTCATTAATAATTTTCCCTTGCCAACTATACAACTTATTCATGCTAACATGAGTTTTGTTACCAGTTGATTCATTAAACACATGACAGCCAAACTTCTTAGCATATGGGGGAGTATATAGGTGTAAACTTATGGCAACTTTGGTACCTTTATTGGTGATTCTATGTAATCCGATGTCATCCGTTATATGAGTCACGTTGTTCTCCTTATAGGTTGACACCTTGAATGGATCTAAACTGTGAGCTGGACTACCATCCTCAGGAGTATGATATAACTCCTCCGTTAATTCACCCTGTAGGATCTTCATACAACAGTGAGCCTTAGCATGATCATGAATGGTGGAACCCTGACCTGGAGTCCATGCAAGAATTAACAAGTTACCATTTTCTAAGAAATCGGCAACACCATTTCTAGTGTAAGCTCTTTTAGGATCTTCAAGGGCAAATTGGCCCCAATCTTGTCTATCGCTTATATATTTGCGCATTATAGTTTCTAAGTACTCATGGTCAACCGATTTAGTGTCTAGTATATCGGGGATTGATAATTCATCGTCAAATAATTTGATCATCTCATCGAATGTGATCAGCTGTTTATCTGATAAATCTCTAGTGTTATTCGTAGATTTGTGATCGTATCGACTTGTAGGATGTTGTTGTTGATGATGTTTTTGATGATCAAACGAAGGCAGGGTTTGAATTTCTATTGTCATTAGGATCTCGGGTATTCGATGGACCGGAACTTTCCTTAGTTTAGAAATGGTAGCAAAAAAAAGAATAAAGCAAAGAGAATTTTATCTGCTTATAGAGTGAACAAAGTGTATGGAAGTAAATAGAAGAACCATTCAATAAATGATATATTCTATTAGATGAGCAAGTCTCTCATTTAAGTAGCTCTCTATGCAAAGAACGGATTATACCTAGTTTAGATCGACTTGATAAGAAAGCATGAAAAAAAATTTTTTTTTTTTAAAAGTATACCAGTCTGGGACAAGCTTACCGATATTATGTAATATCACGTGTGGGGAAACAAAATTAAAAAAATTAAAAAAACAAATGCGATCTCTGAGGATCGAACTCAGGACCTCCAGATCTTCAGTCTGACGCTCTCCCAACTGAGCTAAGCCCGCATTATTGCTTAATTTTCTGCACTCATTTTTTAACAGCGCCAAGTTATGTTTACGTCAGCGATTACATAATTCAATTAAGTTCAATTTTGATGCCTTTAAACTATCTAAACTGCTATTCTAATCATTGAATATCATTTAATTAGTATTAATTTAACATTTGATTAGGTTATTATTAGTTTAAAAGTCCATTTAAAGCATTTTGTTTGCATTTTTCTATTTTCATAAATTTATATTGGAAATTCCAAGAAATCTGTTAAGAGTTTTTTTAAATTCTTCTTTGAAAAGTCAATACATTCAGTAATGTAGTATAAAATTACAGAAAACCAAACAACCGATACCTATTATCAATAAATATAGTACATATAAACGTAATAGTATCCAACATCAGCTATTTGAAGCCCAAAATTTGGGATCAGAGTTTTTCAAGATCTTTTGATAATGTCTAGGTTCCTACACTGCTGCATCAACAACAGGAATTGAAGGATCTAGCTGTCTATCACTACAATTTACCACTAGAAAAGTGATTAGTGCTCTCATAGTCAACATGGTTCTATCTAAGCAAAGGATGGATAGTACCCACCAGCTCTCCCCGCCAATTATTCAACGGAACCTCTCACTAGGGGACCACTATTGTAACAAATGATGAAGGTATATGTGGCTGACTATTTCAGTCATTTTCATTGACAAATGGGACCAATTGGCTTTATATAATTTTAAAATGAGCTACCAAAACTAAGGCATCACCAAAATTTTTCATTCTGCATCTAATCTCTATCAAAAAAAAAAAAAAAAAGATTGGAAGACAATTACTAAGATCAATGTGTTTTATATTCTCTTTGTTTCCACAAACAAAAATACATATCAATCATATAGAAAACAACATAGACAACAAAATGGTTAATCCATCTGATGATTATCAGAGTATGGATGAATACTCTGATGGTCACAGTTCTAGTCCACCATATGAAGATCACCGACTTCGACATCGAAATAATGAAGATACCCCAGAAATAAGTTTTCTTGGAACTGCGTCAACCACTACAACACCACAATTACCTACAACCAAATTAGACTTAGTTCAAATTGATAAATACATGAGATGTCATTTATTCAATTGTGGTATAGAATATAGACGACCATTATCTACGGATGTTCCCTCGATTGAACGGTGGATCACTGGGATGATGAAATTCGGAGAAATGTTTGGACTTCCCGATATACTGACTTTAATTAAACAAAGAGAAAAACCATTCAGTGTGAATCGCATGGATGATTACAGTGAGACTATTTATTTACATTTCATTCAAAATTCAGTGGTTATCTCTGGTTATACCCCACAAATGATATTTCCCGAGTCTGCAGGTACAGAATTATTACATATCATGTTATATATTAGAGATTTAGATTTAGAGATGTATTTCTCTAGAAATTATGATTTGAAATTAGATCATAAAAAAATCGGGGTTGACTTGAATAAGTATCTAGAAAGTCCTGAGCTCCCCACGTTGACCAAAATATCTAATATAAATATCCATAATTGGCTTGAAGGGATGTCCAAAATTGCAAGCTTATTTAAAATACCCGATTTGATGATAGAGATATCGGAGAGACGATGCCCATTAACAGTGAAGAAATTGGAACCGGATTGTGAATTCTTTTATGTATATTACATAAAACACACTATTAATCGGGAACTCCTTCCTAAGAAGTTTTGGCTTAGTAATAAATCAATTGGCACAATTTTGTTGCAATTTCTTATAAATAATAAGTATGTGACACCAGGGTCCATAGTGAAGCATCAGAAGGATGTATTTGAAAATTTGTCCAAGGGTTATGGAAGTTTTAATCTCCAAGATGAATGTTTACAATTATACAAAATCCTTAAGGATGATTCCGATGGCACTAGAGCTTTGATAAACTTAGATGAAATGACAATAAATAGATGGATTGAAACCATGAGACACTTTGTGGAACCATATGGGGTACCCGATTTAATTGATGAGATTGGTAAACGAGATGATCCATGGATAGTTGATCGGTTGGATCCACAAGTGGAAGAATTATATGTGTATTTCATTGGATGTACATTAAATGTTGAATGGTTTAATGTGAAATGTGGTACATTTAAGAGGGAGTCCGTGGGGACTTTCTTATTAAGATTTCTTACTCAAGTGAGATATGCGATAACTTGGGGTCAAGTAGAGCATGATGTGGTTACGTTTACGTGGTATGGTAAGAGACCAATTTTGGAGATGATTAAGTTAATGAAGAGATTAAAAGATCAAGCATCATTAGCTTATTACCAATTTGATCATCATAGATTATTTCAATGTATTATAGCTAATGGGTTACCTCGATATGCTATTCCATTCACTGAAGAATTATTAGAGAGTGAATCATTTGAAGATGGGATTAACGTAATTAAACGATGTTATGAGACTCTTAATCATCCACCAATGGAATCGCTTGAACCTAATAATAAGAAGATTTTAGACTTACTTGTACCGACATGTATTTTCTGTGGAGCAAGTGGTCATACTAGAGTTAGATGTTATGAATTAATGAATGATCCCAAACGTAGATCAGAAGGTATGACGATTCCTGAAGGTCCCATGAGAAGAAGTCCATTAAGAGTGAGAGCACCTACTGTTTCCAGAAGAAGTTTATTAAGAGACATTGCAGATAATGGGCCATATAGATATGTAGATTAAATTTTATAGAGAACGTACCCCTGATAGATTAAAAAAAAAAATAAGCTTAGTTAAACATTTTAAAAACAAATATCCACGAGGGTCACTGTAGTTACAATATTACAGTATATATATGACATATAACATTACATGATCACATGAAATGAGAATGACATGTTTACAAAGAGACAAAAACAAAATAAATAAACAAACACACACACACATACAAAACAAAAACACATTATAAGCATGCTTACGTACCCCTCCATTGATGCTACGCGCTACGCGCTCTGCCCCTATTATAGAGAGAAATTTGCGCGTTAATCCCTGTGTCGACTACTATACGAATCACGTGACACAATATTTATTTTGTACACTACCTTTTAATGTGAAAATTTTTTTTTTTTCATTGTCAATACACAACTACTAAATGTACGTATAATTGAGCAACTAACCATTAATAGCAATCTTAATATGGATAAATAGATCAAATATATACATATTTACAAATATCTATATTGAGTAATTGAACAATATTTCATTTGAAACATGTAGTAATATGAAATTTGAAACAGGTAGTATTATACTGTAACCCCTTATATAGAAAAAAAAAATTATAAATTTAATTAAGTCCTAATTAGGTAATACGGTCAACAAAGAGAGAGAAAAAAAAAAGCATTTTATTAAAGAATTCATTATGTTATTAGTTGTTACTGAATTAGGAAAGATCAAGTACAATGAAGTGATTCAACAGGGGTAATTGAATAATTAGAGATCATGGGTTTGGTTCATTGGTCGGGGACTGTGATGGTAATAAAATGTATCTTTAATATAACGTCCGATAAATTCAAGATCAATTATAAAATAATGTGTATGTATGATTGACCGATATAATGAATCATTCACAGAAGTGTAAATGAAGCCTTCCCTCTGTAATTTACGCTTTTTTTTTAAATGTATGTATGTATCCCTTCTCTTACTCAATTGTTTAGTAGTTTAAGTCTAGTTCTCTATGACCCCCTGTCTGTTTTCGGTAATTAATTATTTTTTTTGACACATTTTTCTTCTTGAAATTGTTAAATTTTAATTTTAATTTAATTAAAACAGAAAAAAACTGAAACATATAGTTTGTTTGACCGTTAAATCATGTATCCGAGCCCTTGAATTAAATCAAATAGTATTGCTATTCTTTTTTTCGTTCTCTGATTTGACATTTGAAACAATAGCTATATAAATTTTTCTTTCAAGATCGTAGATCTATTTACAATACGTATTAGGTATGGATTTTTCTTTTTTTTTTTTTTAAAAAAAATGATGGTAGAGTATCAATTAAATCATTTAATTGAACCCTCCCAAACAAAGGATATCAATTTAAATTGTATGTAAAGAAAATAAAAGGAAAATAATAAAAGTAATAAGAAATATGAAAAGAAATATCAAGAGAAAAAACGGTTCTCTTTAATTCATTTCATTAATTTCAAATAAAAATAAAATGTCAATATATGGGAAGAGACAAGAAATCAAAAGTAGAAAGTAAAAGAACAAATAAGATATATATGGAAAATAACGAATGAAAAATATTGATGAATTTCTTTTAATGTCAATTTAATGAGATAGGGAAGTACAGGCATTTGATGAGGAAAGGGAATGTAAGTAATGATGTGTTTAAAATAATGGAAATATATCATGATATCTAATCATAGATACCCCAGTATTGTTCACAGTTTTCGGTACCTGGATCCTTCCATAAATCATTGAAGGCAGTGAAAGCAATAGCAGAAGAACCACAACTGCTTGAAATAGAAGACAAAGTAGTTTCTTGGTTTTCCTTAGATGGAACGGCAACACCGTAAGTGTCACCTTGGGTTGGCCAACCAGTTTCAGTACAGAAAGTATCCTTTTCACCACCACAGGCAGACCAGACTCTTTGCATTTGAAGTAATAACCAAGCACCAGCACCATCTGGGTAGATAGTACCATCCCAGTAAGCGTGAGCATTGAAGGCAATGTAATCAGAGAATTCACAAAGACCTGGGTTAGCAATGATAGCAGTGTGGGTATCCACAGAGACAATCTTACCGGTGTAACCGGCAGCAGTAAGGTAGGTCTTAGCAGATGAAACGTATTCACCAACTTGAGCAACGGTGGCTTCACCAGAGTTAACCAATTCGTTACCGACGGAGATGGTGTAAACGTCATCCCAAGAACCGTAAGAGGAAACGGCAGAAGAGATAGTATCAACGGCACCAGAGATGTCATCCATGTAGTAGATACCTAAGAATAATTGTTGATCATCACCCTTAGCCTTGAAAACGTTTTCAACTTGGTTACAGTCAACACCGTATAATCTGATCAAGGAGTAATCAGTCAATTTAGCTAAATCGGAAGCGACAGTGTCGGCATCCTTACAAGCACCGGAGGAGGTGTATGGAGAGTAAGTGATACCCTTGGTACCGGCAGAACCAGTAGATGAGGAATCTGATGAAGAAGCAGTTGAAGTCTTAGATTCAGATGAAGCAGAAGTGGTAGTCTTAGCGGCGGCCACAGTTGATGAAGTGGTAGTTGGCTTAACTTGAGCAGCGTCGGTAGCGACTGAAGAAACAGTGTTGTCAGCGTGAACGTAGTCAACAGTTTGAGCAGCGTTACCACCGACAGTGACAACGACAGTTTCAGTGACTAACACGACGTCTCTCTTAGCATGTTGATGGTGCAAATGAGCGACAGGTTGGGCAATAGCGGCACCAACTAATAAGGCGTTAAAGATAGTTTTTAATAACATAATGAATGGAAAGCTTTCTCGTTGTACAATCAAAATAAATCAAATAAAAAAAAAACGGTAGTTTTTAAGGAATGACTAGTAGTTGGGGTTTGTTTGTTTTAGTTTGTTTGTAATAAGAAAGAAACTTGAAGGTGTTTAAACGATAGGTTCAAATAAAAGAAAAACAAGGGTTCCCGTAATAAAGACAAAAAAAAAATTGGGAAAACAGCAGATCTATATACGGGTTAAAACTAGTGAGCGTCAAAGCTTTAGCGGTGGCACTACCATGTTTACACTGAGTTCCCAATGCGGTATCTCCCAGAGATGGAATTTTAACAGGGGGGGAGCATAGCGCGAATAAATTATAGTACGTCATAGTATATTAAAAAAATGTGTATATCACGTGCGAGGACATCGACTGCTGCTCGACAGACCCAGGGTCTAGATCTTCTTTTTAATCTATATATTTCCTACTTCTTGTCCAAACTGTTTCTAATAACTTTCTTCTAGGTAAAAGTTGTCTAAACAAGACAACCATTTTCAAGTTTTCCCGTTTAGCTGTATCGTTGACAATCAATGCTAAATAAAATTGAACTCCAAATTCTTTAAAACCTTCATGAATTATTAAATCTTTAATTAATTCAATTGGATAAAATTGTCTCTCCACTGTTCTTTTATTTAATAAATAATTGATAACGTGGAAACATCTTTTATTATGTCTCCATTCATCAAATACTTCACTAGTGAGTTCTCCAATAGATAATGATTCTAATAATGCCACCAATGGATCAACGGGGATACCTTTCAATTTCCATTGAACCCCCATTTTTTTCAATCTTCTATCGGCACCAATTAATGTAACCCACCAACAAGTAAATTTATAAATAACACCAATCAATAATCCAATAATACTGACTCTTTTAATAGTGGATTCAGATTGGAATCCTAAATTTGGTATAATCAATAATGATTCTTCAATTTCATAATCTGTTTCAAAATTTAACCAAGATGATACCCTTAATGCAATAAATAAATAAATAAATTTCTTCATAACTTGATATCCAATCCACCAAATAGGCCTCGTGAAAATTGTAACACTATTATTATAACTTTCAAACCAATCACCCATAAATTGATGTAATTTCTCAATGGGATCTAAATTTGATATATTGAAAAATATTAAAATCGATAATATTAATAAAATAGAAAGTTTCATAACTGTACCAGCTATCGTTTTAGATTTATTTGAATTTCTAATAGAAAATTTAACATATTTTTCTTGTTGATGATGATGATCATCATCAATTTTTAGAGGCGGCAAATCATTTTGTTCTTCTTGTATAGAATGCCTTCCCCGTGGATTCCCATCTTTTGTTTGAAATACAAGATTAGGGTACCTGCTTTCTGAAGTCTTAATTTCTAATATATAATCTTTTCTCATATGTATTTATTGATGTTAAATATCGATGGCAAAAGAAAGAAGATATAACAAGTGTATCACTTCCTTTTTTTTTTTTTTACTTATCTAAGCGAGTTTTACAAAAAAAAATTTTTTTGTTGATGATGACTGATCTACACGTAAAAATAATAAAAAAAAGCAGCTACCATTATAATATACAAAACTATTTCTTATCACCAATGGATCCAACAACTTCTTCATTCTTTCTGAATTCCATTAACACAGCCTTTCTAGACTTAGCACTTGGTTTACCACCATTACCATTACTATTTTCATATAAATCTCTAGCTCTAGTAGCATCTTCAGCCTTAGCCTTCTCCTTGGCGGCAACCATTTCTTTAATTTCTCTTTCATGTTTAACTTTAAGTGATTTTAATTCATCTTCATATTCATCTAATGATTTAAATTCTTTACCACTTTTACCCTCATATTCACCTAAATTACCTGGTAATTTTCTTAATAGGGCAATCTCAATTAAATGTGGTCTAGCTCGTTCTTCACTTAAAAATTTAGCCTTAACTTGTCTTCTAGTACGATATGGGAATAATTGGGCAATTAATCCAAAATCTGTCCCCCACGTAGATAATGCCTTATAGAATTCAACAACTTCAAATGGTGACCATCTATCGGTGACTTTCCTCTTTGAATAAGACGATGAAGTCACAGGATTATCATATGGATTTTCCACAACACGTTCTCTAGATGAAGTATCAGCAACACTTAAATGTCTATCAACCACTGTAGATTCATTATTATACGTTAATGAACCACCTTCAATTTGTAATTGCACTGCTTGTTGGCCAGCCATTGCAGCTGGTGTGTCATCCTCATTCATCAATTTCTTGGCTCTATCTGAACGCTGTTTTTCTAATGCTTCTTCATCAATATTTTCCAATTTTTCAACATTGATTCTTTGGAATCTAGCTCTTTCTCTTAATAATTTCCGTTCTAACGTTTTCTGTTTCCGTAATCTATCCCCCGCTATGGCACGTTCAAAATCTTCAGAGACAACACCAATGGGCACAGATGGTTTACATAAATCCTTCAGTGTCATAGTTTGTTCATTGATAACAAATTTTTCTAATAATTTATGATCATCTAATGAAGTTAATTTTCTCACTGCATCAATTCTATCAACAACAATTGGTTTCTCCGACATTTCCTTCAATAATTTTTTATCTCTAGTTAATACACGTTGGATCCGTTGTTCTGTACCTTCACCATCAATGTAATAGACCGTTTTCAAGGAACCTTCCTCCTTATCAACTTCACCATCTGTATTGGTACTGGCCATCATCTTATTCTTTTCCACTATAGCCTGTGATTTCCCCAGTGGATCCACATTTTCCTCATTGGCAGTTTTAGTAGTACTAGCCACACTAGGGGTAGCTATAGTTGTAACCTTCTTCACTGCGGGTTCTTTGAATACACCTGCCACCGATGATGATTCCTCATTCTCCTCCACCGGTAATACAGATGGTGGTCCAGCAACTGATGTCTTTCTACGTCTAGCTGGTGCAACCGCAGACGACCGTCTTCTCTTCGATGGTAATGTCACGGGGATACCAATCCTCACAGGTGCCTGTAGAAGTTGTGAATCAGGAGTACCACCATGACCTCCCTCTATGTCTCCATTACCACTCACAGAAACTGCAGAATTCCGTCTACTGGAACCACCAAAAATAGGTGGTAATACTCCAATACTACCTCGTCTATTATTATTATTATTGCTGTTGCTGACATTTCCCTGCTTCATGAACCCAACAGCGGCACGAGAACCAGGGGTACTAGACGAAAGTGAAGATAGTCTGCGTTGTCTATTAAACGAACCACCTAAAGTAGATTCCTTATTCAAACTTGCACTCAATGATGGTCGTCTTGAATTTATTGTATCCATGGAGTCTCGTCTAATATGGGGTTGTGTGAATTCAGGTGTCGGGGTAGGAGTGGCAGTAATAGTAGATGTGGTAACGTTAGGTGGCACTAAACTGCTGTCACGACGTGTTCTTGTTGTTGGGATTGGTTCCTGTGGTTTCACAAATGGATCATGTGATTTGAATTTGATATCCGAAGATGTAGAAGCATGCTTTGCCTGAGATATGGGACTATGTAATTGTTGTTGTTGTTGTTGAGGTTGTTGAGGTTGTTGTTGCGATCTAGGAGATGCCAAGTGATCCTCATCTTCATCTTCGTCATCCTCCTCCTCCTCCTCATCTTCCGTTGCTTGCTTTTCGGCAGGTTGTGATACTTGAGATGGTTTTGGAGTCATAAGTTGTTTCCGAGTAGGTCTAAGAGATGAGGCTCCAATAACCCGTTTTCTTTGGGTCACCTTGGGAACAAACCGTGTTCCCGATTTATTGATACTACTCATGATATATAAGGTTTAACTGTTGTATAGATATGAATATGTATTGAATGAGTAGAAGTTAAATAACACCAATAATAAATTAATGTACACGTAAGATAAACAAAACCCATATAATCTAACCAAATCCATGTTAGACACTCATTAATAAAAATTTATCAGAGCATGGGTTTGAGTGGTACACTACCGAATAATACATTGATTATCCTATTTAAACTATACATTTCATTAACACAAACTCATACTATAGTGCTCACATGAAATCCGGATATAATCCTAAAAAAGATTTTTTTTTAATTTTTTCTTTCTTTTTAAGCTGTACATTAAAAAGAACTTGTTTTTAAAGATCATATAGTTTAAGAAGAGTTGAAGTGTATTACACAGTAGTGATGAATGCACAACTATTAAAGAACTATGATTGCTCAGATTGGGTATTGAGTATGACACCAGTGGCTAGGCACGGTGTTGTCGCTGCAACATCAGATGGTAAATTGCATGTGGTGCCTGAAGACCCATCTAAAGATTTATTGTCTACCATTAAAGCTCACGATAAACCTATTAACAAGATTTCACCTGTGGATAATCATACAGTGGCATCATGCTCTAATGATTCTACGGTGAAAATATGGGATCTGAGAACAAACAGTTGCGTGCATAGCTTGACCAATAATAGATCACTTCCATTCTTGTCATTGGATTGCCGCCATGGATTATTAGCGTCGGGGACAGAATTGAGTGGAGTGGATTCCGAATTAATTCTATGGGATTTGAAGAAATTGGATTCTAATCCCTTAAGAAGCTTTATAGATTCTCACAATGATGACATCATGGAAGTGAAATTCCATCCAACGAGGAAAAATCTATTACTAAGTGGTGCCACCGATGGGTATGTCAATTTATATGATTTAAACATTCAAGATGAAGAAGACGCTCTATTACAAGTGATTAATTTCAATTCTATCCATTCAGCAAACTTCTTATCCGATACAAGAATTTATACATTATCCCACATGGAAACGTTTGCAATCCATGAAGTTGCCAATTTACAGGTCGAAGAGGCCGTCGAACCGAAACCTTTGGAATTTGGTGATATTAGAGATACATGGGGTTGCGAATACGTTGTCAATTTATATGCTCCTGGGTTGCTATGTAGAGGATCTAACAGCATCGGTGAATTGAAAGTGTCACTGTTTGACCCAGTTAAGGAGACCTTTGACTTATCCCCCGAAGCACAGATCTTGTTCCCAAGAGCTCACGGAGAGGAAGTTGTGCGTGATATGGTTGTCCGTGGTGGATTGATCTACACTGGTGGTGAAGACAAAACGGTGAAGGTTTGGAGATCCCCCTGTGATTTGGCTGACACTAGAGATGCCTTCTTTGGAGATGTAGATGAACAGATGGACACAGACCAACCTTCTAGTGCAGAGAAGAAGAAGAAGAAGAAACATCACAAGAAGAAGCATGACAAAAAGAAGAAGGAAACCCGTTTCAAACCATACTAGTGTATACACTTTATATAGACATCTGCCATTTTAAAACACGTGTAAATTAAACTTCGCCTGTTCGATCTCTCTGTGAAGAGCTGTTCATTAAAACTGTTTTTAGTAGTTAAACACAATAAAAACTAGAATAAATTATCCCCTCTCCACCATCAATTGCATTGCAGGGATTATCTATTAAAAAATTGGCATCAAACAAAAGAGAACGATAAAACTCTTTTGACTTGAAAATAGGGAACAACAATAATAATAACAACAACAACAAGGCCAATACACAGAGAATAATTTCATATCACAATGTCATCCATGGTCCCCCCGAATGCATACAAGCCGGGCACCCAATTAACTGTGGGGTCTCATCATGTGGTGATCCAGAACTATCTCTCTCAAGGTATGTAGATTCATAGATAGACTTACACATCCTGGAATTCTTTTTTATACTAACAAAATCTTTCTATATAGGTGGGTTCGCTCATGTTTACACTTGTACTATCACCCCTCAATGGAATAACCACACCACAGTGTGCCTGAAAAGAGTTGCAGTGCCCGATAAACCAACGTTGAATATTCTAAGACAAGAAGTGGATGCCATGAGAAGGCTCCAGGGGAAAAGCCATGTTGTCTCCTACATTGATTCCCACGCAGCAAGAATGACCACCGGTCCCGGATATGAGGTGTTCTTATTAATGGAATACTGCTCAGGAAATGGGCTCATAGACTTCATGAACTCCAGATTAGTTAATAAACTCACTGAGAAAGAAATCTTACAAATTATGGGTGAAGTCACGGAGGGTGTGGCCCACATGCATGCACTTCAACCACCATTGATCCATAGAGATATCAAGATCGAAAATGTGCTTCTCTCCAAGGACCATCACTACTTTCTCTGTGATTTCGGTTCAGCATCACCACCATTGAGACCTCCAACTAATGTGGAGGAGTTCCAGATCCTACAGGATGACATCATGAAACACACCACCCCGCAATATAGAGCTCCAGAGATGCTTGACCTTTACAGACGTCAACCTGTTGATGAGAAATCAGATATTTGGGCACTAGGGGTGTTCCTTTATAAACTTTGTTACTATACTACACCTTTCGAGAAGAACTCTATCAATGGTAACGGTAACGCCGGTGGTGGAGAGTATGCTATCCTCAATGGTATCTACTCATTACCTCACACTCCTCACTACAGTTCCCGGTTGAAAAACATAATGCTAAAATTGTTAGTGGTGGACCCACAAGCTAGACCAAACGTTTTCCAATTGTTAGAGGAGCTCTGCAAACTGAGAGGGGTTCCCTTCCCAGCGATCTACCCTACCACAGAAATTCAACATGCATTCCCTCAGATATCATCAAAAACAGCCCCTCCACAAAAGCCAAAGAGTTATGGCTCATCGAAAACGCATGAACCAAATGTTCCACCTCTTCCTGCCAGAAGAGATAAGACTATGAGCGATTACATTAATATTAAACAACATGACTTACGCAAAGCAGAGGGATTACACAAATCCAAGTCCGAAAGAGCCATCGAATACCCACAGGAGGAAATTGATGATGCCGATCCATTCTCTGGAATTTACCATTCTGCTCATAGACATAAGAGTGGTGGTGCTGAAAAACAACCTAAGATGCCACCTAGACCACCTAACAAACTTAAGGCATATAATAATGAATCACCAGTGAAAATGAGACCTAACCTGTCTAGAAAGCCAAGACCAAACAGCATGTCTGCCACTGAGTTCCATAACATGACCAACCACCAGTCTTTATCAAGAAATAACATCATATCGGGCATGACTAAGGAGGAAGTTGTTGAACTTTCACCTAATCAACACAACTCAATTGATAATTCAATGGATTTCTTGAGATCTATATCTAGACAGAACACCAACACATCCATGGCTGACGAAAAAACAGGAGAATCTATCAAACGGAGATTTGGCAGATCATCATCAGGAAATCACAACAAGAGATCATCTATTTCCTCTATCAAGGACCTGCTTACAGGTGGTAGATCTAGAGATTCAAGTAGACACTCCTCTTATGCATCCCAGAAATCGTCTAGAACTCCATCTTATGGTAACCACCTAAATGCTAGCGCCGATTCACTTCTGGAATACTCAGGCGTGCAAAGACATGTTACACCATCCTCTACATCCTCTAACTTGGGAACGTTCATTGAAGATTCTTCTCCTGAGACTATAAAGGGTGAATCTATCCGGAAGTCCATTCCACAAGTGCCCGATTCACATCCACCAAAGAGATCCAATTCAATCCAGAGAAGAGTGCATGCCTTGTTGAACCGTAGTGACTCACCACCTCCAATAAAGACTGCATCTGGTTACGGTAAGTATACTGATGATGGTGAAGACAACCGTAAGTCCTCCTCTGGTTCTAGGGGCGGTTCCATGCCACCACCTCAAGTGACCAAGGTGAATAAGATTCCAATCAACATTATCTCCTCCTCGAGAGCATACTCCTCGTCTCCATCTACTATCTCACCAGTGAATTCACCACCGGAATCACCAGCATGGACGCCTAATCATCATGGTGCCCCAGTGAACATCTTCAAGACACCATCTAATAGTAACACCAGTGATTGGAAGAGCATATCATCTGTGACTCCATCATCGGTGGCGTCTTCATCTGAAGGGTCTACTCTGGGTGCTCATAAGGCGACAGCAATGAAGAAGAAGAAACCAGCTCCAGTGCCACCACCGAAGAAGGCATATCTTAGAAGCCCTTCCGTGAAGAAAGATAAACGTAGAGAAAGTGATGCTAGTGCACTCAGTGATGATATAGATGATCTAACCGCTCAATTCAATAAGAAGTTTCCAAGTCGTGTCTAAGGATACTTTCAATTCTCTTTATTCGACCCCCTTTCTATAAATTGTTCTTCTCGTTTTGTTTTTATATATACTTTAGTTTTTCTTATTTTCAATCACATTTATTTCTTTACCAATTAAACTTATCAGGTAATGTAAACTAAAAAAAAAAAGATACACTACATTAAAAAGAAAGTTACAATAATATAAATCCCAAGAATATACTATACAGAAATAAATAATTAGATACATGAAATAAAAGAATTTAATCAATGACGAATGGATCATCAGCTTCACCATTACCAGTAAAAAACACTGGTTCCTGAGGTGTTCCATTATTTTTGCTGCTGCTATTGTTGTTACTATCATCCCTAGGCATGAATACAGGGTAGCCTGGTGGTGGATGTGCCGGATCAACTCTACCATAGGCAAACGGAACAGATTGATTGATGTTATTATTAATGCTTCTAGAAGGAACAACAAGACCCCGAAATTCATTCGGTTGATAATGAACCATTCTAGGTCCAACTATAGCAGGTCTTTGAGATTGAGATTGAGACTGAGATTGAGACTTAGATTGAGATTCGGTATGTTGCAAAGTCTGTGCGATTTCATTATCCATGGATTCAAATGCCTTATCGAAATCATCAAACTCAGATTCCAACTGTTGATCAATTTTATCCAATTGCTGTGAAAAACTAGGTAATTGTGGTGGTGGTACTGCCGATTGTGCTTGCACATTAGAATTTGCATTATCATCTTCATCTCCTGATGAGATCAATTCAATATCGACAACTTCCTCCTTCTTCTTCTTCTCCACAACAACTTTATCAGCCTGGTAGAATGACCATTTCCCATCATGCGTGATTTCAATTTTTTCAACCTCTTCAGATGCCTCAGAACACTCCAGTCTAGAAAGGATGTCTCTCAATTCACCAACAACATACACATCTCCTGGATTCTTAATGCTGAACTCCAATTTACAAATTGGACAACAGAAGAATTCAAGATCATTGTTTTTCTTGTGTCTTTGCTTATTAATAGCCCATTGTTGTTTATATTGATATTGTTGTGTTCTCACATTATGATTAGGGACAGGGATAGGGACCCTTTTCGTGTCTCTCAAGATTGATAACACATTGGGTTCTCCTGAGGGTAAAGCAGCCTCCCGTCTAACACCAATTTTGAAAGGTTTTAGACGATTCATCTCAATGAAGGACCCCATGTCGAAACATTCAATGTGCGAACAAAACCGTGATCTCAAAGGAGTCTCCAGACGCTTCCCCGATAATGGATCAAGCAAGGATAACAACATCGATTGTTCCATCACATCCTCATCCTCATCTGCAAGGCTGTCTCCTAAAATACTGATCAGAGGTAACATGAACTGATATCTGGCAAAATGCCCCTTCTTTGGTGGGTTCCGCTTTTTGGGTTTCTTTGGCGAAGCCGCCTTCGCTTTAGTAATTTTGGAATGTCCAATGACCGCCGTTTGAGCAGCAGCAATAGCAGTAGGGGGGATAGAGGGCAAGGTAGTTTGATTAATATTGCCATTTCCATTTCCGATGCCATTACCATTTGTATAGGGTTGCTGATACGTGAGGGTAGGCAAAATGACAGAAGGTGGTTCAAGAGTTGGAGCACCCACTATTTGCAGAGGTGGTAGTGTGGGCCCAGTACCAGGTAGACCATTAGGAACCAAATTTGTTAATGGGGGAAGTCCATTTGAAGAATTAAAAGGAGACATTCCAGCCGTTTGGTTTAACAGTGGTGGTGGTTGCGGCGTAGCAGACTGCAGAACAGTATCAGGTGTAATTGAAGATGTAGATGCTGACCCATTTGCATATCCCTCAAACGAGGGATCCCAATGTTCCCCCACTTTGGCTTCTAAGTCTCTACTTACAATTTTAAGAGCAGTCAATGATGAACTTCCCCTGAGTGTTGTGCAATGGATTTTGAAGTTCACAAGAGGATACCGCACATCAGGTGCCAATGGATAGTTATGGAGAAGTATGTTCAATCTTCTCAACCAAAGATCTATATTGGCACGAACTTGTTCTATTTCAGATACCGGTGGAGCAGGTGGAACAGATGGTGAAATTGTACCATTTGAATTGACATCGACAATAGGGATATTTTGTTCGGCACCCGGTACTGGATCATTCGTTGTGTTTATTGGTAGCAACTCTGTCGTAATACTTTCTGTCATTGGCTGTGTTTGTGTTTGTGTTTGTGTTTGTGTTTGATCTTGGTCTCGAGTTGTTTGCGCTTGTGTTTGTGTTGTTAGCTCAGACAAATTTGATGTTGTATGAGACATCGAAGACCTATTTTGTTTTTGTTGTTCAGCCTCTCTTAATACGGCCTCTATATCTTCATCATTAATACTATCAGAGAATGGATCATCGAAATCCAGTTGTCTGGATACCACTGGTTTAGGAATAGGCCCTGACAGAGGATTAGTTGGGGATGTTGTGTTATTGTCAATGTTTTCATCACTTTGGCCCAATACTTGTTCCAATCCAGCCACTGTTATACCATCTGAGACCTCATTATTAGTATTAACTTCAGTAGTAGATAGTGGTGATTTTCTTGGTGACCCCTGACTTATTATTTCTTCTAATTGAGCCGGAGTAAAGTCATTTGAAAATTCATTATTTTGATCCTGATCCATGATAGTAGCTGGTGGTGGAGGTTTTTGTGGGGATGTTGTCCTACTAATAATTTTATCATGGGCTTGACTCAATATTTGTTCTAGTTCACCTGGTGTCACACCATCTGAGAACTGATCTTCTTCATCATCATCAGCAGCTACAGCAGCGGCCGATGGTGGTGGCTTTCTAGGGGATACTTTTCTGCTGAGAATCTTTTCATGTCCCTGACTAAGTATTTCCTCGAGCTGAGCGGGAGTCAAGTCATCGTCAAATCCATCATCGTCAATATTGGAATCCATCAAGGAATTCGTTGCAGTAGGTATCTGTGGAGGATGTGAAGATTGTGAGGGCTGTGTTTGCTGTTGTTGCTCTTGCTGAACAGGTTCCACCGGTGTTTTCAGTTTAAGTCGTATCTTCAATGGGGGTGGCGCACCTGTAGTGTCTTCATGCTCTGAATCCTGCGAGTCTTCAAAAGTCCGTTGTCTCTTTCCTGGGGAGCTCAACGCAAGATCATCACCGCTAGGGCCAGGGTTAGGTTCTTGAGACGTCGAGCGCCCCTTGTAGTATGGATTCTTGAGTATTATCTTAGCGGGAGGCCCCGATGTACTCGGATGTCGTATCATGTTATCGCTCATTTGGAAGGTAAGGGAATTTGATAGAGTATACCAACTTCAAATCTTAATCCGAAACAAAAAAAAATGATTCTTCTTCTCCTTACGAGGAACCCTGTATGTGTTGACTTTAAGTGCCGAATGCGGGAGTGTAATATACCACAACTAGTAATGCTGAATATGTGCTTCTTGTGAAATGAATTTCAATAACCCATTTCTATTATCAATAACCCTTTGACATGATCACTATATAAAAGAAAAATTGCCAAAAACCGGGTCTGCGACGATTTCATTATTGAGTCGATCGACTCAATTCAGATTACACAGCCTTCCTGGCTCTTTATTCTGTGTTGACATTTAAATTTAAATTATGTTTTTCAGCCAACACCGATATGTTCATTTTCATGGTATTCACTTCAATTACAAATAATAATACAGTATGAATCTCAAGAAGTTATCTATTATTCTACCATTACTGTTGAAGGTCAGCTGTGAGAGTGAGGATGTCTCATCAGATGATGAATCCAAGGACAATCTCATCTCACCTTATGTTACCTCGACAGATCTGATCGAACCTTTATACTACGATAACGGGGTGATCAACTTAGAAACCTTCAATGAAAAGTTACAACAATGTTCCGTTGTGCAAGAAGTCAATAATGAATTAGCAAGACAAGAGGCACTTGAATCTGAGGATGAATCTTACATTGAATACTTGTTTTCTAAATTGTTCCCCTTTGGCCCAGCAGGGAATGCCTTATTAGCTACTTCATACATCTCTGGACCACCTAACTTTATCTTAGCCTTAATCCCAGCCAACATTGATGTGTCATCATTGAGTTTACTTGTGAGTTTTGCCATTGGTGGGTTATTGGGTGATGTGTTTGTGCATTTATTGCCACAAACATTCTTGGGGGAACCATTAGATAAGACTAAGGCCTCCTTGATTTTGGTTGACGAGAAGAGAAATGTTCTCTTAGGGATTGCCATCTTTGTGGGGTTCTTAATTTTCTTTGTCATTGATAAGAGTTTAAGAATTTTGGAGCACACCGGTGACGATGAGGGCCATTCTCACTCTCATTCCCACTCTCACGCTCCAATTGAAGAAAAAGTGACTTCCACTGGTATCCAATCTGAGACCGAAAGTTCATTGAAGAAGCGTGGTGGTGGTGATGCTAGTGAAACTACTGGTGAGACAACCACTTCTGCTGTCATTGAAAAGCCTAATGCCTCCGTGAAGACTTCAGCCTACTTGAATTTGATTTCCGATTTCACACACAACATCACTGATGGTCTTGCCATTGCTACTTCCTTTTACATCTCCAAGAGTGTCGGCTGTACCACTTGTTTGGCTGTGTTTTTCCATGAGATTCCACATGAAGTTGGTGATTTTGCATTATTGATTCAAGGTGGGTTCACTAAATGGCAAGCAATGAACTCTCAATTCTTGACTGCTATCGGGGCATACTTGGGTACTGTCATCGGAATCGCCATTCAAAACTTATCTTCCAATGATTCCCCTTCTGGATCATCAGATGTTGTGCCGTATGTGTCTAAGGGGATCTTCGGTACCACTGTCGAGGTTTCCGATTTGACCTTACCATTCACTGCTGGTGGGTTCTTATATATTGGGTTCTCTGTGGTTCCAGAATTACTTGAATTAGGTAAAGGTACCACTAGAAAGCAAGAATTTGTCACATTTGTTGGTCAAATCTTCTTTGTGTTAGTCGGATTCGGTTTCATGTCATTCATTGCCTGGAATGAGTAGAAATATATATACAAAAAATAGTTTCTAAAAAAACGTTATTTAAAAATATAGTTTACACAATAAACCTTAACTAATCTAGATTTAAATATTGTAAGTAGTAACCACCACACAACCGTATATATATAACCAACATAAACGGCTGCAAAAGAAAAACATATATACACTACATAATACATACATTTAAACTCAACTCAAGTGTCACCCCCTATATACACCAGCACTTAGATAAACCACGTTTCTCTATATAGATTGAGTTTTTATCTTAAAGCAACGTTCCTAAATTTCTTATCGCATCAGAGAAGAAAAAAAAATTAATTAAGGTGGAAGGAGACCTTTTTTTTATTTATTTTTGGTGTTCTTTTACTTATTAAATTTATTTGTTATTTTTGTTCTTATTAAGTTAACTATAACAGTATACAATATGGGTGGATACACACATACATTTCAGTGGTATGTATTCATGGGGCACCTCAAAATTGGGTGTGAAACCCGGCAGGAGAAAGACCTTTTTTTTTGATTAGATTTTTGATCCGTTTTCCGATCTAGAGGAGATAAAAGAGGCATAAGGTGATTCTACATCTAATACACACTACACAATGATACTTGATACTTTAGATACTAATCACTAGATGATCATGGCCTCCCGTCTTTTACCAGTACCGTTCGAGTTTAATTTTACTAACTTTTTTATAAAAAAAAAATGATCCCTTAATTAGGCCATCTCCTGATGCCACAGCTGTGTACATATCGGGCACATTTGATAATTGGTCAGTGCAACATAAACTAGACAAAACTGGTGACACGTTTAAATTGACTTTAGAAATCCCAGAACCATCTGTGGGTACATCGGATGACAGAATTCTTTACAAATACGTTGTCGATGGAGATTGGCGGACTTCTCAATCCGACGGCATTGATACTGATCCAACTACGGGGATCCAAAATAACGTTCTGTTCTATAAAGATTTGACAACTACAACTAATAGTACAATTGCTACACCCATAATAGATGAGGGTGACACCGTTTCTGAGTTCACATCTATCTCATATCCAAAGGATGATCCAGATGTGTTAATCTCTGTGCCATCTGAATCGGACTCTGGTTCTGCCCCTCATAATACCAAGGATGACATCGTTGCCATTACAAAGGAGCAGAATAATGTGATCAATATTAACTCTAATGACGATATCATCTCATCAGCTCAAGTGACTTTACAAGATGATCAATCAGTTAATACGAAAAACGGAGAATTGGAGAGCCCTGGAGGCAGTCTTCAAAATTCTATGATCAAGACTAGAGCTAATCCTTCATTGATATCCAAATTGAGAAGTCTCTTTAAGAATTGACACTCTACACCACCTTTCCCCTTTACGGAACTACTTCTCAATACCTTTAATTCCCCCTTTTTTTTGAGGAGTTGTTTCTTGAGCGATCTTGATTTTCGAATTTTTTGTTATGCTTTTTCTTCCCATTTTCCATCAACCTCCATCTTTCAATTTCTTCCGATGTTTATTTAGTTTTGTATTCTACTCTGGCTATGGTTTCATTTTTTTTTTTCATATTGTTTATTTTCTTGGGAAGCATTGTCATAAATCACGATCTCTCTTTTTTTTTTTATTTGAATAATATACTGTTTTATTTCTTCTTTTTCAAAGATTTTATTAGTAAAGTATATACAAAATTTATTTATTTATTTGATTCATCAACCCATTTTTGGAATTTCCTTCTTCTATCAATGATATCGATGAAATCTATATTATTTTGTACAGAATCGAATATTCCAAATCCATCTAATTCAAATTCACTTGTAGCTCTAGCATAATCAATTGGTTTAAAAGTATGTAAATGAATTAATGAACTAACTTTAGTGGATTTAGCATTATCAGGTTTCACTTCTGCTGAATCGAATACTTCTATGATGGCACCAACAAGTGTCACTAATGATGCTAATAAGGCTTCTAATTTGATGTCCAATGGGAATGCCTGTGATTCATCATCTAATCCTAAAGTTTTAGCCAATTGATTTATTTGATAAGTTGAGTATGCAGAATTGATGAATAATAAAATGGCCACCAAGAAGATAGCTCTAGATTTGAATGACATTATGGATAGTGAAGTTGTTTAATTAAATAAGAATAACTTAAATATACGTAACTTGGATTTTGATGATTCGGAAAAGACGAAAATATGTTGATCTATTGACACATGAAATTGAAATTGACAGAAAGGAAAAAAGAACTTGCCTGTGTAAGGATGGGTAGGGGGATATTTGGAGGCTTCCGGTATTCTACATGATACACTTATTGAACAATGTTTATATTAAAGTCTCCTGATAATCCTAATACAGTTGCCAATGTTAGAGTGAATAATATGATTCATGTTTAGTGTTCCGCTTATTTTGCTTTCGCTTATAAGCGAAAGGGGATGATCATTTTCAAACCCCCAGTTTCGGGTATCTTCAATTCAATTTCCGATTACCACTATACATATTACTTTCAGTTTCAGTTTAATAGTTAATACATTGTTAACACTTTTAATCTCATGATTTTCTTATCACCTCGTTGTTTGAATACTTTACGGTATCTAGAATAAGTAACATGATTTTTTTTAACTTTTTTTCTTTTCCTCTTTTTTTTTTGCTCTGGTAGCTTTCAAGATCCCGAACCAAATCCCTATCCTTTCTTTAATTCAGATATACCTCTAAATAGAAAATTGTCATCAATATGATGTTTATTCCCTGTCAAATATTACAATTTACCAACAAGCAAACCGAAGATTCATAAATCATTTACGTAAAGATCCGGGACCCCATAATATGAGACCCTTGTTCCTCTCTATAAACACAAAACAGCCCCCTTCCATAAGAAACCACACATATTCTTACATAATGTAATCATTTCCATTCCCCTTCCCTAAAAATCATTGATTAATTTGGACTCATCTAAGGTTTCGCTGGTCAATCAGTGCTATTATTTCATTCTCTCGCTTATTATTTAACACCGATCATTTCTTTTTTTTATTTCCGATTTGCAAATCCCGTTTTTCTCCTTATTCCTTATTCAGTGTATTTTTGTACATCCTTTTCCAAATGAGCAATTAACTTTACTAATCTTAGTCAGTATGGATGAAGGATAATGACAGTGATGATGGGTAACAATATGACTATAAAAGGGAGCAACGTTTCCCTTGTTTTAACTTACCCTCAGACTACTTCCACTTTATTGTTACTGTGCAACCAATATTTACTTTTAATACTTTTGTTTAAATACAAACAAAAATAAAATAAAACATGCTATCCACACAAACTCGTTATAATTGTCTTCATTCTTGTGGTTCTATATCCAAGGTTGGATTATCACTTTATTCTTCCCAACTATTGAGAACTATGGCTACAGCTACAGCTACAAAGACAAAAAGTTCCACTTCAACGATGACGTTGAAACAAACCACACATCATGCCCCTTTTGAAGAACACAATTTGCATGATAGGCTACCCAATGCTAAGGGTTCCAGGTTGGTAAGAGTTCTCACTAAGGAGGAATCTGAAGATATCTTCTTGACCAAGGCAGCATTTGAACATCCAGGGTATGACTCCAACCAAATGCATTTGATTAAGTTTGAACATAGAAAACCGGAGACCATCTCTGATTACATTGCCTTGGGATTTATGAGATCATTGAGAAAGACATTTGATTTCTGTACAGGATATAAGGAACCTCGTGATAGAGACCATCAAATTGCCATTGCTAATAGTGCCGATCGAATGACCGTCGATAAATGGTTAGCTAGAGTTATCGTTTTAGAGAGTGTCGCTGGGATTCCCGGTGCAGTTGCTGGATTCTTGAGACACTTGCATGCATTGAGAAGATTTAGAAGAGATAAAGCTTGGGTTGAAACTTTAATGGATGAAGCATACAATGAGAAGATGCATTTACTAACTTTTTTGAAGATTGGTAAGCCAAGCCTATACACTAAGGGGATGCTTTACATTGGACAGGGCATCTTCTGTAACATGTTCTTCTTGACTTATTTGATTTACCCTAAGATTTGTCACAGATTTGTGGGGTACTTGGAAGAAGAAGCTGTCTCAACTTATTCAAGATGCCTCAGTGATATAGAGTTAGGATTGTGTCCAGAATTGTCAAAATTAGAAGTTCCTCAAATCGCTAGAGACTACTGGCATATGTCCGATGACGCTGATTTTTATGACTTGATCCAATATATTAGAGCCGATGAAGCCAAACATAGAGAGGTTAACCACACTTTTGCTAACTTAAAGTTTCATGGTGGTGATAGAAACCCATTTGCATTACACGTTGATAATGAAAAGCCACAACCAAGTAAGTCCTTAGTTAACCACAAAGGTACTGGCTGGAACCGTGATGAATTGATTTTGTAAATTGTTCTTTTTTTATTTTTTTATGATGACTTTGCCTTTTAAATTTATTTATGACTAACTTCTACTTTCTATTTATTACACGAATATATATTCTCATGCTCCCCTCCCCGAATCACCGATACCGGCCCTGTAGAGCCGCACATCTATTTCATCTTTTTTTTCTCCAATTTTTCAAAAAAATTCGATTTTTCACCATTTTTTAAATCGAAGAAAATCAACGTAATACATAAATATATCGGTTTCTAATAATACTTTATCATATACATACTACAACAATGCTATCTGCTACTAGATCATCATTTAGAAGAGCCTACTCCTCTGCTGCCCCAAAGACTTTAACCATTGGTTTGATTCCAGGTGATGGTATCGGACGTGAAGTCATCCCAGCTGGTAAGCAAATCTTGGAAGCTTTACCTTCAGAATACGGCTTGAAGTTCCAATTCACTGACTTGTTAGCAGGGTTTGAATTATTCAAGAAGACCGGTACTGCCCTCCCAGATGAAACTGTCGATGCTTTGACTTCATCATGTGATGGTGCTCTTTTCGGTGCTGTTTCATCTCCAACCACCAAGGTGGCTGGTTACTCCTCTCCAATTGTCGCCTTGAGAAAGAAGTTAGGTCTTTACGCTAACGTTAGACCAGTCAAGTCCGTTGAGGGTATTGGTAGACCAGTTGACATGGTCATTGTGAGAGAAAACACCGAAGATTTGTATATCAAGGAAGAAAGACTCTACGAGAAGGATGGCCAAAAAATTGCTGAAGCTATCAAGAGAATCTCCGAAAATGCCACCACTAGAATTGGTAAGATCGCCATGGAGATTGCCTTACAAAGACAAGCCGTTAGAGAATTAGGTGGTGCCTCCTTACACACTAAGCCATCTCTTACTGTGACCCACAAGTCCAATGTGTTATCCGTCTCCGATGGATTGTTCAGAGAAACCATCAAGAACTACTACACCGCTCACGCTGACAAGTATTCATCCATTGAATACAAGGAACAAATTGTGGATTCCATGGTTTACAGAATGTTCAGAGAACCAGAAATCTTTGACGTTGTTGTGGCTCCAAACTTATATGGTGACATTTTGTCCGATGGTGCCGCCGCCTTAGTTGGTTCCTTAGGTGTTGTGCCATCTGCTAATGTCGGTGACAACTTCGCCATTGGTGAACCATGTCACGGTTCTGCTCCAGATATTGAAGGTAAGGGTATCGCTAACCCAATCGCTACCATCAGATCTGCTGCTTTAATGTTGGAATTCATGGGTTACCCAGAACCAGCTGCCAAGATTTACGAAGCCGTTGACGGTAACTTGAAGGAAGACAAGATCAAGACCCCAGATCTCGGTGGTAACTCCTCCACTCAAGAGGTCATTAACGATGTTATCAACAGATTTTAAGTAATATATTCTCTGTTTTTGTTTTGTACTCATAATATATCTAGAATATATATTTGTGCTCTATAATATAATACATTTTATGATTTGAATATATAAATACGTAGCTTAATCATCAAATCCTGTCCATTCTTCTTCTTCTTCTTCTTCTCCCTCCTTCTCTTCTTTCTTCTCTTCTTCCAGTTTGCTCACCTCCTCTGCAGCATTATCTAACTTACCACTCTTCTTTTGTGGTTCACCTCTTTCAAAGGCCACAGCAAAGAACCCGATACCTCCATCCACTTTAGGTAAACTTCTGACACACCCACCAGCACATTTTTCAGGGTTAGGTAAAGCCGTGAATTCTTCGACAAATCCACGTCTAGACCAACTAGGAATCACATCGGATCTATCACATATTCTCCAACCTTGCTTTTTCACTTGAGGATCCAACATCAAATCAACGGCAACTCGTTCATTCTCTTGGGCATGGATGGAACATGTAGAGTAAATCAATTTCTTAGCATTAGGGAATGACATTGCATGCTTGACTATCGTGAATTGGAAATTGGATAATTTTCTCAATCTTTCTTCATCGTATGGACCACCTTCACCAGAGTCTCCATCTTTGGTCTCCTCCTGCACATCATCAAAGGCTCTCCCAAAAATACCACTCCCAGAACATGAAGGATCCACTACGAGTGCAGTGATCTCAGGGTAGTCAGCTGGGTTGGTTGAAGTGAAATCACCGTGTTGAATGGAGATGCATTTCAATCCACCAGCCTTTTCACACATCATTTTCAAGATCTTCACCCTCTTGTTATCCTTTTCAAATGCAATGATAGATCCCGGTGTGTTCTGTAAGATGGATGCCAAATGGGTTGTCTTATTACCTGGTGCAGCACATGCGTCTATAACTTTATCGACACCTGGAATTGGATTACAGATGAATGCTGGGAAGCATGAAGCACGATCCTGAATAATGACTCTCCCTTTGAGGTATGCATCCGTGGATGTCAATTTATCCTTAGGGTGAATCCCAAACAAGTTAGGAATGTATTCATCGTGGTAGATCGTACCCGGTTTTATGTCTTCCAATGTGTAAACTTGTTTAAGGTGAGAGAACTCTTTCAATAACTGTGGTTTTGTGGTTTTGATCAAATTAACTCTGAACCATCTCACTGGGGTATCATCCTCCTCTATTAGATCTTCCAATGATTGCACACCGTGTTTCAATTTCAATTTGGTGAGTTCTGCTTGTAATCTAGTCTTGTTTCTGATGATGGCATCTTTCAACGGGTGTTGCTTGGATTGGATTCTTCCACTTTTAGAAAATAATAAATCATGCACAAGTAATAGAGCCATAGGTTCAGTCAACTTGGCCTTCTTTTCGAGGGAAAGTAATTTGGATTTCTTTATGATTTGTAAGATGAATGGTTTAAACTTCAAAGTCGATGAGACCAATGCAAAGATCTGCTTAGGGTTTGACTTGATCTGGTTCTGCTTTGATGCTTCAAAGATTCTCGATTGGAGAGATCCCTTCTTAGGATTTGATATCACAAACTTCTCTGCGTCTCTGTAGATATTCATTGTTTTATAGCCTGATTAATCTATTAAAGAGTAGTTTTAAAGAAAACTTATATATAAAATAAGAGAAATTTTTAAAAAAATTTCAATCTCCAGTAGACAGTAGACAAATTAATTATCTACGAAGTTATTGATTCAATCGACTGGATAGTATACTCTTGGTTTGCATTAGTTTGTTGTTTGGGGGTATTGTTGTTAGCTATAGGCATCAATGATTTGGTACAGACAAATATCAATATCTTCTGTTAAGTAAAAGTGATCTACCGGAAATGACGGTAGCAACAAATACCCTGCCAAATGGTTGTTATCATCACTCTTTCTCTACTTGATTCACCACCCACCACTTCTCTATCGAATGAACACACACCAGCTTTCCTCCACCAGCTCACACCCTGGCTCTCTCCACCCCATATCCCACTATGTACTCTCTCCTACCCCCTCTCTTATACCACCCTCCGTGGAATACATGTTGCTTCCAATTTTATCTTTTGTACGCGGAATTTAAAAATTTTCGTTTCTTCGAAGACAACAAATAAAAACAACCCTTACTTAATACCTACCTCCTTTTTCTTTTTCTACTGCTGTTCGATTTACTATAACTACAATTAAACTCTTCCCAATGGATTCTAAAATGGAAATAGATACGGAGGATATCTCTAAGAAGCGTACCTTGGAGGAATCTCAGGGTGCATCTGAGGGGACCCTCGATTCCACCAATACAGATACAACTACAACTGCATCAACGACAACTACAACTACAACAACAACAGATAAAGCCTCTTCAGAGGAAGCCAATAATGAGGAAACAATCAAAGTGAAGCAGGAGGACTCCATAACAACTACTCCTGCCACCACAGAGACAAATAAGATTTCATCCCGTGACATCATTGTGCCAATAACGAAACCAGATCTCCACTATGTTCCCCTCAAGACTGGTCTCTGTTACGATGTCAGAATGCGGTACCATGCTAAGATCTTCACATCATACTTCGAATACATAGACCCACATCCAGAAGATCCAAGAAGAATTTACCGTATATATAAGATCCTCGCAGAGAATGGATTAATCAATGACCCAACATTATCAGGTAGAGACGATATCGGAGACTTGATGCTGAAATTACCAGCTAGAGAGGCATCCAGGGAGGAAATCCTTTTAGTTCACACAGAAGAACACTTGAAATTCATTGAGAGTACTCAAACCATGACCAAAGAACAATTATTGAAGGAAACTGAACAGGGGGATTCCGTGTACTACAACAACGACTCTTTATTGAGTGCCAAACTATCATGTGGTGGTGCCATCGAGGCATGCCGTGCAGTCGTGGAGGGAAAGGTCAAGAACTCCCTGGCAGTAGTGAGACCACCGGGTCACCACGCTGAACCTGATGCACCAGGTGGATTCTGTCTTTTCTCCAATGTGGCAGTCGCTGCTAAGGCTATTTTGACGGCATACCCCGAATCCGTTAGAAGAATTATTGTGCTAGATTGGGATGTGCATCATGGTAATGGTACCCAGAAGGCCTTCTTCAATGACCCAAGAGTGTTGTACATCTCGTTACACCGGTATGAACAAGGGAAGTACTATCCTGGTACCAAGGCAGGTGGTGCCGACCAAGTTGGTGAGGGCGATGGTGAAGGGTTCAATGTGAACATCCCATGGCCTATTGGTGGTGTTGGTGATGCAGACTACATATATGCTTTCAGAAAGGTTATTATGCCTATTTGTTACGAGTTTAACCCCGATTTAGTTATTATCTCATCAGGGTTTGATGCAGCCGATGGTGATGTCATTGGTGGTTGCCACGTCTCACCTGCAGGTTATGGTCATATGACCCATTATTTGAAAAGTTTAAACAAGGGGAACCTCTGTGTCGTGCTTGAGGGTGGTTATAACTTGGACTCTATTGCCAAGAGCGCATTGAGAGTTGCCAAGGTGTTATTGGGTGAACCACCTGAAGAATTGAAAGATGTGATACCTAAATCCGAAACAATTGAAGTTATCGACGATGTGATGAAGATCCAATCCAAGTACTGGAAGTGCCTGAAGCCGGCCTACTACGGTCAAGACTTTAGTATCCCTGCTGTGATGGGTGATCCAGAAGAATTGATGAAGTCCTCTAAAGACCCAACCTTTGAGGAGATGGCTGCCAAGAATGGCAGATTGAATGACTCAGTCAGAGCATACCAAAAGGACACATTATTTGATAACAAGAATTTCATCTCATTACCTGTTCATTCGGATAAGAAACAAGAAGTTTCATTCCAAAATGAAATATTATGTACAAAGGGCATCTACGAAGCTGACAAGATTGTTGTTTTAATTCATGACCCATCCAGAATATGGTCTCGGAGAGATCCAATCACGGGGGACTTGGATACTGCACAATCTGTGGTTATCGATAAATCCATGAAGTTCATTGATTGGGCAGCCTCTGAGAATTTCGGTATCATCGATATCAACGTGCCGTTGACTATCACTGGTGAAAATGAAGTGTATTACAACAATATAACGGCATCCCAAGATGCATTGCTTTACTTATGGGACAACTACATTCAATATTTCAAGGTGTCCAAGATTGTGTTTGTTGGTATTGGTGATGCATATAACGGTGTTGTGCATTTGTGTGGTCACAGAGACATGCGGAACTTAGTAAAAGCCTCAATTAATTTCTTAGATAAACCAACTGCATTGAGAGCCATTGTTTCCACTATTGATGAATCCGTTGTTGATTGGTTCTACAGAAATTCCTTAGTGTTCACGAGTAATAAGCATCCTTGCTGGGGAGACATGGATAAAAACGGTAGTAACCAAAAGAGACCTAGAAAGAAGTACGGTAGAGTGATAAGAGCCGATGTGGAGGGCTTGGACGGGATTATTGATGAGAGATTCGAAGAGGCATGTGATTTCATTTTGGATTCTGTTGAGGATTACGATACCGAAAGTGAGTCGGACTGAAAGCACCACCCTCTTAAAACTTTGTATAATTTAATATATTTGTTGTTTGTTTTTACTTTACTCAGTAAATACGCTTGGTTGCCATCAAGCTCTAACGTAATTAATCTTAAAGTGAAAAGTGGATAAAAGTGAAAGGTTAAATACAGGGAGGTTAAAACAAATAAATAAAGTAATAAAACTAAAACAATTGAAATAAGGTACAGTAATACAAATAAAATACATATAAAAAGGGAAGGGTAGGAAAATCATCATTTTCTTTCGAATGCAATCTGTGCCAATGCGTCTAAAGCACTCATATCGTTGTGTCTTTGTCCCTGTTGTTGAGGGGGTTGTTGTTGCTGTTGTTGAAGAGCCATAGGATTTGGAGCAGGATTCATCAAACTACTTAATGGACTAGCATGAAAAGTACTTTGAGGCGGTTGGCCTGGTTGTTGAATTTGAGGAATAGGCAAAGGAGGTGGATATGATGGCTGCACCACAGACCGAGATGGACCATCATCGTTCAATAAACTCATGATACTTGATCTCGGCTTTGGAATGAATTGAGAAGCAGTTGAATTTGGATGTTGAGACAATGACAACGGTGGAAGATGAGATTGAACAGGATGACTCAAATGAGGAGGTTCAGCAGGACCATTCAACAAGGAACTCATCTTCATCATACTAGAGTGGCCAGCATTGGAAACAGGACCAGAAGGTAACAAGGATGGTGGCTTCTGCGAAAATGCAGGAGATGGATAGGAACCACTTGGACTCTTTGAATGGTAACCAATGGACCCTAGTTGAGAAGAACTAGTGGTACTCAATATATCACCAGCTGGTTGCTGAACATCTGCTGTAGGGTTTGACAAGGAGTGGATAGGTAGAGCATTTGAATGTTGAACAGGGTATAGCTGAGGTGGCTGTAATTGTGGTGGTTGAACTGGCAGAGATTGTTGCTGAGAATATGCGGAGTAATTTTTGTTATCATGGAAGTAACCAAGTGGAGGAGCTCCAAGAATTGAACTGAGTGGTCTTGAAGACTCTTGTTGTGCAATGGAAGGAACATTTGATGACTTATCCTCAGCTGGTTTATCACCCCCTGTCTCAGCCTTTCTCAAATCGGCAGCACGGGCAATCTTTTCCCAATTGACATTTTCTGACAACCCCCTTTGGTAATAATTACGAACCATGGTGGACGACTTGGACCCGATGCTTTGAGCAATATTATCCCAATCAGTACCAAATTGTTCTAATAACAGAGGGAAAGCAGTACTTTCTTGAACACTCCAGTAGCTAGTGATATGACTTCTATCCTTACCATGCTCCTGTGAGGCATTACGGTTGTGCTCCTTTTTATGATCATCAGAAACAGATGACAAAGCTGACCCAGCTTGTTGTTTCTTTCTACCACGTCTTCCTTTCTTCTTCTCAGAAGGAGTAGAATGAGCCTGATCATGCACACCCGTGGCAACAGCAGCAGAATCAACAGAATCCACCGCAGATTGAAGACCTGGTTGATCCTGTAATTGTGAAATAGATTGTAAACCTTGATTAACACCATTGAATGCAGGAGGCAATTGCTGATCTGGAGACACAATCTGAGGAGCAGTAACAACATTAGTAGAAGGAAGTGGAGCATCTGTAGAAGTAATAGCCGCAGCTGCATATTCAGGATTGGCAGCATGTTGAGGCTGAGGCATAGCTTGACCAGGAGCTGAAATTTCCGTAGTCTCAGAGACTTTACGTTTCTTCATTTCTTGGCTCAAACTAGAAGACTTCTTCCGTTTATTAGGACCATTAACATCAGATGCGTAATCGGCCTCACTATCAACTGGAGTCTGAGATGGAGTGTGTTCATTAGCAGAACTCTCCGGGGTCTTAGATGTTTTAGCAGCTTCCTTAGCCTTTCTTCTGTTAGCAGCAGCCTTTCTGGTGGTTCTCTTGTTTCTGTTAGCCAAAATATGTTTATAATTAGCAACCTTCTTAGTCTTGTAATAATGCAAAACACACTCTTCGGTTGTTCTTAAACCACCCATGAAATTGGAAATACGGCCAAACTTCTTAGGCCACATAGTGTAAGCTTCAACAAACTTCTCATGCTCAGCTTCAGTGAAAGTGTCAATAGGATCAACCATGATTCTCTTAGCCCAATCTTCTTTGTCTGTGATAAGGTTATTGCAGTCTAACACCTTTGTGTACTTTTCAATTGGATTCATAATCATATCAGGAATAATAGCGGCACCATATTGAGCCTTGATCAATGGATCCTTTTCCCGTTCTCTTTCTAATGTCTCCAAGATTTCCAAGAATTCGGCTTCAGTACGCACAGAATCACCATGATGTCTATTACGACGACTAGTGGTTTGCTTTTGAGTCTGATTAAGTGCAGATTTCTCTTCAGTCTTGGATTCCTCTTCCTTCTTATGGAAACTCTGTAATTGATTATCCATATATTCAATTCTGGATTCCCACAAGTGCTTTCTTGAAACGTGTTCCTCAGTGAGTCTAATTTTTTTCTTGTTCAAAATATCATACAATTCAGATAACTTCTTGACCAGGTTAGGACCCTCAGCTTGCTTGAAGATCAATAATGAACTATCAATAAAACTATATTGTCTCAAATTAGTAACAGGATTCTTAGACAAATACTTTAATTTCTTTCTTCTTTCTGCCTTTGGTGTATATTTGAGTTTCCAATACTTGGATTCCACATCAGTTAATGGGAATATGCAACCATTGATCACAGGAGCTTCATCATCAGAGTAAATGACATCGTCTTCTTGTTGCGTGTCAATTTCAGCGACAGCCTGTTCTGATTTAGGTTCTTCAACAGCCGTAAGTTCTTCCAATGTCTCTTCCTTGACTAGCTCAGCATCTTTCATTATTTCATCTTTTTCCTCATCATGCTTGATTTCAGTCGCAGGCTGTTCAACATTATGCTGTGTAGCTTCAGGACTATATGATTCCTCGTTGCTCTCTTCAGGTTCTAGAGATGCAGCTTCGGGCATGACAGCATCTTCAATCGAAACCTCAGGTTCAGCATTATCCTTGATTTGGTGTTGTTGTTGTTCTGGTTCTTGTATCTGTTGTTGTTCTGGTTCCTTTTGAGGCTCTGCAGGTTCAACTGGCTTTTCTTGTTCTTCTGATTTCACCACTGGAGTCTCTGTCTTAACAGAAACAACTTCTTGCTCAATCTTATCAGTTTCAATTTCAGTCTTCTCTACTGGCTTATCAGTATCATCCGGTTCCTCTGAGTTAGTAACTGGTGGTTCAGATAGTGGTGATTTCACTGCTGTTTCAGATGCAGAGGTGGTGTCAGATTGGGGTCTATGGGAGGCTGCCTTTTCAGGGAACAGGTCATCATCTGCTGGTGCCTTTTTGTTGTTTGTTGCATGTGTAGGTGATAATGAACCAGATTTGGATTTAGTAGGGTACCCTAATTGAGGTTGATAGTCTCTCTTGAATTCAACGTTGCCATATCTTGAACCATAACCCTGGTACCCAGGACGACCGTTTGCTCCAGTCGTATCGGGATATGTACCAGCCGATCCTGATCCTGAGCCAGAGCGGTAATATTCTTGTTCATGTCTTGAGCCAGATGGTTGAGAACCTCTATTAAATCTATCTGGAGGTCCATATGCTGGATCTCTGTAGCCCTTTTGGATAGTACCTCTTGAAAATCTAGACTCCTTCCCATTCATAATCAAGTCACCTCCTCTGTTGTTACCACTGCGGCCGCTTCCTATTAGGTCACCGGATCTCTTAGAGTATCCTGCATCGTCATACCCCGAAGAGCTGTATCTGTCCTTGGAGTTGAACCCAGAACCTCTCTTGCCACTGTGAGCACCGTACATGCCAATGTTTGGATCACTATATGGATCCTCACCATATTGACCGGCGCCATATTGGTCATGATATTCACCCTGATAACGGCCTCTACCAGGAGGGACTCTTTCAGCACCACCACTACCAGGGGGTCCACCCGAGTAGTTTCTGTAGTAGCTTGCTTGAGAAGGTAGCCCCGAACCGGAAGCTGATCGACTTCCTGGTGCATTGCTTCCTATAGACCCACCACCACGGGCTCCACTGACACCTCTATAACTGTTGCTACGTCTACCGGGTTTCCCTGAGAGACCGGATTGATAGCTACCATTTCTGCTGTTGTAGGGTATGTCCTCCGACTGACCTGAATTGGCCCTATAGGATGGGTATTGTGAATCTAGGGGTTCTCCCGATTGCTGGTTTCCTGCACTCGAGGACGGTGTGGGCACTAATGGACCGTTGTTATTGCTGTCTGTGTTATTGCCATTGCTCTGTTCTTGTCTTCTAGAGGAGAATGGGTTTATCGATGATTGCTGTGTGTATGACTGTGTATTGGTTGGAGGCTGCGACTGTCCAGTAGATTGGTGTTGGGACTGATGGCCACTATTTGGAGCTCCATATGGTTGATATTTGTTGTAATGGTGGAATTTCCTATTTCGTTTTCCAGGTGGTCCATCATCTTTGTAGTAACGGTTTCCACCGTTTGAACCATTATATCCTGACATATTATATTATACTGATATTAAAGAATATGATGAATCAAGAATTAACCCCTAACGGGAGCGTATGGAGTAGATAGATGAATTATTAAATGGGGTAAGTGGTAATATGCAGATATAATTTGAAGAAAATATTGAAATATTAAATATCAAAATGGAGAAAAAAAAGTGAGAATAGCCCTATTAGATTGAATGTAGTATGATTAAAGGGTATTAATTGAATTTCCAGGAAGGGTTCCCAATATTATTGTGTTTATATTATTTAAATTATCGTACAATTAGTTGTTGTCAAAAGGTTTTTTTTTGTGCCTTTTTTTTCTTTTAATTTGAAGACGAAAAAAAAAATTAAAAAAATTGAAGATGGTTATTTACACGTCATTTAAAACCGACAGAGAGGGCCCAGAAGAAGACTGATAGAGGTGTAGAGATTAATAGTAGAAACGCGACTCCTTTAAAATTACCTAATTAGGAACTGTAATTGAACGCGTATCTAAGAAAAAAGGGGTTTAACATGGATTTTTTTCTTCTTTAATGTTTTATACATACACTTTCTCTTCTTATTTGTTCAACAAATCAATCAAAATAAATGTCTCTCAAAAGATCATTAGAGTCTCCATCGCAATCACCAATAAAGAGATCCAAATCTGTGCTGACAGTGGTGAACGATTTGGGAGTGTTGTCTCCTCCTGTCACACCTCAGAAGATGATCAAAACTATAAATCTTCAGACACCAAAGAACATCATTGATCCATACATGACACCAACACATGATCACGATGTCAAGCCAGCTGGTACTGACTTGAGTCCAGTCAAAAGACAATTGGATTTCTCCATTACAGAATCACCTTATTCTCAAGTGAAAAAACTTTTCATGCGTGGTAACAAATCGGATTTCCAAGACACAGACTACACCCTACCAGGAAGAGAAAAGGAGGCCCAAAGATTAAACGAGTTGGTAAAATCTTCCCTCGTTGACCTTAAGTCCTCCTCAATTTATGTCTCCGGCCCACCTGGTTCCGGGAAAACTGCTCAAGTGAATGCCATGCTACAGTCATTAACTTCCCACGAGAAGGAGAATACCTCCAATGACATTCACAAGATCCAATTAGAGGGTAAACTGAAAAGAACTTTCAAGATTGTGAAAATCAACTGTATGACTTTGGCTAGACCAGAGGACCTGTTTGCTGCTATATATAAACAAGTGATGGGACGCAACCCGGCACAGAAGACTAAAATCGATGCCATCAGATCTAAGTTATACCATTGCCCCGATACAGACATGATAATAGTGATTTTAGATGAACTAGATAACATAATCACTAAGTCTCAACAGACTTTATTTGATTTGTTCACTTGGGCTTCCAATTTGATTACAGATAATACCAAGTCTACTGAGCTACTCTTGATAGGTATCGCAAACGCATTAGATTTAACAGATAGATTCTTACCTCGTTTGAGAGCTAACCGGATTAATCCAAGTCTAGTGCAATTCTTACCATACTCTGCTGATCAGATTAAGACGGTGCTCACTACAAAACTTAACACGTTGAAACAGGATACAGATAAATCTCCATTCCCACCAGTGGTGCACCCTGCTGCAATCCAACTATGTTCCAAGAAATCAGCAGTTAATACAGGTGACTTAAGAAAGGCCTTCGATATTATGCATAGATCCATTGAAATCACAGAAGAACAAGCAATCACTAAATTATCACCTGCGGATTTCAAAAAACTAACACTACAGACAGCCCCCAAGGTGATGATCCCACAGGTGTCTAAAGTGTGTAGCTCAGCATTCAGTACCAATTATACCCAAAAATTAAGCATGCTTAATTTACAGCAAAAGACTATTCTTTGCTCAGTGATCAAATATGAGGAATCTAACCATGAACAAAGATTTTCTAAGTCATCACCGGGTAAGAAAATAGGATCACCTTCTATAAATCAATTCTTTGAATTCTATTCTACGCAATTACGTATGCTAGATAAGGTGATTGGAACTTTGAAAAGAGGAGAATTCTTGGAAGTCTTAGGATCGTTAGAGGCCAATTCATTGGTCAACATTGGGGCATTATCTAGAAATACTTCATTCAGTCCAAGTAAGTCTAAGGGAAACACTGTTACGTTTGGTAATTATAAAGTGTCATCTAATGTCCCGAAGACCGACGTTTTAAAAGTTGTTCAAGACATTGGTGTTTTGAAAAGATTACTTGGTGCTGGAATCAATTAATTTGTCATTATTACTTTTTATAGATTACAATAGATTTTTTTAATTCTTTTTTAAGACCTTGTAAAAAAAAGATATCGAATATGAAATTTTGAAATTAGAAAATGTAATACAACGAAAAAAGCCAAATAAACAAAAGTAAAAGAAAGGCATAACATTTAACTTGGGTCTACCAAGTTACGTCATGGTCTAAAGAGAACTAAAGAAATAAAGAAAAAACTAGAAACATGAACATAAATAAAAAATAAAAGGAGGAGATTAAGTTGCGAATGGGTTAACACCAGCTTCCACTCTAGAATAGGTTTCTTTCTCCATAGGAATACCTTCCTTGATTTCCTTGTTCAAGGTTTCGGAATAGTTGGATGGATACTTTGGATTCGTCCAACCCTTTTCAGCGGTGGATTCTTTGAGGAATTCAGCAAATGGATAAGTAGGCAAGGTTCTCAATGGAGTTTCTTCCGTAATCAACCCCATATCGAGTTGTCTTTGCACTAAACCATCCAAGTATGGTAATAGATGATCTCTGAATGCTTGGAAATTCTTATACTTACAGATCCCCTCTGGAGCTTCGTAAATAATCTTTCTAATCAAGGATGGAATCAATGGTTCATCCCTCATCTCTTCAATGGAGTAAAACACAGGGTGGTTAGTGAAAATGATGGCTCTTGATTTTGGTAATCTTCTCAAGGTTTGTCTTTCGACTCTGACATTGAATTCGGTTGGTTCCACAGAGGATTCCACCGTGTCACCTTCCTTCAAGGCATACACGTTATTCAATAATAATCTGTGATCCCAAGAGATATACCAAGATGCTCTTTCGACTAAATCAGCTGGGGACATCTTAGCAAACCACTTTTCCATGGATGGCTTCAACTTGGTCTCATAGTATGGCACTTCAGTGTGAATCACGTCTAAGGTCTTACCTAACTTATACTTGATACCGAAGGATCCACCTGGGAATGGCACAGCGGCAGCCATCAATCTGTGGACACCATCATCACCTTGTAACACAATATAGAAATCTTCCTTGGCCATCTTGGAAACGTACACCAATGGGTGGTCCTTCAAAGGTAAGCTGAAATCCAACATTTCACCGGTCAACACATTTAACACATGATCACCGTTGTCTTCAGTAGTGAATAAAAGTGGATATCTCTTCATCATATGACTCTTAACCATTTCCATCAATTCCAAACAAGCATCTTCTGAACCAGGTAACCAATCAATGTTATCCTTACCGTATTCATGTTGAACTCTTTCCTTCTCATTGATGTAATCGACGTAGTACTTATCCATATCCAACCAGTTGTTAACATCTAATTTAAAAATGGACATTGTTTGATGGTATGGCCATCTGAATGGTCTCCATGGTCTGTCATCTCTGGTGGAAACTTGTTCTGGGGTGATGTACAATGGAGTAGGCTCAGGAGGTGGAGCGTTAAGATCGGAGTGGTACTTCCCCTTAGCCTTAACCTTAGCTGGCTTCCCATAGTAAAGATCAGAGATGTACTTGTTGGAGAGGTATAGTGAAGCCCCAATGGCGGTACCTGCACCTAGTAAATAAAGTAAGTTGGTGGAATCGTTTCCCATGATTTTGATTTGATTTCAAATAGAAATTTCGCCTATCAGTTTTAATCTGTGCTACCAAGTGTATTTGCAATAGTAGTAAATATATGACACAGGTTAGTAAAGTAACTTGAAAATCAAAAAGAGTAGTTAATATATCCAATATATACTGTATCCAAGTTCATCCCTTTACCCATTGTAACCTTGGGATCATTTGAGGGTAAACCGGGGTATATTTATAAAGATCTTATCACCAACAATTCCATTACCTAAAAGGGTAAAGTTTTTCATATCGCTCTCGGTTAAGCAGCACTGGCCATAAATTGATGGAGCTTTTTGTAACCTCTTTGGGGTTGAACCTACTTTGTGCAACTTGCTGCTGACATCATGATATTTACTAAACATAAAAACAATAACACTACTCCTGTAGGATTTCAAAGCGTTTTATCAATAATATTACTTGAAGGAGGAATTTTTTATTGGAACTGGGATCTGTGTTTTTTTTTTCTGTGATGACATGTTTTACCTGTACTGGGCCATTCTAGCTATAGTGTGTATACATTAAAAAGGGTATTTTTTTCTTTGTATATATGCAAAATCTAAATAATCTATATGCTGGTTTTTACTGGATCTGGTCATTACTACTGTCATTCCCATTATTGGGGGTAGCAGAATCATCGGACATCGTATGGGTGACGGAACTTATCAATTCTGCACCAAATAAGACATCCATCAATTCATTATTGATCGACATGGAACTTAAAATCTCATTAATATTAGCACCGACTCCACTAGATGGTGTAGATGTGTTGGATTGTCTCTCATCTAACACTAATTGATCATGTTGATGTTGTGTATTAGGAGATGAACCAAATTCGGGGATATTCAACACATTATCAAATGGCATCGAGCTCAGAGTCTCAGGTGACATCAAATTTGTAGGTGAAGAAGTAGACTTCAAAGTAGTAGCCGACTTGGTTCTTTGTTGTGGTAGCACCCCTTGGGATTGTTGTTGTTGTTGTTGTAAATTGTTCATACCAGACAAACTCCCCGATGAGGAAAATCTGCTGTTACCAAAATTTTCAAACAATGAACTATAACTTCTTTGTGGTGGAGCTTCATGAGATTGGTGTGCATTGGCATCATCTGACATATGTGACATTGAGGAGAAACTGCCACCAATATTAGGGTGCAGACCAGTAGCAGATGCAAATGTGGCAGTCTTAGTACCAGCTTCAGACATGGCCTTCTTCATGTTAGCTCTAATATCATGGTGATCCAGACTAGAAGACATCATGTTAACAGTTCTCTCCGATTGCGATTGGTTTTTACGTTGTAATATTGGACCAGCCACATTTGATTCAACGTCGACACTGTGCGATCTAGCGGAGGTAGATAACGTTGATGATCTTCTCTTTTTACTGTTCTTCCCACTCTTATCGTTGTTCAAACCAAGCTTAAGCTTTCTGAATGAACCAGGAATCCGACCACTGACACTGGTTTTACCGGTTTCATTTCTATCTTCAATCATTCTGACACTACTAGGTGGAGCATTGTATTCCTTGACTAATAACTGAATGATACCTAGATCCTCTAATAATGTTTCAATGATATCACTCATTCTTTTCATCGTACCATCAATCTTATGAAGATTATTCAAAATCAATTTTCTAATCAAATTAATGGAATACAACAAGTTTGAAAATGTGATACCGTGTTCTTTTTCCAAGTATTCTAAATCCATTGTACTCTTCACTTTTTTATGACCTTGAGATGTCTTGAACAGGATGTAAGTCAAAGTTAACGTCATGATAGCGTTATAAGCATAGAAAACATCATAGTAAATGGTACCATTGAAGAACCCATTGGAATCTGTGTAAGTCACAATCTCAGCCGTTTGACATGCAGACTTGATACTGTTCACCAATAGCGACATGATAGGATCATCCTTCTTGACAACTGTACTTTGGGAACTCACAATGTGTAAAAACATAGGCAGAGTAAGAGTGATGAAATAGTAGTGATATTGAATGTGTAACTTAGGCTTATATCTTTTGATTGGTAACGATTGGTAATCCTTCCAAGCTTCGGGTAACTTTGCCCAAAAGTTTTCCAATTTCTTTTGGAACACCAGAGCCTTTTCGATACTGACAAGAGATAATGGTTCTTTTTGAGTTCTCTTTTTGTAATCCAAGATCTCGAAAATGATCATAGTCAAGTCGGCACTCTGGAAGTAATACGTCTTGAACAGGTCATCGGGCTCATCTTTCAATGTTGGTAAGTCAATATCGATTTCCTCCCAAGGGATTGCACTGGCTCTACCCAGTGAACAACACAAGGTGGTTTCTGATTTAGCAAGTGAGAATAGAATTCTCTTCATCTCATCTGCTCTTTCATCTGTGAATTTACTAACAATGAATTTTCTGTGCAAACCTAAACTCTTGGATTGAATGGCAGCCAATTGCATTAAACAATATCCACTCTCTCTGACTTTAATAGATGATAGATGCACAGAGAGTAAGATCAATAGACGGATCCCGTCGATAGTTGGTGTTAACACTATATCAGAAAGTGATAATCTGACAATATCGATATACCGATCGATCAATTCATTATCTAGGTCAAAGTTATCAGACAAGTTTTGTGGATCAGTAAATTCTTGGAAACGTCTTCCTAGAATCCACACCATGTAGATAGTACATATTTCGGCACTACTGATTCTTAAAAGAGTAGGATTCTCTGCTTGAGTGTCTGTTTTATTAATTTCATCCCAGAAGATTGCATATTTTTCTTCAAATTTGTTTTTATTGAAAATGAAATAATATGGATGAACTTTTTCAAAGAACACACTAACGTAGAGGTCAGCTTCTGGTTTTTTCAGAAGATCAATCAAGGGGAATCTATTAATATTCAATGCATCCAAATTGTATAAATGGGTCGGATATTGGTACACTGGTTCCGACTCAGATGTAATTGTTTGCACAGAGCTATCCCTGATATCCTGTGTTGAAGTGGGTGGTTTCATGTTGTACGATCTTTTGATGATAATATCACATAACCCATTTAACAAGGAGGCTGTACCGAAATTACCGATGAAATGGGTGTGCCCAAATTTATCCATGATCAACCGTTCACTGTCGTAATTGGCGTTAGCTCTAATCTTAATATTAGGTGGCAATTTAGGGGGTTCTCTGTTTATTGGTTTAGGTTTATCAGCAACTATTGGTGTCGTTGCTGTTGCTGGTTTCCGCCCAGCTACGATGGTCAATTGATCATCGATTTCAGGTTCTTGGTCATCAAGTAAATCCGTGGAATCTTGTTCTAATTTCAATTTCTTATCCTTATGTTGATCGTCATCATCAGATAGGTGTTTCAATCCCTGGATTTCCTCTTGGGAATCTAATGATGGCATTTCAAATTTGAATGATCTTCCGAGTTCGATCAATTCTTCAATATTATATATATCTTTATCTGGGAACAATCCAGTCACCAAAGCCAGTAAACACTTATAATGGAGTGAGATATTCTCGATGGGACCATAGAACCGTTTCTTTCTTGGAATGGAAGTGGTACAAGCGACTCCGGCCTTAGTGCACTGCACGCAGGGGGTGATGTTATCATATTTTAAATCGTTGTTTTGGATTCTCTTACACTTTGTTTTCCGTAATTTGCACCGGTCACACGAGAATAGAGCTCTCTTTCTGTTCTCTGTAGGTACTATTCTTCTCTTGGATTGAAGTTTACCGGAACCAGGGGGTACCGAAACGTTGGACATCTTGTGACTCGGACTAGTGATATTGGCATAAAACTCTGGAGAGTGGTAAGTGTATGTATAAATATTAACCAAGTTAAAGCTGACCTGGATAGAGCACAAAGAATATAGAACAGTTAATAAATTAGAACTAAGTAAGAATGTATCTTTAAACAGTTCTACAACGTAATTTATTAAGATTACTAAACAGATCTGATCTTTTACCAGGTAATATTAGAGAGCCCTAGTTAATAAATAATTTTTTTTTTCGAGGCAATTTTTCGCTGATGGGTGTAGTTACCGGTGATTAAAATGTATAAATTAAGATAGTCCGCTTTAGAACCGCTATACCGGGTTGAGCCGTAGCCACAATATAAATATATATAGTTTAAGAATACCCATTCCAGAATTCATCTGCAGCCAAGTCTTCTATAGTTCTCTTATTGATGAATTTACTTCCATCTTTATGTAAATCCCAATAATATATGAAATCAATACGATCACCTAAACTGGTTATATATTTTAACACTTTTTCATAGTTTAATCCAACTTGTTTAATTCCATGTGAATCATCACTTAAACAGAATTTACCGCCCTTCTGTAATACAAATTCTACAATCTCTGGTTTAGGGTATGCCGTCTCCCAGCCCTTCCGAATTGCAGCTGAATTGAATTCAATTAATGACCCTTGTTCAATGATAACATTAACGTTATCCTCTATGATCTCCCAAACGTCGGGCCAATCTGTTTTGATATTCACATCTTGTAATAACTTCCCCGTGATCTCACATCTATCTTCACTGGGGGAACTCATCAATCTTACTAAATCAAAATGACCTACCACCTCTGGCTTAACACTTTTCAACATGGCATTCTGTAATTCGTAATACCGCTTAAAATGATCCTTCAATGTGGTTTGTTGTCTAGCCTTCAACCATGTTGGTCTATCGAAATCGATATCCACACCATCAATATGATGGATAGACCCCACAATGACATCTGGCTTGTATTTCTCTCTGAACTCATTACATTGGTCTAAGTATACTTGACTAATACCACCCTCCATTTCATATCCAATCAAGATCTTGGTTCTGTTACTGGTATCGGCATTAACTTCCTTCTTAATTCTTTGTGCATGCTCATAGTACTTCTCGAAGATCTCCACTAGAGTCTCTGCTGTGTAACCCTTTTCTATCTCTTCTGGATACAATAAGTCATTGGAATACCGTGGTACATGCTCCGTCAAACAGAACGTTAAGAAATTAGCCTTAAGTACATGTTCCACTATGGCATCCAAACTGTCCACTGCATGTGACACATACTGTCCTGAATGTGAATGATGTGAATGCGGCATACTTTATTAGTTGTATAGTAGATCTCCATATATTAACCTAACTGGTGAATTGATAATCGGTTTTTGGAAATTTTTTATTCGCTTTAGATTACAGGGAGAGAGAGTCAAAATAACGGTTAACTATAAACATATAATAATAATAAATAAATACAAGAGTAATTAAATCCATCTTCTCTTACGGGCCTTCTGGATAGTCTTAACAACGTACAACCCATATATGTACCCAATTAGAGTCCCACCAAGGTGACCAGCGTAATCTAATCCACCCCATTTCATGATACACCCTGCAACGTTAAACAAAGTGAACCCGAGCACAGCCATCTGAGCTCCACCTGGGATTGGGAAGAAGAACAATGAAACACCAGCCTTAGGGAATAATGCAGCAAATGACGCTAACACACCAGAGATAGCACCTGATGCACCTAAACTGTTAGCAACAGCGGCACCACCAAAGGCCCCCCAATATAGTGTAGCCAAAGAGGAAAACAATCCAGAACTGAAATATAACGTAGTGAAATTGGCTGCACCTAAGACTTGCACCATGGTGGTACCAAAGGAGTACAAACACATCATGTTAAACAAAATGTGGAACCCATCAACGTGTGAGAATCCAGAAAGAATCATAGCAGGAAATGTCTTAGTGGTCACATATGTGTTGTTCAACAAAAAGTAGTCCTGTAGCATTTTCATCAATTGATAATTACCACGTCCCAATTGCCAGGCCCCCCAAACGGCAACATTTAGTCCGATGATCGCATAGAGTAAATGATCTGGGTGTCTCTTGAAGTAACGCAATGGTGTGTGATCAAACAAGAATGGATTCACCACAGCAAACACGACGGTACACCCCAAGCAGAAAGCTGTAGGCATCACTAAGGAGGAATAACTACGGCCACCACCCCGTTGTGGTCTTCTAAATCCGAAACGACGACCACTTGTTTGATTATGAGTAGCCATGGATCTGTGGAACCCCATTTTCAAGTCAGCAGTGTTAAACATACCATTGTTGGTGGTATGTTTGGTGAAACTCCAAAGAGATCTTGATTGTAACGATGGTGTAATAACAGATTTACCGATTGATGGCAAGACACGGTTCACCAATGGTCTCGTGTAAGTCAATTGACTTAGTGGTCTCCCACAGGCAAGCTTGCCAGCTAGGCCTATATTGATTCTGAACATCTTATGAAATGGTTTAGTGGAAGTTGAAAAGAAAAGAAAGAAAGGAAGAACCGGGTTTGCCATTTGAAGAGATGTTTTTTCAGATCTCTTTATGTATGAGAAGAAAAAAAAATTCGAAACAGAGTACTCTTAATGCAGATGTGATAGGTTCTTTCTGTTTCCCATTTAATTCTAGGTTTAATTTTATCAATGGGGACAGTGTTTCTACCACATTTGAAGACAGGATGGCATGTTGATCAGGCGATTATATCTGAAGACGACAGAATAGTGGTTATCCGGTTTGGACGAGACACCGATAGACAGTGCATGTTAATGGATGAATTGTTATACCACATCAGTGAAAAGATCTCACAATTTGCAGTGGTGTATCTATGTGATATAGAACAGGTACCGGACTTCAATGAGATGTATGAATTATATGATCCGGTAACAGTGATGTTCTTTTACAGGAATAAGCACATGATGTGCGATTTTGGAACGGGGGACAACAACAAGATGAATTTCCTTGTCACGGACAAGCAGGAACTGATAGACATTGTAGAGACAATCTACAGAGGTGCTATCAAGGGTAAGGGGTTGGTGGTGAGCCCCCGTGATTACAGTTTCATCAAGAAGGGAAGTAATAATTGGTAACAGTTGCCCTTTTCTTCTCTTCTCCCTTCCTCCCCTCTCTTTTTCTTTATTTCTTTCTATAAAATTAATACTATTTGTACAATATTCACTCTCTTTAACACCGTCTTCCCTATTAATCCTCATCCATCAACTCCCAGTAATCTAACAAAATGCCCGTTCTTGTCTCCCCGGAAATCTTCTCACTCACCGAAACCGAAAATTTTGAAAAAGAGCACATTTTAACAAATACTTATCTAATGACTAAAATGATCTCTTCTCTTATCTTCTTTTCTTCAATACATCACACTCTTATCAAGCATATACACCATGGCATCTAAGAATTACCCTTCATCATTCGACGAGAATCCTCTCGATGAGTATGTAACTTCCTTTCCCACTCTCAATAATGGTCCATCCAGCAAACCCCGTATATATACTAACCAACCATCCTACCTTTATTAATTTAGTATGACCCCCTTTGAAAAGATCATTTACAGATCTAAGCAACAACCATTGGTCCCACTAGGGTGTCTAGGTACCTGTGTCGCTGTCGCTCTAGCTGCAAAGGGTGTCAGAACTGGTGACAGAAAGGGCGCTCAAGTTTGGTTTAGATGGAGAATTGGTATGCAAGGGTTCACCATCATTGCCTTGATTGCAGGTTCATACATCTACGATAGACAATTCAAGTCTGAGGAGAAGACTCAAGAAGAGTTGGCCATCGAGAAGGCTAGACGTAGAGAGAAGTTGTGGGTGGAAGAATTAGAAAGAAGAGATGCCGAGATTAAGGAAAGACACAAGAGAGCTGAGATGGCTAGACAGTATAGACTAGAACAACAGAAGAAGCAGGAACTAGATAAGGAAACTAAATGAGTCCATTTTCACAGATACCGACAGACATTAACGACATTTTCTCTACATATTTCATGATCTCTCCCCACACCCCTATCTCTTACCTATCCATTTAACCATCATAGTATTGCTAAGCATACTCCACCATTTTTATTACAACTACTTGCCTTTTTTATTCTGAATACTTCTTGTTACATAATTTATATCTCTTATTTGACTTTTAATACCGAACCGTACGTTCCCTACTGTAAAGAATTTTTTTTGTGTGATCGCTCTCTGTCAAGAGAAAATGTTCATTTTTCAGTGCTTTCATGGAGAAACCCTGGTTTATTCTTTTTCGTTACCAGTTCCATATACAATTATGTCTGTCAAGACACTGTCAGTTAGGGCTCCATTAATAATACGAAGACTATGCTCTTCTACTCCACAGGGAAATGTTTCATCTTCCTCCACTTCTACAGCTAACTTGTCCATTGCGACAAGACAGAAACTATACATGATTGACCCCCACTCTCCAGGGTCTGTATTCTTTCTCCCCCACGGGGCCCGGATATTCAACAAACTAGTCACATTCATGAAACTACAACAGGACAAGCAGGGGTTCACAGAGGTTATTTCACCGTTGATGTATAAAAAGGACCTCTGGGAGACCTCCGGTCATTGGGATAACTACAAGGAAGACATGTTCAAAGTGGAATCCAATGATACATCCAAACTAGGAGAAGACGAGATCAATACCGTGTATGGACTCAAACCTATGAATTGTCCTGGTCATTGCTTGATCTTTGATAGATTCACTAGATCTCACAAGGAATTACCTATCAGACTCAGTGATTGGTCCAGTTTACACAGAAATGAAGCCAGTGGGGCTCTCACGGGGTTAACCAGAGTCAGACGGTTCCACCAAGATGATGGACATATTTTTTGTACTGCAGACCAAGTGAAGGATGAGATGACTAAATGCTTGAAGTTGATTAGACTTTGTTACTCTGCTTTTGGGTTTGATAATTACAAGTGGTTACTCTCCACTAGACCTGAACAATACATGGGTAAACTGTCCGAATGGGACAGAGCTGAATCAGAATTGAGTGATGCCTTGAATGAATCTGTTGGAAAGGGTAAATGGGAAGTCAATGAGGGTGATGGTGCATTCTATGGACCAAAAATTGACGTGAAATTAACAGATAACTTTGGTAAGGAACATCAAGTGGCCACTATTCAATTGGATTTCCAATTACCACAAAGATTTAAATTGAAATATCAGAGTGCCACTGATACTCTAGAGTCACCAATTATGATTCATAGAGCCATCTTTGGGTCCGTGGAGAGATTCTTTGCTATGTTAATAGATCATTACAATGGGAAATGGCCATTCTGGGTGTCCCCTAGACAAGCCATTGTGATTCCAGTGAATGATTCTCATGCGGAGTATGCCCGTAAGGTTCAACAATTGTTGTCTAACCAAGAAGCCGATGAGGATTATGAAAAATTGAACCAAATCACTAAATACAAATTCTACGTTGATGTCGATGCTAGACCAGAGACAGTTGGATTCAGAACTAAAGAGGCCATCTCTCAAGGTTATAATTACATCATATTGGTTGGTGATAGGGAAATCCAAAGTGGTAAATTGGCTGTTAGAACTAGAGAAAGTAGAAAGGTGCAAAATCTCACTTCAGAGGAAATCTTGGAAAAGTTTAAACAATTAGAAGACAGTTACGAATAAATTGTCAACTTTTAATTATTTCTTGTATATATACATATATAATAATCTAACCGTTTAAATATCGTATAGATTCTTGAATGGTTTCATTTTTAATTGTAGGTACTTGACCGACCTCAAAATTGATTTCAATTCTAGGAGCAGATTCATTGAGTACCCCGAAATCAGCTAGATTTCCTGGTATAAAATCGGCATTCTCATTGAGAAATTCTAGTCTCTTTTCATAATCATCATTAATGATTTCATTTAAATTAACTTTGAATTCCTCCACCATCTTAATCAGTTTACTGTTCAGCGTGGTACGTCTTTGTAATTCTATAATGAGTGCGTAATATGATCCAATGAATTGATTGTAATCTCTAATGTAATCTCCGATGGTAAGTTTGTAATCTTCAGTCTTCACTAAACATGTACTCAGTTTACCATTTATTTCATTAAATTCATCTAATTGTTTAAGCAATTTCTGTTCCCCATATTGTTTTAAGTCAACCAAGTAGCCTTCCACTTTCGTATAAAAATTCTCAAAGATCTCTGTGATCTTGATGATCTCCTTACAATTCTTGATAATGATTTCAGAATCATTCGAGAGGTACTCCATCGCCTGCGGGAGTTCTTGAATATCATTATGTAAGATATTTACCAATTCTAACTTTTCAGTTTGTGTTGCTTCACCATTTTGTAAGAATTCGTAACCCTTAACACATTGATCATAATGGCTATTAAAACTTTGTAAAATTGACACCATGTCCAATTCTAATTCATTATTGATATCCAATAATTTATTTATTGGATCATTGGCATTGTTGATCTTATTGAGTTTCAAATCTGTGAATTGGGAATTCAATGAGTTGAATTCATTTTGAAGGTTTTCCAAATCTGACGCCATCCTTATAATCAAGGCATCTGTTCTGTTATTTTTCAATAAGGAATCCAATTCCTTCAAATTTTCATATATCTCGTTATACAAGTTGTTTAAGTCTTCCTCAGATATGTAATCAAATAATACAGCGTCTGAATCATTTAATCCGTTATCAACTTTGATAGATTTCAAACTGTTGACCGCCGTAGTTAATTTATTCAAATTGCGGTTCACTTTATTCTTCAGATTAGTTTTCTTTTCCAAAACTTTGTTAATGTTTAAATTCAATGAATCTTTGATAATCCCTAGGAGTCGCAATTGTTGTTTGGTGGCATCTAAATAATAGATCAACCGGGGTAATCTGTCTTCCCGTTGAGACAGCTTATCGGTAGTCAATGTGATGAATTCATTTGCCCTGTTGCATACTTGTTCAGCCTGTGATAGTTTGACCCTGGCATCATTCTTCCACTCTAATACATTGCCTAAGTGGTCCATTTTTAGTAAAGATGAATGAATGAATTAAATGTATTAAAGATAAACCACACTAATCGTTAAAGCTTTATTCTTATGCGATATAAAAGAATACTACCGCCAGAAAACCGTGGGATTGATTTAGGGCTAGGGTCCCGGAAAGCGTGGGATGCATGTGGAAATAATTTTTTTCTTAAAAAACAGTAAACACATAGAATGCTATTAAAGAGATTCCTTTTAGGTTAGTGATATATCGCATTATAAGTATATACTGCAATCATGGGTATTAAGAAAACTGCAGGGGAATCCAAGAGTGGTGACCCCGATACAACAGTTATACATCTTACAGAAGATCAAATAGAACTAAACTCAAACTCATCTTTAAAGACTACGCCTACGCCATCTCATGAAGACCCACCATCACCAGCAACACCTCCAGGGAGCCCCATCAAAAATAGAAAATCAGACCCTTACTTCCTATCTACATACAAATATATTCTACTGGTTGTCAGCATCATCACGGCGGTACTCGTAGGTACCCACATCTCCACATCATACGATTTATCAAATCAACCAATGGATGCTGAACTGTTCAAGTCAATCCTCACAGGAAACCTGGATTACTTGAAGAAGACCATAATGGAGAACAATTTCTATTACTCTTCACTTTTGAATGGGCCAACTGGTGTACCTTCATCGGATTCTCTTGAGGACCCCCCACCATATCCTCAATTCATCAAGGATTTCCATATAGGTCGGCATTTAGCGGAGACTAAACAATTGACAGCAAAGCACCCTATAGTGTTCATCCCTGGGATTGTTGGTACAAGTTTAGAGAGCTGGGGAGTCGAAGGTGATAAGAAGTGTCCCAGTGAGCCTCATTATAGAAAGCAACTTTGGGGGTCTATGTATTCCTTGAAAACGATATTACTGGATAAACTATGTTGGCTTAAATATATGGAGCTAAACCCAGATACAGGATTAGATCCGGAGGGAGTCAAACTAAGGGCCACTCAAGGGTTCAAGGCCTCGGACATCTTATTTTCTGGGTATTGGTTATGGAATAAGATTATCCAGAATTTGACTGTTTTGGGATACGACTTAAACACGATGCGTATGGCATCATACGATTGGAGATTGTCAATCCAAGATTTAGAGAAACGTGATGGGTATTTCACCACTTTGAAATTTCAAATTGAAGAATTAAAAAAGTTTAAAAATGAAAAAGTTGTCATCTTTGGACACTCCATGGGGGCTCAAGTGATGTTTTATTTCTTACAGTGGGTGCAACAAGAAAGCAAAGGCGGCCCTAATTGGGTCAATGATAATATTGAGGCGTGCGTGAATATTGCTGGGTGTCTCCTTGGTGTGCCCAAGGCATTACCAGTGTTAATCAATGGTGATATCCAAGATGTCTTTGAACTACATCCAGTGTCTGCATTCGTGTTTAGAAGTTTTGTCAATTTGTTCACAGAGAAAGAACGGTTAGACTTAATTAGAAGCTTCGCAGGATTGGGGAATCTACTTCCTAAGGGTGGTAGACTCATTTGGGGGGATCTGCAGGGTTCAGCTGACGATTTCTCTGCTGTGACCAATACTAGTACTACATTTGGCAGATTTATCACATTCAATGAGGATCTTGGATCGTTGACGAATTCTAGTTTAACTGTGAACGATGCTATTGAACTTTTATATGAGGAAAGTCCAGATGGATTTACTAAGAGACACCTGGATCATTTCTCTCAGGGGGTAGCCAACAGTTCAATTGAACTCGAACTCAACAAAGAGGATCCTAAGAAATGGACAAACCCGTTAGAAGTGGCTTTACCTAATGCACCAGATATGAAAATCTACAGTGTTTACGGGGTGGGGAGTAAAACAGCCAGAGCATACACGTTCATTCACGATTCAGAGGCTAATGTGGATAACCCAAAATTCAAAGTGGATACTAATAGAATTAGGTACTCCGATGGTGATGGTAGCATCCCATTAATGACACAAGCTATCTACCACAAATGGGCTACTGATAACAACATATATAATCCAGCACATTGCAATGTGACAATTGTGGAATTGAATCACTTACCTAACAAATATGATCTCCGTGGTGGTGCTAATACCGCTGATCATGTTGATATTTTGGGTAGCGCCCAATTAAATGAACTTTTATTGACTATTGCTTCTGGGCAAGGCTCCACCATTAAATCTCAATATATTACTCGATTAAATGAAATTGTCAATGATATGGATTGGTGAAAGCATACAGAATTGAAAGAAAAAAAAAGAAATTGATAAATGCATACATTTGATGCATGCTCTGAAGGAGCAAACTGAAAAAGAAAAGCTAGCTTTGCTTTTCAGATATGTCAAAAGAAAAAAGAAGCTTTTTGCTTGCTTTTTGGGTTTTTGCCTTTTTTCTACTTATTAAGGGGGAAGGGGAGTATTAAGTTTAAAGTTTATAGATTTCATGCATAGTTTATATAATGCTGTCTGTTTTTGGGAATTATGTTTTATTTAAATGTATTAATATTTGGTTTATTTAGTATATATTCAAAGAATATAAAAAAAAGAAGAAAAATGTAAAAAAAAAAAAACAAAAATAAGATATGAATAGCAATTTAGTATGTTGTATCTTGCTGATCCACAAAGACGTTCTAGAAATGGATAATAAAACAATTTTTTTTGTAGCATAAAAAAAATTAGGTATCAAAAGCAGAAATAATAAAAGTAAAAAACAAACGACAAAGAAGTAGAAAGGAAGAAGAGGTATTTGCAGAGAAAGCAATGGAGGATAATCTATATATAAGAAAAGTGGGAAAACAAATTATAAATTGAAAATCTCAAACCAAGCCAGCCTAGAGTTTTATATAGAGAGATTTCAATCAATCCAATCAAGCAGTACCCCATTCTGGAGTACCCCAAGTTCTAATGGAGATTTCATCTTCTAAAGAGTTGAAGAAATCACCTATGTAGTTTTCTGGGAAGTAAGTGTTGTTGTTGTAAACGTACCAGTTGTCGATGACATCTTCAATGAATGGCTTACTTGCGATGACTAAGTTAGCAATAGAAGCAGAGATACCACCTTGAGACACATCATTGAAGAAGTAAGTAGTGTCATCGGCGTAGTAATCAGAGTAAGTGAAATCGGAAATGGTTCTCATAACGACAATTCTGGAGAAGTCGACTAAGCCGTACATGGCAGATCTCATTAAGGCTTCCAAAGTAGCATTGTCTTCTTGTTGAGTACTACAGTAAGTGGCAGTACCATTGGTGATCAACTTAGTGTAGTTAGCGAAGGTGTGATCCAAGTCAGAACCGAACCAGTAAGTATCAGAAGTCAAAGTATCACAAGCTTGCACGATAGGTAATCTGTTAGCTGGAGCGTAATCATAGAGAGCTCTGAATTCAGCATTCAATTCAGTACCGTTGTTTAACTCTTGAGTTTGAGCTAATCCAATTGCTCTGTCTCTCAACTTCATGTTTAATTCAAACACTTCAGTACCGTAAATGTTTTCAGGGTATTGAGATGAACCAGTAGTACCCAATGGGAAGTAACCAGTAGTCCAATTTGCTGGCATTTGTCTAGCATCAACTTCGTATTCCAAGATTTGCACGGCAAATCTAGCAAAGGTAACATCACCAATGGTAGCTTGCAATGGAGAAGCACCGGCAATACCAGCGACCACGAAGAATGTTTCAGTTAAATCAAAAGTTGGGTTCAAGGATAAAGATTGAATGGTGGTAGCAGCGTTAATATCACCTTCACCGGTGGTCACTAAACAAAGAGAGTAATCATCGACACAATGCACATAAGGGTACAATGGGGATAAACCTGGAAGGGTAATGTTATGAGCAAAATCGAATGCGGCCAAGAAAGGTTCAGTTTCCAAGGAGAACATGTTAATGACTAAAACCTTTGGCTTGTAGATTTCGTATTCCTTGTAAATAGCAGAAATGAGACCTTCGGTCTTGACTGGCTCCTTAGTGGAGGTGGTTGTAGTAGCAGCTAAACATGAGCTAGCTAAGGCTAGGGTAGTAGTTAAGAAGGTTGAGAACTTCATTGTGTTTAAGATACTTTTTGTTTAGAAGTTGGGAACGATGGAAGAGAAAGAGGAAGAAGAAAAAATGTGTATACCAACTGAAGTGGAACCCATTAAAGGAGGGGGATTTGGGTAACTATTTATATTCCCAATTGGTCTTTTGTTGAAACATGATTAGTAGTTCATTCTAGTGTGACAGACAATGTCAATTTCCGAAAATGGAGATTTATGATTTAGACGACCGACATCCTGAGTCTAGTCAATTTCCCCAAAACAGAAACTTTGTTGATTTAAACGGACGTAATTAATATTTTTTTTACAATGAAGCAACCTCAATGTATGTATATTCAGGAAGTATAACTTTAATACTAACAAGCAGTTACAACTTGAATACAAGAAAACACACAATATAGGTGTATAACTGAAAATAAAAAAAAGTAATACGGTGAAAATCTTTTTTTTTTTCATTTCTTTTTTTTCTTATCAGTATGTGTATTTGTTGAAACGGCACTTGAAATATTATTTTTCAACCTTTTCTTTGATGTTATAGTTAAAGCAATTAAGGACTAGTTCCGGTGTACCTAATTGGTACTTTAATGTACGTCTATATACATTTAGGTAATATTTAATTGCTAATTTTACCCCTGTATATTAAAAGTTTGTTAATGACTTTGTATAAGAAAATATTATTGATTAACATTGGCATTTCTTAGTATTTCTTTCAATATATATTTTTTTTTTCACTTTATACGTACACCTACACATACACGGGTATTTAGGTTCCACCCGAAGGAGTACCTTCTTATAACAATATAACTAAGTTGTGCAACCATCAATTAAACAATGGGACAAAAAAAAGATATATTACAACATTAATTGAGGCAGCGTTTACTTTATTTCTCCGACGAGTACATTGGTTTCTAGGTATTTTCCTACGTCCCCTCCGAGTAATCAAATTTAATTTTGACACTGTCAAAATATGTATACTACTGTCCCTGCAATTTCATGGCCCGTCGATCAATTTATAAGATCATGTTTAGGTAAATTGGGTCTCCTAAACAGGTAATTGTGCCTAATTTGGGAGCTCTGCGGCGCGGTTTTGAATTAGGAATAACTCCTGTACAGGAGATACGTATAGTATGAAGAGAGATAGACGAATATATATCTCTATACGAAATCTGGGGGAACAAAGAGTTGATTCGAATCTAGAATTGTGGGCAGTATATATAATTAAATTGTGTGTGTGTGTAGTATACTCAACTTGGGGTATCTCACTCTATTCAATAATTTAATTTTTTTATTTGCTCTCCGTTCATAGTTCCATTCTTCTTGCAGCCGATCAATTTATCTTAATGTATATATATGTATAAAGCAATAGCAAGAAAAAAAAAAACAAAAATAAGAAAAGTACAAGATTTAGTTCTTCCTTGCTTCTTTTGACATATTTTTCAAAAATTTACAAGGGGTTTCAATGAAAAACCAAAAAAACCAAAAACACACAAATTTCTTTTTTGCAACAGATTCTCTTATTTTTACTTAATTGGATTCTGATCTAGTAATACATTAACTAAATTAGTTAGTCAAGGAATACTTTAAATTCTAGACATAAACACTAAATTTAACTTAACTTAACTTAACTAGAATCATTTTTTTAGTATCGCGGACAAATTATAGAAAGATAAGAAGTTATAGATAGAGAGGGAGAAATGGAGGATAAAGGAGAAGACAATACAGGGGGAACCAATATAATTAATATATATATACAATGCAATTACTATGTGAGTATTGAATTGAGTTTAATATAAAGTTCAATATTGAAAGAACTAAAAAAAAAAGTCAAAAAATCAGTACAAGAAACAGCAGTAACATTCTCTTGTGCGATAAGGAAAAAAAATATTTTTATAGCCGTAGTACGGTAGTACTAAGATTATATATATGTCTCTATTAAATTAATCTGATCCTCCTTCTATGTCTTAAGTTTTAACTTAATTAAAGAAATTTAGATCAATTTTACATTTGACTGGTTCATAAATAATCAATATGTCATAATTTTTGATTGCGTTAAATGGAATGTGTCAAAATAGTGTAATATATAACGTATTTTACTTAAATTACACTGCCATTTACTTTACTGTCAGATATATAATATTTTATTTTAAAATACTAGTAAAATTCAATTGTTTTAAAAGGGACCTACGATCTCTAGATATAATTTTATGAAAAATATTAAAACACAATCGTGGATAGATATTACAATAACCAATAAGACATGAATAAAAAAAAAATAACAACACAGACAACAACCAACAATCAATTAAATAAAACAGTAATCCTTAGAAACCGTTAAACGGTTCCAGGTACAAACAATAATCTAATACGCTAACCCTCTCCTTCCCACTTAATAACCCACAATCACAAATCTCTCCACACAGTAACTTACAGTAACTCACACAATACAATAGAAGAGCACCGCCAATTAAATGAAAATTTTTTTTTTTTTTGTTAGCACTAAGTAATTAAAAAAAAAAAAATTTTTTTTTGTTCTTGTTGACGTTGACTTACACTTTTAGCCCTTTTCATTGTCCTTTTTAATTCATTTAAAATAATTATATTTACAACTATTAATTACTATCACTTTCTCTATTATCAAATAAAACAAAATAAAAACAATACAATAACACAAAACAAAATAACTAACAGGAATAACTTTACTACTAGTTTTGTTTTCTTTTTTGGTTTTTCTTTATTGTCCCCCTAATAAAAACGGTGTTATTTGCCCCCCTCCATATTCTGTTTTCATTCTGTTTTTAACATTACAACTCCATTAATCTTCCATAATTCCTTCAATTAAAGTCTAATTCACTTTACTACACTGGAAACATACTATTTTAACTGGAAAACTCTGAAAAACCTTTTTTTTTCCCTCTTTTTTCCTAATTACCAAAAAAAAAAAAACTTAATACCAAAAAGCTTTTTATTCCTTTTTCAATTTCTCTTAAAACTCAATTCCCCTTTTTAATTCCTTATTATTCTTATTCAAATCTAAAAAAACACCAACCTCCTGTCAATCCCATCATGGCTGCCACTTTTGAATCATCAAGAAGACCTTCCATGGCTGAAAGACGTCCATCAATGGCTGAAAGACGCCCATCAATGAAAACTAGAAGACCATCGGTTATCCCTCATTTGGCTGGAATAGAAGATCCATCGGTGCCTGACACTCCAAAGGAATGTGACGTGCTCATTTGTGGTACAGGTTTAGTGGAATCCATATTGGCTGCCGCGTTATCGTGGCAAGGTTCATCAGTGTTACACGTCGATTCTAACCCATATTATGGAGATACATCTTCCACTATGACAATAGAACAAATTAGAGCTTGGTGTCATAACGTGAATTTAAATACCCCAGGTTTCCACGGGTTCTCTAAGGCATTACTGTACATTCCAAGACCTGCTAATTTGAATTCAAGAGATTACAGTATCGATTTAACGCCACGGTTGTTGTTCGCTAAATCTGATTTACTATCACTCATGGTGAAATCAAGAGTGTACCGTTACTTGGAATTTCAAGCCCTATCAAGTTTTCATACCTTTGAAAATGATTCGTTTGGTAAGATGTCATCATCTAAAGAGGAAATCTTCACTGATCAATCACTTTCATTAACTTCAAAACGGAATTTGATGAAATTGATGAAATTCGTCTTTGAATATGATAACGAGGAAAACAAACCACAACTGGAACCATACTTAAATACACCATTCACCAAATTCATCGAAGAGAAATATAAATTATCACAAGCACAAATTAATGAATTGGTTTACACACTCGGATTATCGCCTACTCCAGATATATTGACACCACAGGGATTATCTCGTGTGAGACGTTACTTAATCTCTTTCAACGTTTACGGTAATTTCCCTGCTCTATACTCAAAATATGGTGGTCCAGGTGAATTATCTCAAGGGTTCTGCAGATCTGCTGCCGTTGCGGGGGCCACTTATAAATTGGATTCCGCCATTCAATCATATGATGAATCGACTAAAACGATCACCTTCCAAGATGGACAAACAGTGAAGGTCAGTGAACGTGTCGTTTGTTCACCATCTCAAGCACCAATTGGATCCAAAAATGTGCCACCTAAGAAATATGAAATTAACAGATTAATCACAATCGTGGAGAGATCATGTAAGGAATGGTTTAACGAGGGAGAATCTGCCGCAGTGGTGGTGTTCCCTCCTAACTCATTGGAATCCAATAACGTTTACCCCGTTCAAGTGACAATCATGGGAGCTGGCTCCGGTTGTTGTCCACAGGGTCAATGTATTTGGTATTTGTCATCCATTGAACACGGTGAAAAGGCTAGAAAAGATTTAGAAACGGCATTAAAGAAAATGGAAGATTCCATCTTGAGAGAATCCGAAAATGGTGGATTCGATGTACCATTGAATGATAATGACGTTGTGGTGAAACCAGATGGATCAGTGTCTGTGATTAATTCAGTTAAATTAGGTAAATCATTTAAAGAATTTGCACCAAAGGAAAAATTATCATACCTCTTCAAATTGATGTTCACTCAAGCTACCTCTGTGGAACCATTCGCTATCGCCAATGATCAAGTATTCAGACGTGCCTCATCTATGGATCTAGAGGGATCCAAACCAATCCTACAACAGGATGCCCCAGATAAGGGGATCATTTATTCAAACATGCCATCGACGGAAATCTCATATGACGGGATAGTCACTGAAGCTAGATTATTATACTCCGAAATTGTTGGATCCGATGATGACTTCTTTGATGTCGATTTCGAAGATGATGATGATCAACAAGGGCAAACTGAATTACCTAATGATTCAGCTATCATGGATGAAGATGATCCAGGATTCAAAGATGAAATGGATTTTGAACTTTGACCAAATTATATCATACTTTTACTTACACAGCTCCTCCCACAATCACATTTTGTATATACAAAAGAAGCAAAAAAAAAATAAAGACACAAAACCACACAAACAGAACAGCCTACCAAAATTTAAGAGAATGAATCCACCCCCCCCCAAAAAGGCATCATACATATATAACAACAACGCTGGTCTTATTTTTATCCTATTTTACAACAACTTTAGTCTTCTTTTTTTAATACATGTTTGTTTTTGTTTCTTACTTACACACATACACTCCGATCCTTCTTGTTTTTTTTTTTTGTTTCGTTTTCATTTCTTTGCCCCCCTACCATGCTACCAATTTTATATTACCGTTGTTCTTTTTCGTTTATCATTTATACTGTTTCCTACCTTCTTTATCCTCTTATTTTTATTTATTCATCTCTCTTTTTTTACAATAGTTGTTTCTATATAAAGTGTTTTTTTTACTCCTTGATTATTCTCTATGTTATTACGTTTTTTCTTATCTTATTATTTCCTTTCTATTGCTTTCTTTTTCTCTTTCTTCTTTTAGTTTTGTTACTTGTATAGGTTGTTGATTTTTAAGTCCTTTTTATACCATAAATTTATTGTACACTTTGTATTTGTCGTTTAATGAGGAAGCTAATCACTTTGCTCTATCCTCCTTTTTTTAATATATCTTTCAGTTCCTTGCTTGTGCTTTTTACATAATTTACTAGTATTTTTTTTTGACAAAAAAAGAGAATGTCGATTAAATTATTTAATTAAAATTATAATATATATACAATTAAAATAAACTAATTTATTCTTGAGAGAAGTGTTCTAATAAAACAGATCTTTCTTCGGTATCAGCACCCCAGTTCTTGATGACAACACATGAAGCACCAACAACCTTTCTGGCGTTACCTTCTCTGTCTAAGGCACATAAACCGGCCCATTCACCTAATTGCTTAGCATCAGAGACCTTGATCAATGGGATCTTGTCTTCTGGTTCATTACATAAACCTTCAACTAACTTGATGATGGATTCTTCAGTGACGGAATCACATAAGACGGCTAATTGAGCTTCACCTCTGGCTAAAGCCTTGGTGGCTTCTCTTAAACCTCTAGCTAACCCGTCGTGAACGAGAGCGGTTCTCAAGACTTTTTGTAAACAGTCTTCGATAGACACAGATGAAGATTCTTCAACTGCGACTTCTTCGACTTGGACTTCTTGTTGTTCTTCGACGTCAGACATTTTTTGTATTATTAAAAATTAATGATATAACTTCTTCCTCAGATGGTTTCTGGTCAGTATGATAGGGGAAGGAAAAAAAACAAGATGGAAAGAAAAGAAGTATACCTAGTCCATTGTCCACAGTGAAAAATTTTGTAAGAGAGACGGAGACAATGAAATGAAAAAAAAAAGTGTAAAACTACGTGCGCGAATCAAACACAGTAAAGTCACGTGTGAAAGGCGAGGGTTACAAACCCTGTTTTTTATATTAATAGTACAGATTTCATATAAATAACGGAATTTCGATAGCACCACCAACAGTTTGAATATCGTTATCATTCTTCTTCTTTTTCTTCTTATTACCTGGTTTCCGAGAGTTTAAGTTTCTAGTCTTACGTTTCTTCTCCGGTTCTCGTTGATCAGCGACGGAAGTGGTCACGGGTTCCTCCTCGATGGTGGCATTGACGTCAACCTGTAACGGTGGCACGAAGTCAGATGTAGCAGGAGCATGGCCTAATAAAGATCTAGCTAAATCATTATTGAAATTGAGTGGTGGTGCAGTAGGAGAATTACGATGAGCAGGAGCCGTAGGTGCAACAAACGGTTCAGGTGTGGCTTCTTCTTGTACTGGGGGTGTTTTATGTGCTTTAGATGGTGAGCCAGGACGAAAGAAATCATCAAGTGTAGTGAATTGTCCATCATCGGAGATCCTAATCACCGTGATATTATCATCATCTCTTATCATTTGTTTAATAGCTTGATTATGATATCCAAATTTGAGTAATGATTTATCTATCTCTGCATCCATAAATTGATTATCGGCATCAATACTCACCATGGGGTCAGCTATTCTATCTTCTAATGCTAGGGTTTCTAATGTGACAAATTCGATATTAGTTCCATGCATCAGATTAGTGTTACCGAATAACGGCATAGAATCAATTAACATAGAGAATGAAGTCAATCCATTCATATCTTTTCTAATCTTAACTGATTTAGCTAACTTTAAAGCCTTAGCTGTTTTGGAAAAATAAGTGAAATCATAAAAGGATGAGATGTTAGTAGGTCTAGCTACCATTTCCAATACTTCAACGGGGGAATGTCTTGGTCTCATTTGATTATCCCCCATGATCAGTCTATCGACTTCATTGACATCTCCGGAATCGTCTACCAACCGTTTACGAGGTTCAAAGAGATCCAGCTTTTTGAGTGAGGAGTTTCTAGTGGGGATCACAATCTTAGAAAATCCAATCGACTCCTCTTCCGATTTAGAGATGAACACTAGTTGTTTATTATGATGAGGGGCCCCATTAAATCTTGGTTGTGGTTCTGTGGAACAATATATTATGAAATCTGAAGTATGCAAATCTTGCATATCCTTACTTGTATCATGAAGTACGCTAGCCTTTAACACTATATCAAATATCACTCTAGATATATCAAGTTGAAATATGGAACTATCAACAAATGAATTATCATAACTACCACTATCTTGAGTATCTGTATTTTGTTTAGTCTTCGTTTTGTTCTTATTCAACAGTAAATTAGCACGCTCCCTGTCTTCTATCATTAACGTATGCAATTCACATTTTTCGATAATTTGGTCATCCTCAAATGTCAACATGAATGGATACCCATCTCCTTGGTAACTTAAAATACATTTAATCTTAGATTCCAATTCCTTCTCTGATGTGAGATGGATATTGATTGTCTCTAAGAAAGATTTCAAATCTAAATTAATTGGTTCATATTCATCTTGTTCATCTTCGTCATCATCTTGATTCAATGCCGTTGATGTGTGTTTCCTGCTAATTGGATTAAAACTATAACTAGCAAATAATTTCTTATCCAAGGTCAATGTAATCTTACACACGTTATTATCTATTATACTGAATAATAATCCCGTTTTCGTAATAGTCAGTAGACAATTTTTACCAAAGGGCAAAATAGATGATATCAATGAATAAATGGCACCAATGTGATTAGTGGATGCCGCAAAAAGCAATGGTATAGTTGTAATATCATGAATAGTAGTAGCCATTTGTTATATAGAGTGATACATGATTAACTAAGAATAGTATAAGAGGTTTTCCAATAAATCCATGATACAGATCTTCATACAAAAAATACGCGTTACAAGCGGTTGCGGCTTAAACTTATCATGGAAGCATGTTTTTGTTGTATTTTTATATAGTACCAATTTTTTTTTATACTTATAAATGTGATTGAGAAGTCACTGCTGATTTAATCAATTCATAAGCTATACTACCAGCGAATGGTAATGTAACATTATCAAGGCTTTCAATACCTTCAACTGATTCACCCAATGCTAATTTCCGAATATCACTAACATCAAACCATCTACAATCAGCTAATTCTTTATCTAAATCAATATTAATTATTTCATTAACACCATTGAATTCCACAGTCGCAAAGCAACCTAACATTAAACATGCAGGGAATGGCCAAGGTTGTGATTTCATAACTTTAATTTCAGTTGCCTTAACACCGGTTTCTTCCCAAATTTCTCTAGTTGTACTTTCTTCCACTGTTTCTCCTGGTTCCATAAATCCGGCAACACAAGTGTACATTCTAGCACCAGATGGATGATGGTGACGTTTATTATTACCAAGTAAAATTTTGCTGCCATCATCGGATAAAACAGCTATGATGGTGACCGGATCTGTTCTAGGGAAACAAACGTTATTGACTTTAGTTCTCTTCACAGGACAATTCAATTCTGGTGGTGAAATACATTGTAATTTAGTTCCAGCATCTAATGGAATCACTTTAGATCCACAACCTGGACAATGTTGATTTTTCATTAACCAATCTAAATACATTTTAGCATATGAAAAAACTGATGCTTCATTTGATCCTAATTTTAAAATATCAGCCATTATTGGACCTAATTCAATATTTGTTGATAAAGATGTTAAATAATTGTCAAATTTATCATTATCGAAAACTTCAATAGCGAAGAAGGGGACCCCTTTGTAATCTTCAAATATGAATGGCTTTGTATTATGACTTGATTCTTGAATAAATTTAAATTCTTTAGTTAATGAATTCCCGCAAGTTATAAATTTATCATCGAATCCATCTTCATCTAATCCTAAGAACACCACAGTTATCCCAGGTTTAGATCTAATTTCTGGTGTATCATTGGCATTATCTAAAGACCAATTAATTAATAATTCTTGAATCCATTTGGGTTGATCAATGAATTTTAAAGTTAATAAATTATTAACGGTGTCCGATTTAATTAAATACGGTGAAATAGATTGTAAATCATTATCTCTTTTGAAGAATACAAAGTTAGCTTGCTTAATTGATTGTTGAATGAAATCTTTATTCGTCCGTAAAAAGGAGAATCTGTTTAATGTTGTTGTAGTACCGAAGAATATGTCAGCCATTTTTCTATGTGATGTGGGGGTAGTAGTAGTGGTAGTAGTAGTAGTAGTGGTTGTAGTTGTAGTATGGAATCTAGTTTGGTTCAGAAATCGTATTGGAGTAATTCGATTCTGTTGTAATAACAATTTCATTTGTTTCCACTAATTTTAACAAGGGTCGTTGGTGGGTTATAACAAACGTGGAAGTATAAGCTTAGGAATCTATTACTAAAGTTTTGTTTCTGTGTGTGTGCAAAAACAAAAAAAACACCGAAAGGCTTTACAACTCGGATTTAGGTATTTTTTTATTTTTATCTTTTTATAAAAAGACGGTATATTTATATATTAATCAAATAAAAGAGAAAGAAAATAAAACACAAGTCGGAGGGGGAGTGGAGATGAATGGAGAGGGAGTTAAGTAATATTTGCTAGTAGTAAAAGAAAGATAGGTGTAACAACACAAACAAATCAAAGAAAACAAAGATAATAAAAAGAAAAAAAGAAAAAAAGACCAACAAAATCAAAATAACAAATTGGATAACATAATCCACCAGTAAATAGTAGTAAAGAAAACTGGTCTTTGATTTTGAATTGGGGGAGGGGGGAAGAGAAAACACATTTTATGTGTTATATATATATATAAATATCTAATTTAAATGCTCGAATGCTTTGAGGGAAGTGAAATTGATGATTGGTATTTGTAGAGTAAGGAGTGACGAAGTAATCAAAACCACTTAAAGCCATGCAGGATTTATATTTGATTGTTGTTGTGGAGGTAATTGTGATATTTGTTGTTTTGCCTGTTGTTGTTGCTTTTGTTGATAAACATCCTGAACTTGTTGTTGTTGTTGTTGTTGCACTCTGTATTGTTGAGGATTATTACTAGTAGGATCAGGCACGGGCACAGCTTGATTTTGTGATTGTTGTAATAATGGTTTCACAACATTATTATTAGATGGGAAATACCCTTGTTGTGCTTGTTGTTGTATCACACCTGTATTATCAGCTAAAGGGGTACCAGCGGCTTGCTGTTGTGGTTGTTGTTGTGGTTGTTGTTGTTGTTGTTGTTGTTGAGTAGGCACTTGTGCCACTTGTGGCACTTGTTGTTTAGTTTTATCATCATTATTATCAGCGGCCCCTGTGGCAGCTTGTTCATCACCTTGAATCAATTTTTGTTGTTGAGCTTCTTGTTGTTGATGTAATTTAAATTTGAAAACAGTCCAATCAAAGATGTAATCATAGACATAACCTTCTCTAATGAATAAATCTCTAAATAATCTTCTTAAATAAATGTAATCTGGTTTATCATCGAATCTTAATGATCTAACATAATTTAAATAATGGGTAAATTCAGTTGGTAAACCTCTAGCCAATAATTCAGCTGGTGTAGCCATTTTTTTTTCCAGGATACGATCATATTTTTGTCTCTTTGTAGCTGCACGTAAACCTTGCCATGGTAGAGATCCTCTACAAAAATAGATCAACACATAACCTAATGATTCTAAATCATCTCTTCTAGATTGTTCAATTCCTAAATGAGTATTAATTGATGCATATCTAGCTGTACCCGTTAAATTCTTATTTTCTCTGTATGGAATATGTAAATGATTTCTTGGATCTCTATATTTTTTAGCTAACCCAAAATCGATAACATTAACTTGGGAACCTTTTTTACCAATTCCCATTAAGAAATTATCTGGTTTAATATCACGATGAATGAAAGCTCTAGCATGAATGAATTCTATACGACACAGTAATTGATCAGCTAATAATAAAACTGTTTTATATGAAAATTTTCGGTTACAATAATTAAATAAATCTTCAAGTGAAGGACCTAATAAATCAATAACCATTGCATTGTAATCACATTCTGTACCAAACCATCTAACAAATGGAATTCCGACACCACCACATAAAGCTTTATAAACTTTTGCTTCATATTCTAATTGAGGATGTTTTGCTCTAACATTTTCTAATTTAATTGCCACTTCCTCACCTGATATGATATTAGTTCCAAGGTAAATGTCACCGAAAGAACCGGACCCAATTTTTCTACCAATACGGTACTTTCTACCGACTCTTAAATCCATGATTTGTGAATGTATATGTTGAGAAGATGGGCGAGTGAATGAGAAAAGTTAATTAATTATATGTGAAACAAAAGAACAGGGGGGGAGGAGAGAAGAAGAAAGGGAAATACAGAGAGGGTTAAAAAAAGTTGATTAATTTTTTTACAACACAGAGAAGGAGAGAGAGACAACAAAGCAGAAACACTTGACTATGTAAATACAGGTAATATTTATGTGTATATAATTACTTAATGATTACGTTTATTAAATACTAGTCATAATAGATTTACGATAAATTGAATTTAAATACAGTAAATATAAATAAGTATAATAGATTACACAAATTAAATACAGACATATCAGTTGTTGTTAAAACTTCTCTTGTTTCACAGGGGGATATACAGACAGTGGCAAAAATTGGAAATTATTACCGGTTACCGATTTATCCGGTTATCGGTTATACCGGTATCCGATCATGTGTAGAGGTGGCTTGGTTTTAGCTTTGTGTGATCCACTACTATTATTTCCTTACTCGGGATTCTATATCTAATTAGGGGGGGGTGAGAGGGATTATTAGGGTAGAGTTAAGTTAAGGTTAGAGTCATTGGGGGAGTTAAGAACTGTGTATAGTGATTTATATAGGTAAATTTGTATACTCTTGTATAATTGTATCACTCTATGGTCATTCAAATCACTATAGCACACGATGTTGACCTTTTGTATCCTTGCATTTATATAACAATGGTGGTGTCAAAAAAAAGTGTACAATATTCATCGCATTTTCATTGTGGTTTACAGTAATGGTAAATTTTTTTTTTTTTGGGCTTTTCTTTTTCGTTTGTTTTATGAAACAAAGATAATTGATGATGATGACATCTATAAATAACTTTAAAAGTAAATAAAATAAATAGAATAATTAAACAGAGAAAGAAAGCAAAAGTGTAAAAAGCAAAAAGATAAAGAATGGCAGAGTAAATGTAATAAGCGTGGCGGGAATGAATCCACAGAGGGGGGGGGGGGAAGGGAGTGAGAGAAGGGGGGGTGGGAACAGTGAAGATGTATGTACACATACATACACACATAATACAGGTACAATTTCAAAATTGATATACAAAACATATGTGATATACTCATGTCAGGTTCAAAGGGTTAGCAAAGGAATAGTTAATAAACGTTTTGAAAACCCTTTCTGTCTCAATCTCAACTATATCACTGGCTATTCAATCTTGTCTTACTAACCAATCCCCCTGCCTATTATATAACTTAAAACACGGTATAAATAGAAAACTTAGATATATAATTCATTTACATATTCGTTATTTGAACTCTATTTCCATTATTTAAAACTAACTAATAACAAATGGGTCCACCCTTCGACTAAAACGCGCCTTTTTTTTCTAGAGAAGTATAAATAGTAATTGGTTTTCCCGCCTTTTTGGTATTTTTGTTTTCTTAACTTTCTTTCTTTTTTTTTTTCCCTTTTTTTTCTTCTTGTTTTTCGTTAATATTCATTTAAGTTTAACTACTATCTACTACTAATTTTTATCATGTCTACCGAAGAAGTATGTATATTAACTTTCAATTATATAATTGATACATTCATCTCTGTCGTCATCCCACTCAATTTTCTCCCCCTACCTTGCTTTCCACGCACACTACTCTAAAAAAAAAATAAAAACAGAAATTGTCACAGATTTTTTTTTATGGAGGAGATGAGGGAGGCTCAGATGAGCAAATCCCATTTAATGATTTTATATACTAACAACTAATCAATTTGTTTAATACAGATCAAGAACGACGCCACTGCCGTTAAGGATACCGTCACTGAAACCGCTGAAACTTCTACCTCCAAGACTGACGAAGTTGTCAAGAAGGTTGAAGAAGTTGCTAAGAAGGTTGAAGACAAGGTTGAATCCTCTGCCACCAAGAAGACCGATGCTTCCACCACCGAAAAGAAGGAATCTTCTGTTTCTAAGATCTTAGCTAAGATTAAGAAGTTATTAGCTTAAACAATTTAAACCAAAGAAAACTAAAAACTTAGTACAAATTCACCAATTCTATCTTACTTTTAATATTCTCTACTTTCAACTCTTCCCCCTAATAATGTTTTAATTTTTTTTTATTTTGTTGTTTTGGTGTTAATTGCTCTTCTTTTTTTTATTATTTTTTTTTGAAGTTTTTGTTTAATGACTTACTACGACTTTGTCCTTTACTCTCTCTTATACTTTTTAAACTCTCTTTCCCACCCTATTATACGTTTGCCATTGTTCAAACTGTTATTTTTTAATTATTAATATTATCTTTTTTTCTTCCTATATATTTAAAACCGGGTAACAATTTTCTCTTATTCTGTAGTCGATCGACCATTCCACGTGACCTGTGCGTCGATCATGATTTTTTTTTTTCAACTTTTTTTCCAAACTTTTCAGAACACCAGTAAAATGGACGTTTTAGTTAAAACAGAATACCTCTATTACTATACCAAGATACATCCCATTCACATTCTATATCATGTTGAGATCGACTCTTAATAGAAGAATAATACCTACTGCTAGAGTGGCAGCCACTGGTAACACTCAACTCATGTTCACTAGAAACTATGCAGCAGTGCAAGTCGCTAGAGGGTTCCAAAAGAAGGCCACTTCTGCATCAAAGAGTAAGAAAGGGTCTGGTTCCGACAAGGTGTTCCATAAGGCCGTCTTATCAAATAACTACTCTAAACGTTCAGGGAAAACTGATATATATGAAAAATTGGATTTGTTTAACCCAGAAGCATTAAAGATCAATGACGTTGTTAGATATGATGAACCAGTTTTAAAGAAATTATTCATAGCTGGATCTTTCGTGCCAGGTCAATTCAATGAGGCATTCCCAAAGCCAACTACATTGATTAGAAAGCAAGAGGCAACTCAATTATTGAAATTTTATCATAATTCTTTAACTAGTGGATCTGCTAAGAATAGATTAGCCATTGTGGGTGGTCCAGGTTCAGGGAAGTCTACCGCCTTATCACACTTCCAAGCTATGGCACTCTCTCAAGAGTCGGTGCTAATACCTATCACTAACACAGATTCCTTATTAGATGGGTCAACTGATTTCAAATTTAATCCAGTGACAAATCTCTATGATCAACAAATGTCTTCAAAGAGATTATTGAAAAAATTCAAAAATTTGAATAAAGAATTATTATCTCAAATTCCATTATCAAAGGACTTTGTTCCAATCTATAACACTAAGGCTCAACAGGCTAACACCAGTTTAACTTCATCAGATAGTAATTTATTAGATTTAGTTGAATTGGCCTTGAAATCAACAACAAATGCTACATACGTGTTGACCACTTTATTAGATGAATTGGCCAAACAAACCAAGTACCCAGTGTATTTAACTATTGACAGATTCTCTGCATTTGTTCAATATCATATGACAGCTTATAGAAATACTGATAATGAATTATTGTATTTCCAAAATTTACAAATTGTGAAAACTTTATTAAGTTTTGTGACGGGTGAATCTCAATTTAATAAAGGTGCAGTTGTTGTGGCTACTCATGGTAATCATAGACAAAATTATACTTTACCTGCTGCTTTGTTTTCTGAAGAACCTGATTATTATTCTGGATTAAAACAATGGGATCCAGAATTCACTAAACAATTAAGATCAAATGGTGGATTACAATCTTTAGAAATTACTAAATTAACACCTGTGGAAATTGAACCAATTTTGAAAAATATGTTAGATTTTGATATGATTCATAATGATTATCAATCTGCTCAAGAAATTGAAGAATTAGGTTTTGAAGAATACTTGAAAAAATTGACTCAAAGAAAATACATTGCCTCAGGTAATGGTAATGCAAGATTATTATTAAAATCTTGTTTATTATCTTATGTTTAATTGGAAACTAAACTTGTAATTAGAAATTTTAGTTCCTTTCTTGTCCTCCCCCCCTTTTTTTTTATACTGCCTTCCCCTTGTTTTCTGTATATACGTGATACAAATATTACATTATTTTATCTTTCCATAAAAGAATCATATTTTTAATTACAGTGAATAGTATACAAATATTAGTAAAACAAAAGAGAGAGAGGTGTAGTGTGCCACAGTGAAGAAGACCTATAGTTTCCGTCTTTTACTATCGGCATGTAACTCTGAATATTTTGGACTATTAGTCTTGCCACCACCAGTTGGCATCTCTTCAAATCCATCGGATTCATAATACTCATCATCATCATCAGCAGGTGGTGCAGGAGCAGGAGAAGCAGGCACAATAACGGGGGATTTTTTCTTTTCGTCATTGGAATATTTAGGAATATCACCATCCTCATCATCATGATGATCGTGATGATTTTGATCACCGTTATGGTGATGTTCTTCATTCCGTCTTTTTTCCGGTTGGTGAGCTTGTGGTGGTGGTGGATGAGCAGCATGTAGTTTCTTAGCCTTAACACGGTCATCCCATCTTTGTTTGATTTCCACTTCGGCGTTCTCTAATTCTTCCTTCTTCACAGAATCCTCAATGGACTTTAAAACTTTCAATACAACACCAATGAAATTCCCATGTGATTTATCATCCCGGAATCTTAACATTCTCCATTTCCCATCTGGATCACGTCTAACCTCAACAATTCTACCGTTGAATGATTCTCCAGTTGCCTTAAGGTTTTCCCATTCTTCATCGGGCATATCTAATAAATTCCAATCTTCATAAGCGGCAAAACTATTTTTATATTCACCACCATGCTTTTTTATATTAATTTCAACATCATCGTCATCATCAGGATCTTCACCACCTTTCCACACATACAATTTGAATTCAGGTTTAGCATCATAGTTAGGGTATTCTCTATTTGGATCATGTTTTGGTAAGTCTTCATCGATAAACACAGGGAATGTCAACCCTAATTTGAAATCTATAGTATTTTCCTCTGCAGGTTTCCATTTCAATAATGTAGCATCCGTTCCTGGAATATATGGGGTATCACAACAAGTCAAAATGAGACCATCAGAGACATATGTTAAATTTTTCATCTCCTTAAAGATTTTTCTAATCTTATATGGTTGAGTCATATTTTTGAAATCAATCTTGAATGGGAATTGTGCATCTGGGAATTTACGTCTTAGATCCATGAATGGTTTATGAAACTCAATTTGAGCATGGTATAACCGTTTCCAAAGATTTTTATGCATTACAGATTCCATATCCATAGCCAAACAATCAAAAATTAAGAATCTCATCTCTTTCACACCAGTAGTTGGATTCAACGACCACACCAATTCACCATCTAAGATAGCTCCATTATGTGACGAATCTAAATCTTTAGAATTTCTGGGGAAATGAAATCCTTCCACTATGTAATATTCATTTTCTCTATTAATTAAAAATGTTCCTTCTTCACCCGTGTCTTGATTGATCAACACAAACAATAATAACCGTAATCCATCAGATTTCTCACAGACTAAGTAATCTCTATTCATCAAGTTATTCTGTAAATGATCCCTAGTAAAACTAACTGGTTGTGAACCGGGGAAGAAGTTAAACCTTGTCTTCAATATTTGTGATACTTTTGTTTTAAGGTAGTTCCCCACCTCTTCCGAGACAAGCGTCCCGGGAATATCAGGCACACCTCTATCCATTTGTTTGTGTAAGAGGCTATGTAGTCAATAAATGTATATAGATTGACTCTTACCATTTAATTGTAATATCGTACAACTTTATATGAGCTTGTTGTAGTAAAAACGAAAATTTGGCGACATCGGGGGGGGGACAGGTGTACGGGTGTGTTGAATGGGGGGGGGGGGGGGGGGGACAGAGAGGCAGAGAAGGGTGATGGGGGGGGGGGGGGGGGGGAAGGGGAGAGGGT
>BCGA01000004.1:348204-524522 GCA_001599075.1 Ambrosiozyma kashinagicola
AGAGAGGCAGAGAAGGGTGATGGGGGGGGGGGGGGTAGGGAAGGTGTGGAAGAGATGGAAGAGGGGACAGTGAAGAGATAGAGAGGAGGAGGAAGAAGAAGACAAAAGAGAAGGTGATATGTTTCATGTTATATCAAGAATGTGAGCAATAGATATAGGTTATTTAAGTGGATTGTGGATATCTCATTTTCGGGCTTATTTCCTAACATGTAGTTTTGTGACAGTAAATTTGGTTTTATTAGTGGATAAAGTGATAATGAACTAAAGAGAGAGTTTGATGTAATCTATCATGATGTATATGGTATATGTAGTGTATGAGTGATCTTCAAAGAGGAGGATACTATTCCTAGAACATTGGATTTCCTCTTTACCTTTTTGTTCCATGGATTTTCCTTAGTCTTTGCCAGAACCTCTTTTCAAACGCTTTTGCCTTTTTTTTCCTGTTACCTTTACTTCTTCTCCTAATCATATTCTTTTGTTTTATATAATTACATTATAAAGGTACAAACTGACTAAGTGGAATTCATATAGTTTCTTCTAATTCAATTAGCTATCTTGGATAATCCATTTCAATATATAACCAGATAAAGATTGATTTTTAGTTAAATCTGCATCCTGTCTGTAGTACCTTTACTTATTTACATTCCTCTATTACAAGTTTTCACCTTTTCCCCTCTTTCCATTCTCTTTAATTTGACTACTACTTTGCTAATATCCAATTTTTTCTATTCAACTTCACATTTCAATTTACAAATAGAATACATCATCAACCTTCGGTTACTTTACAAAAAAACATGTCCTCCGATCCAGCAACTACGCCCACTCGTCCCAAAAGAAGGACCACAATGAATGTGAATTACAAAGAGAAAACAGAAGCAGATATCCCCAAGACTCTAGCAACATCTGGTACCTCAGAAAAATCTAAACGGCAGTCCACTAACAGACATGGCACTCCTAGTGATGATTCCAAGTCAAGATCAGCAAGACACCAACCACCTTCTTCCTCATCTTCCTCTAAGAATTCCAAGACAGGGTCTAACACCAGTGTGAATAGTTCACTATATCCGCCCGTTGATGAGGTGGTTCCCTTGAATTTTCAACCACAACAAGACATCAATGATACTTTCAACAAAGTTTGGGATATCAAAGGCGCCAAAGTGGACAACAATACATTGATTTTCAAGGATGGTACTAAAGTGAAAAAGGGTGACTGTATATACATGATCTGTGAGCCCCCAACTGAGCCCTTCTATGTGGCTTTACTATTGGGGTTTATCAAGAAAGATAAAACTTCTAATGTGAAATCAGCCAAAAATTACTTATTTGATGTGTGTTGGTTTTATAGACCAAGAGATTTAAACCGTCGGGGAGCAGATTCCAGAATGTTGTATGCCTCCTTACACAAAGATACATGCCCTATTCAAAGTTTCAGAGGTTTTGCTACAGTAATACACAAATCCGAGATCGATGACATGGATAGTTACAGACAACAACCGAATTGCTTTTACTTTGATAAACTATATGATAGATACATGATTAAGATGTACGAAGTGTTACCCACAAAGAAATTGGTCAATTTACCACCTAATTACTATGAAGCCCTACATAAACGGTTTGAATACGTGTTTGTGGAAGTGGGTCGTGGTCAGGATTTATTGTCTGCTCCTAGAAATTGTGAAAAATGTTTCCAATGGTGTGCCTCTTCAGACTCCATTCAGTGTCTCAAATGTGAAAAGAGTTACCATTTATTGTGTTTGGATCCACCAATTTTTACCAAACCTAAAAGAGGATTTGCCTGGTTCTGTGCTTCATGTAATAGAGAATTGGAAGATGAGCTGCACGAGAAGAGAGGTCACATGTTGTCTTCTTCCCAACCTTCAGCAATTGCGGCTGAGGCATCAAATTTATTAGATTCTACAATTCTTGAACCTAGATCAAATTCATCAAAGGAAACATCTCTTAGTGAAACCCAACATGATTCCTCAAGTCAGACAACTACTCCTGAGATAAAACAAGAGAATGATGAACCAAGTAAGCCTTTGGAAGTTCCTAGATATGAAGAGCTTGCCATTGAATTTTTGAAGGAGGACAAGGGAATCAGTTTCAAGAAGAGAAGAGACATCGAAGAATGGCCATATAGATATCTTGGTATGCATGCTAAATTAGAAGATGCATTGGATATTCAAGATAGACCATACGCCCGTGCTGCATCAAGATTGGGGTCAAAGCATCAATTTACTAGTATGGTTGATTGGTTTAACCACATTGTGAAATATTATGACGTTGAAACTTCGGCATCATCTAAAGGCAAAAACAAGAAAACAAAAAAGGGCGGCAATACCAAGAATAGGCATACATCAAATTCCCCTACTCCCGATCAACAAGATGACGAAGTTCCAAAAATGGCAATTCCTGAAGAATACCAGGATGAGGATCCTAAACAATTCCCAGGATGGTTACAACCTAGACCTAAAGGTTACATAGAAAGGGGTGGTGATTCCACAGCAGAGTTATTATGGAAACCAGTGGATGGTCAAGCAATGGATGATTTAATAGAGAAATATATCAATGACTGTGAACCAGTTGCCGTTAAATTGGATTTGATTCCTACAACTCCTAACTTTATGGATGCCATTTTGAAAACACTAATGGATGTTAATTATGACACTCAGAAGGCACTAGCCATAGTGGATAAATTCACTAGAGAGACCCTAAAGGAACCAACGTTGACACCGGAGGAGGTTAAGAAATTTGAAGACTCCGTGAGAATAAATGGTAGTGAATTACATTGGGTTGTCAAGGATGTTGGGACTCAGACGTCTGCCATGATTGTGAGATTTTATTACTTATGGAAGAAAACAAATAATGGTCATCTTATTTGGGACAATTATCCGGGTAGACCTAAGAATAGATTGAAGAATACTAAACATGTTGGTCTGGACTTGGGTGACCCTGAAGATGATGGTGCATATAGCATGGCTAAAATTACTAAGCTACAAGCCCACTTTGAATGTTCAGAATGTAAGGCACACGAATCTGATCAGTGGTTTAGAATGCCCGGTATCACATTACCTGATTCAAAGGATGAGACATGTTATGGGTTCTGTAGAAGATGTGCAAGTTTATGGAGACGTTATGGTGTACATTGGGAGGAACCTGTTGATAACATCAAGAAGCAAGGTCAAAAGGGTGGTAACGGTTGGAAGAGAAGAACTGAAGCTGAATTAATCCAGGATTCTATGTCTATCTTAGATGCCAGAGAACAATATAAGGCTAACCCTAAGAAGTTCATTTCTATGATGTCTAGACAACTCAACCATGATATTTTAAGAACAAGACCCGACGAAGCCAACAACAGAAAGCGAGTTATATCTGCAGATTCTTCCGCCAACAAGAAGGCAAAGGTGGCCGATAAATCAGCAGATGATCTTTCTCGTGATGATGATAATAACAAGAGATCCAAGCCAAAGTCTAAAACTGTCAAAACTGAAGTCCATGATAGTAAGTCATTCAAGGTTGTTCTCCCTATGGCTGACACAAGAAGAATACCACCATCCAAGAAGACTAAGGTCAAGAAACGGCCTTCAAGTGAAGTTATTAAGTCTGAAATTGAAATTGGTGTGCCATTGGATACCAAAAAATCCAAGAAATCTAAATCTGTTAAACCTGAGCAACCAAAAGTTGATCCAATTGAATTGGCTATGCTTTCTCGTTATGAGAGTAAATTCAATGTTTTCAATCCATTCGTGGGCGGGTTAAGTGCTATAAATAGTCATCCATATCCTCAAACTAGAAATGCGCTGAAGGAGATTTCAGTTCTGTGGAAGGGTTACAAGTCTTTCAAGCATAAGGAAAAGCCAGCTGTTGTTCCTATGAATCCATCTACATCCGGCGAATCGACCTCTGCAGCTTCCGTTGATATAAGCTCTGCCTTTTTCAATCCTAGATCTCGTCCATGTTGTGTTTGCCGAGATGAGAACGTTGATGCCTCATTAGATGAACTTCTCATCTGTACAAATTGTGGATTAAATGTACACGCTTCATGTTATGGTATTCCATTATCTCATTTAGATAAGCCTGCATATATGTACAAGTGGCATTGCGATCCGTGTTCGAATGATTTACATCCATTGATTTCCACGCAATATCTTTGTTCTTTATGTAACGCCAGAGAGAGTGACCACGATAATGCTATCCGTGGTGAGAAGATGTCCATCCCGGATGCACTGAAAAGAACTAGCAATGGTAAATGGTGTCATTTATTGTGTTCGTTATTTAGCGAGGATTGTTCCTACGGTGACGCATCTACTATGCAACCTGTGCATGATACTCTCACTGCGATGGCTAAAAGTATGGGTAGATTTTGTGGTATCTGTGGTGGTAATGGTGGTGGTCTAGTTGATTGTCGGTTGTGTTCGAAGTCATTACATTTGGGTTGTTGTCAAGATTCAGAGGGTTGTGTTTATGGATTTGAAATTGATACCGAGTGTAAGGAGAAATCATCGCTTGTGAAAATCACGTCGATGAATTTAGTTGGTAAACCATCTCCTGTCGTTGTTTGTCGGTCACATTCAGCTGATGAAGAGGCGCTTAAGAAATTGGTTATCGTTCCCTTGAGAACTATGGCCAAACTACTGAGAGGTAAAGAGGAGATTCCATTGATTCGGTTGTATGCTAATGAATTCAAAAAATGTCATACCCCATTGGTGGGTGGTGAATTATTACGCCATGATTACGTTGTCTTGAGGGATTACATTGATCCAGTTGCCAAGATTACTGAAATTGAAACTAATGGTCATAATCCACAGCTGTTTGAACCAATGGTTGTTCGTTGCCATGAATGTCGTTACTGTCATATTACCAAGTCTCTCTCTTGGTATGATTCCATAGAGGGTGGTGAGTGTTGCCACCAATGCTATGTTAGATTGAAGAGTAATGTCACATTGATTGATAATTTACCCGATTTAAGCAAAGTTAATGATGTCAAGATTGACGGATCCAAATATGGAATTTACAATTTGAAAGAACAAGAACCAATGACACCTTCTTTACCAACTGTCAAGACTGAAGTGTCTTCATACTCCTTGGGTAGACTTCTTACTTGAGAACGCATGTACTATACTTTTGTATATAGTTTTGTATAATATATGTCATATGTCTTTATTTATTTTTAAATAGTACAAGCTGTTATACATTTGATCATAGGTAACCTCTTTTCAAGATCTCTTCGATTCTATTGATTTCATCTAGACTTTCAGCATTCACGAGTTGTTTCTCCAAATCTGTTCTTTGTTTCTTTGTAAGCTTTGCAAGCATTTTAGCTGTTTCCTTTTGCTCTTTAGATTCGTAATTATCGGATTTGGCGACTTCATTAATGGCCTTGTCATAGTTTGTCTTAGTTTGTAATTCCTTTGCCTGGGCTCTTTCAGAATCTTTAACCTTTTGGAAATCTAGTATTTTCAAGTTGGGTAATATGGCTATACACCACAATCTATAATTATCTAATTGTGTAACTGGATTTTCTATCAAAGAGAGGTTATCCAAGCTTTGTAGGTTTTTCAAGGGTTCCAACGATTTCAATGTTTTGATGTTGTTCTCTATCAAGGTGAGGCTCGTCAGAGAGGGGAGGTTTGCCCCGAGTCCTGGATCTATTATTTGAATTCTGTTTTTGGACAGTAGTAGTGTCTTCAATCTGACTAACCTTGGTATGTTATCTAGTATTCTTAGGTCATTGTCTGTGAGGTCTATAGATTCAAAGATGTCTTCCGTAGTATGTAAATTTTCAATTGATGATATGTGAAGACTTCGAAGTGAAAGCGTATATTCATCGATGGGGCTATTCAGTTTACCAGCATCAGATATTAGTTCAGGTGTCAGTCTCATGGTGATGTAATAGGTTAGCTGAGGACAGAGGAAGTAAAGTATCTATCTCTATGAATAAGAATAAAACATTTTAACGAAAAAAAAAATTATGTAAACGAAGCGGAACATCGATTTTGGAGTTCAAAAATGTGTTATTATATATATATATTTACAGAAAAGTTATACGAGAAAAGCAAGATATACAGAAAGGAGAATATGAGATGGTCATGTAAGTCTATGGAGAGGGAGAGAAAAGAAAAGAAAAAAAGGTCGAGAGAGGCGTGAATTATTCAGTGAAGGACAATCTAGATCTATTACTAGGTAAGATCTTAACACCTTCAGGTTCGTATTTCTGTTTGGTGGCGGCTTGTAATTGTTCTTCCTCTTGTGCAGTCAATGGTTCCACGGTTTCGTTAGGAGACACGAATTCAAAGTCACCAAATCCAAAGGCTCTATCACTGATCTTACTCAAGACATATAATTGCATTCTAGTGTATCTGACAACGGCTTCCAATTTCACCATATCGATGTTCTTGTCACCGTTGAAAATATTTCTCCATAGGGCAGCAGCTAACACGGCATCAGAATCGGAAGCTAAGGCTTCATCATATGAGAACACGATACCCATTAATTGAGCATGGAAATCCTTCATATATGTTTCTCTTATACTACCAGATAACACATTCATTTCTTCACTTAATCTTAATTCTATATCCTTGAAGTATTTATCAACCAATTTCTGTTGATAGTTCTTACCCTCCTTGAAAGGCATTGCTCTCATTCTGACAAACAATAACCACACGTGGAGAGATGTGATTTGAAACCATTGGGCAAAGGATTGAGGTAAGGCCAAGGTATCATACCAGAAAGTTGCACTCTCGGAGAGTTGTTCATTCTTGTATTGTAAACCTTGATCTTTACACATGTAATAATACTTGGCACCACCGATGGAACCAGCTCTGACGTTATCCATATCAATTCTGAACATATTGATGAAGGTTTCACCAAAGGCCTTCTGCCAGGCAGGAATATCAAAATTAGCTGCCTCATAGTGGGGTTTCCCCATCTTGTTCTTTGGGTCAATATCCTTGTTTGGAGTTTCCGGGTTAGGAATCTTAGGTAAATGGGATTCTCTAGCTAAATCCTTAGCCGATGGCACCTTAGTGGAATTCAATCTGATACTCAATGTGGCCCATCTGGCACTGGCAAGTCTCACCTGTGACACTGATCTGATACCTGATCTATTTAACATTGTATATTATGTATGTCTATAGTTAGATTAGATCTATAAGGAACCTAATTAAACTTATTCAACGTCTTTGTGTTGTTTTTCAAAAAAAAAAATTTTTTTTTCAAATTTCGTTGTCGAATGAAAATTGTCAAATTTGTCACATTAATAGTACATATAATTTTAAAAAAACACAATATAGATTTTTATATATATAATTCATCATCTTCTGCCACCTCTTTTACCCTTCTTCTTACCTCTGGTGTTAGCCTTAGGGGCAACCTTGGCACCTTGGAAGTGAGTGTGTCCGAGTCTCTCAATGGCGGAGGAATTCACCCAGTTAAGTAAATTTTCCTTATCAATGTTCTCCTTCAATCTTTCTAATTTCTGTTTAGCATCTTCGAGTTTTTCTAATCTTTCCTCTCTGGCCTGTTGACGACGTCTCTCGCTTTCTCTTTGTTGGATTCTCTCAGCTGGCTTCCTTGTGTCCCGTTTGGATCTCTTGACACGCTTCTCCACAACGTCATCTCTCTTCCGCTTCTTATCAGCGGCAGCAGCTCTACGCGTTCTTGGCTTCTCGTCTTCTTCTTCCTCTTCGTCGTCATCTTCATCAGAACCTTCAGCAGAGGAGGTGACGTAAACATCATCCTCCTCAGATGGCACAGCATCGGCGGCAGCTTCGTCATCATCACTCACGGAAGCCTCGGCAATAATCTTTTCCAGCTTTAATTCTTCATCAGATTTCTTACCGATACCAAGAGATTTAACTCTAGAATTCAAACTATTCTTCATTTGTTCTTGAAGTTCAGCTAAATCCTTCTTCAATGCCTTTTCACGTTCACCATTATTAGTAAGCCATTTTTGTAATTTCATAATATCTTCAGCTTGCTCAATGAACACCCAATCAGAAGTGGAAAGTAAAACATGTGGACCTTCTTCAAGAATTTTTCTTTGCATAGCGGTGAAATCTTGTTCCACAGCCATACCATATTTATTCAAAACGACTCTGCCTTCAGAATCCTTAACATCACCATCTTCAAAAGTGTAACCCAGTAATTCCTTAGTGGCCTTGGCAAATCCAGGAGTGATGTTCCGGTTTAGAGTGATCTCAGCTTCAGTTTCCTCAGCTGGAGCAACAGGTTCACCACTGTCGGTCTTTGGCGCGGTAGTATCAGTTTCTGGTTTCACTTCAACTTCAACTTCCTTCTTCTCTTTTGTTTCTTCCGGCTTCAAATCGGCATCTTGCATTTCAGAATCTTCATCTTCTTGCTTGTCACCAGTTTCGGAATTCCATTTACCTAATTGTTCATCATCTAATTTCAAGAATGACACTCTATCGATATCCGAAGGCCCTTGGATCCAGAGTCTCCCCATGAGGTAAGTCTCGGCAATGTATAATTCATCATCTTCATCTAGATCATCGGTACCATCATCTTCTTCATCGTCATCGCGTCCCACATTGGAACTCAAATTAGGTAACCCATTTCTTTCAAACCACCAATACCGGTTAAACATTCTATCTTTACCAAGGAATTTAACTCTTTGTGCATCAATTTCATTAAGACTCTTTTCTAATTCCTTCCGCTTCAATTTATGTTGATCGACAATCTTAATTTTATCTGTTCTGGTCTTCACTAAGGCCATGAATTCAGGATCACTAACACATACAGCCTTCTCTAAATCACTTGGATGAGGAGGTAACACATTTTGCACTGGCCGTCCACCACGTCTTTTCTTTTCCAACATTTCAGGAGTGAGTTCTTCCTTAGGTTCACCTTCTTCCAACCGAGCCTTGATTTCCTTGGTGTCTCTAGTCTTTAATGCATCCATGACATTCTTATTACATGCATGGGCTTCCTCTGAAGCAGATTTTAGTTCCTTGATCACTTCTAATCTTTCTCTTCTCAAATTAGCAGAGTCTTCAATACTCTTTTCAATGTATGATCTCACGACGGACCCGTTTAATAACACATTGATCACAATACCTAACGCTCTCGCTCTTAAGTTAATATCCATTTCGGTGAAGAAGTTTTCGGTGATCGATTGAGGAGTTGGCACGTAATCACCTGGTGCCAAAGTTTCATAGATTTTGGTGATATCGGCCTTGTATTCAGGGATGTATTCGATAGTTGTTAAAATACCAATCAAGATCATGACCCATCCGCCATCTTTGAAGTTTCTCTTGGCTAATCTATCCTTCCATGAGGTTTTTCTGTATTCTAAAATGGAGTAGGCATTGTGGCTGATTTCCTCTTGTTCCTCATCATCATCGTCATCTTCATCATCGTCGTCTTCATTTTCGTCATCGTTATCGTCTTCCTTATCATCTTCGACTTCAACACTGACATCTGGTTCGTCTTGGTCTTCTTCCTCCTTCTTAACAGGTTTCTCCTCATCTTCATCATCTTCCAATTTCTTCTTTTTAGGCTTGAACACCTTCGGATAAGTCACCAACACTGTTCCCGATTCATCCATGAAAGCACTAAACAATGAGCAAAACACTTCAGTGAGTAATGTAGGAATGTTGGAATTCTCGGACCACCCCATAGCAGCCAAGTAATCATCAAAAGTGAATGTATCAATGACGAACGCCTTAGCATACATGTTTAATAGTAGCCAAGACATTAACAAGTCTGAACAATTCGTAACACCGGGCAATTTTTTCCATTCTGGTTTCATCAATGACACACCTGTGAATGGTAATTGTAAGTCTGGAACAGGAGCCATTGATCTTGGTTTCACTGCTGGTCTTGGAACAGGTGTACCACTCTTGGAGTTAGACAAACTTGAACCGGCTAAGCCATTAGCACCACCTGGTATGGCTTTCCCATTGACAGTAAGTCCATTGCTACCGGTACCACCATTGATGGCGTTAGGTGCTGGTAAAATATTGACAAACCCATTAGTGATCTGTGAGTATGGGGATGCTAATCTACCATCGATGGCACCCAATTGTGCGGCATCTTTGATCACCAATTTTTCTCTATGTGCTTGTTCAATCTTCCGGTTGGTGATATTTAAACTCTTGAAGAACCGGAAACATTTTTCGTGATGCCAAACTTTCATTTTCTTTTGATGCACGTAATGAAAGATATCTTCTGGTTCATATTGTTTCTTGTTAACAAAGATTCTCAAACTGACGATGAAATTACATTTTTCTGGGTCAAATGTTGGTAGCACAGTGACTCCTGCAAATTCAAACAATTGCAGAACCTTTTGTCTATTTATCATGTCTTCCTCCATGGCCCTATCTGTTTCATCAAAGTAAACATAAGTTTTCTTTAGCACTTCATACCATTTAGCCTTCCATTCAGGCAAAGGTAAACCAGCTTCTTGTTCAGGACCTGTAGGTGGAGTTTCCTTTAAGGAATCAAAGATGTGTTCAGATTTGATAAGAGCCTTAGCCTTTGGACCAGGTTTCTTCTTACGTGTGCCATTAGCGTTGAATCCGTTATTGGATGAATTCACAGTTGATTTATGGTGAGATTTCTTTTTCAGTGATTCTGGTATCATATTTTGGAACTCTTTCAAATGAGGTGGGTATTCTGTGGAGATTCTGTATTTATGGGCATAGGAATCACGAACGACCCATGGGGCACCCGATTTGATAACTCTTTTCAGGGACATTTTGAGGAAGGTCTTGACGTAAAACTTGGTGAACGTGTTCCTGAGTCTAGAAATCCGGCGAGACTCATTGACTGTGATCTCATCGTTATTTTGGAGTAGTACTCTATATGAACAGTATCCATCTCTTTCTGATCCATCTGGAAGTGTAATAGGGTTGAACCGGGCCTTCTCTCTGATGACACCTTTAAGTTTTTCTCCCTTATCTGTTTTGATCATCACTGCATCACCTGGGAAGAAATCATCTTTGAATTTGGCGTACACATCATCCACGACGACATCTATTCTTGGGATCGTCGAGAATGAGATATACCGGAGAATCGGTTCTTTAACTGGATCAGGGAAATTGGCTTCCATCATTTTGAGTTCAGTGCGTTCCACTTCTAGTGCTTCAAAGAAGGTGAAGTTTGAATTTCCTGAAGTTTCACAGACAAATTTCTTAATATTGTAATAATTCATTCTATCTAAATATTTTTCGTAATCTATAAACCACTCACCGGTTTCTTCGATGAACCAGACTTCGGTTGAGATGTCCAAATCATCAGGTAGCTCCGGTGGGGGTAAGAACTTCACTGGTTTACGTTTAAATAGAACCTGTATGGGGAAGAAAGAGGGGGGCAAAAAAAGGTTAGTATTGGAGGGAGGGGAGAGGGAATTCCAAATTTAATCACGTCTAAGCGATAACGAAATTTGGGTGTTGACAGATCTGGCTACCAAAAGCTAATACTCCAACCGGAGATAAAAGAAAATGGTTCAATAATATCAGATATCAATGAGACATACCATTTAGAAGTAGTATTAAATAGAGGGGCACAAGAGAATACACGTAAATTGAATTGGGAAATAAAGGTTTCGTTGTTTGCTTTTTTTTTTATGAAATTGTTCGTTTTCTTAATATAAGTTTTTCAAAATGTCGTGAATGATAACGCGTGGATATCAAAAATGTATTTCTATATTATTTGATTCTATTAAAATTCTTTAAAATACAATGTAAACCTTTCCAAGATTGATATTGAATTGATATTGATAATTTAACTAATAATAAGAAAACGTTGCCTTTTTTTTTCTCTCTCTTTTCGTTCCCTTTCTCTCTAATAATAAAAAAAATTTTTTTTTTTTGATCTCTATTAAGTATAAACTAATTCGCTGTATATATTGACAAATTAGGAAAGAGGTGTGGCTATGGTGGCGAGTGATTGGGTGTGTTATATTATATATATACAAGAACACTATTTATTTATACAGGAATCCTAACCAACCATTCTTTTCACTTTCTCTAACAGACTTTGGTTGATATGCCTTCTTATCAGCGTAAATCTTTTCAATGGCATCGGTGACTTCATAATTTCTACCTAAAACGTCAATGAATTCACCCTCTGGATCCATTAAATAAAAGAAAATTGAATGATCCACTAAATAATCTTGACCAGGTTTCACATCTCTTGGAGTAGAGAAATACACTCTATACTCCTTACAACATTTCTTCACTTCATCATATTCACCAGTTAATCCAATGATCCCCGGGTGGAACTCCTTCAAGTATTCCTTCATCACGTGTGGTGAATCTCTAGCTGGATCACAAGTGATGAAAATAGGTTGTAACTCTATACCGTGTTTAGACTTAAGACCATCCAAGATTTCACCTAATTTGTCTAATTCATCGGGACAAATATCTGGACAATGGGTGAACCCAAAATAAATAATCGAAAATTTGCCAATAAGATTTTGTTCAGTGAATGGATTCCCATCATCATCTATTAAATTGAATGGACCCCCAACTAATGGCTTACCGATACCTCTGTTTTGTTCTTGTTCACGTCTTAACTTAATCTTTTCCTTCTCATTGACAAACACCCACGTTAAAACACCACCGACAACTAAAAATAATACAGCAGCCTTAGCTGATGAAAATTCCACTGATCCACTTTGTAATTTTTGTTTAGAGTAGTCTTCACTACCAAGTGGTAATCTTGATAATGGCTTTCTAGAGTATTTCTTTGTTTGATCAACAGTTGATTCTTCCTTCTTGACTTCATCCTTCTTAGCTTCATTTAATCTGATAACACCAGTGTTGAATCCTCTAGTGAATCTGTTCACCATTTGAGGTCTCCCCATCAATGGCGCCATCTGTAATCTTGGCTTGATTAATTTAAACATGTTCAATGTATAATTACCTTCTTCAAGATTTATTAATAAGCAATAACTATTATCAAATACCGAATGTTTTTTTTCCAAATTTTTTTTTCGTTCTTTCGAAGAAAAAAATCATCAGTTTATGGGGCGAAATAGGACGGAGACCGGTTTCCACAGAGAATAATAGTATGAAACTCGTTAATACTATAATTCGGATATTCCGGAAATCGGGATTAAATTGCATTCCTATTACCTAACCCATTATCAGTTCCTACTTAAATTTACAATACACAGGTTTATCACAACAAAGATATATTTGTATAATATATATAAAAGCTAGAACATGGGTAATACTTTTAACAACCTCCTCTTAAGGATAACACTAAATGAAGATCTGAACCAGCCACAATACCGTATTCACCTAAGGTCTTATCATCATCTCTATAAAATGTGTGCGTTAGTATTATTGAATAAATATATGATACAGTCATGATACATACAATTGTCTCCCAGAGAATAAGAACTTTTGTTGGAAAGGTGGGATCCCTTCTTTAACTTCAATGATTTCCTTTAATGCAATCACCTATTAAATAGTTTGGTTTGTTAGTAAATCAAATCAATATAGTGTTTTATCAAAATATTTTACTTACCTTGTCATCGAGTTCAACATCGATTGGAATCTAAATCATTAAAATGATTGTTAGTATAATAGACATTTTGTTTTTCATATTATTAGATCTTGTTTAAACTCACAATTCTACCGGTCAAACTCTAAAGTGATAAGGAGGGGATTTGAAAATATAGTTAGTAAATATGTATAACCAGAAAAAAAATCGGAGAGATGACGAGCCCTAGGTGTTGGTCATTTAACAATTGACAAACGTCACTCCTCATAAACTTGTATTATCTAACATACTCTAACCTTGATTTCCACTGGCATGATTATTATTATATATGGTTGCTATATAAAGAAGATTATTAAAAGGAACCATAGCTTTTTATGTTTAAATTCACCGTTTTTTTTTTGGTTTTCTTGAATTTTGAGATTTTATTTGAGATTTCATTTTGGTTACACTATTATATTAAATGAGAGTCCTCAATAATACCCACCAAACTCAATGCTTTCGACTCCAATTGTGGTAGATCCCGATTACGAAAAAGTTTATGAACCAGCGGAAGATTCATATCTTCTATTGGACCTCTTTGAAGAGCTACAACCATACTTTAAGACTAAATCATTCAATCATGGCATCCCCTTAGTGGTAGAGATCGGTACAGGATCGGGAATAGTCTCCACTTTTATAAACAAGAATATCCTACCTAGGGCAATATACATTGGTACAGATCTAAATCCATATTCATGTCAAACACTACTGCGAACGAATAACCACAACGCTACAGGATTCAACTTGGATGCCATCAGATGTGATTTGACAACAGCATTTCTTCCTCAATCTATTGATTTATTAGTGTTCAATCCACCATACGTGCCAGCTGAGACCATCCCCACTGTGGAAGATGCCGAAAAAGATGAATATAATTGGGTGGATATAGCATTAAATGGAGGACCCACGGGAATGGACATTACTGAAAAAGTGTTGGATCAGTTGGATTCCACATTAAGTGTGTTAGGTGAGGCTTATATACTATTTTGTGCTAGAAATGATCCAGAATCGGTTACCCATGATTTCTGTCAACAGAACACTAACTTCAAAGTTGAACGCGTGATCTTTAGAAAGGCAGGTTGGGAAGAATTAAGTGTTTATAGATTTCTGAAACTTTCTTGAAAGTTAAAAAAATTCCTTTTCTACATCGAATGATAATAATAATATAATACATTAAGCAAAATTAAACAAAAGTTAATCAAATAAATCATTAAGGATATCATCATTCATAGAATCCTCATTAAAGTTTCTCATGTTGTAAGAATTCTCGTAATTGCAAATTGATAACTTATCAAAGAATTCTTTTAATTCAAAAGCTTGGCCAATCTTCTTGATCCCATAAAGTAGTGGCTTCTTACCGAAATCATCGGATCCATTAGATGTTATCCGAATACTGTTCTTAACACCGGAGATCTTTAAAGTCTTCAAACTGCCAATCTTGTCAATGAGGGCTAACACAGGGATGGAAGCCTCTCTGTAAACTGCATCAGTAGTATTAGACACGAAAAGCCATTCAGATAATTGGAATTCCTCTGGTTTCAATAATAAAATAACATCCAATAATTTACATGCTTGTAAAATTAAATAATTATCCATCTCCTTCAGTGTGCCTTCACTACTTGAGGATACAACATTCGACATTTCTTCTTCAAATTTGTACTCCAATAATAGTTCAAACAATTCTTGGAAAATAGCTTGTAACTCAGCATAGACAGTAGGCCATAACGTAACCAAATGAGGCTCTGAAAATTTCACTATTAAAGTTCTAAACAATAGCAAGATGTATGGCTTCAGACCAGGGTTAGATGAACTCAAAGTAATGTCACAGATTCTAGATTGAATCCCTTGAACATTACTCATAAAGTGATCCTTCTCGCAAACCATAATCAAATAGATGATTCTCTTAATATTCAAAATCTTTGATGTAGACTCAGTATCATTCCAAGTAAATAAAGTGGCACCCGATCCATTGTATGGTAACAATTTCGTGACAAAGTCATTCAATTTTTCACTATCCTCTTTGATCCATGAGTTATACACAGTAATCCATCTACTGTCAGAACCATTCAAACTGAAAAATCTAGAATCAGCAAGCAAATCAGCACAGAAAGTTTTCCATACTTTCAAATTGCAAGCTTGTGGAACGGTACTGATAGATGCAAACATACCCAAGATATAAGTTGGAGTGCCTGACACCACTCTAGACTTGGTGAATGGAACACAAGCATTGTACACGGTGCTAGTTAAGGCAGAAGTTGTCTTATCGGTATCTTGGAGGATGTATGGAATCTTAGGAATAGTCACTGTAAGTGCATTAGCCATTTCCTCCTTGATGATGTACTTGTCGGTTGATTGAGTCTCCTTGATAGGTGATGGCTCTTTACCACCAGGAACCGTGGAAGTATCTAATCTAGTTGAACTCTGTCCAACAGTGGATGCCGTATCAGTTTCAGTATCTTGACCAGGCAGCATATTCATTGGATTCAACATGGCTGAAAACGAGGATTCATCTTGCATCTTGATAGTGACAGCAATATTCAAGATCTTAATAAACGAGTCAGACATTTCCTTTCTAACCTTTCTTTGATCTCCAAAACTTGTTTGTGCCAGCTTAACGCCGACAATAGCGGCAAACTTAAGCAAATCTGGATAAATATACTTGAACACAGAATAATTTGTGTATATCTCTCTCAAGAACTGTGTGATTTGAGGCCAAATGTCTTCAATGGTATCACTTGTCAATGATTCCACATAGTCAACCAGGAATCCAGAAACTTCCTTTTCTGTTAAATTGGTGATCAAACTTGACCGCTTGTTTGCTTCTAATGTGACTATGTTAACTCTTGATATTAATGAATTGATCAAATGAGGTAGAGTGTTTTGTGATTTGGAGCCATCCAGAACATGAATCACCTTAAAAACAGAGAAGGGGGTACTCAACGGTAGAGTTTCTGTTTGCAAACTCATCAAGGTCTCCAATGATTCCAATGGTTCCATCTGGAAAATGGCTTCCATTATTCTCTTGGATCTAAACTTCAACTTTGATGCATTGAAATTGATTGACTTGGAGAATTTCAAAAATTGAGCCTTCTCAAGGATACCCTGTGGTTCCGCTTTCAAAATCGTAGGATTATTCATTGTGTTCATCACAGCTAAAGACCCGTGTCTACTGATCCGACCTGGAATTGAACTCTTCACCTTAGAATATTCATCTGCCCATAACCAAATCTTATAATTCGTTATAAGTGCAAGCTTCAGGGATCTTAGAACAACTTCTTTTTCGGATAGTAACTCGTTCTTCTCGCTAGGAGATTCAACTTGAAACACACCTTGAATTACAGAACCAAAAAAGCCAGTATCCTTACTGTTGTTCATTGTACCATTCTTAGCGCCCGCATTCGAATAATCTAGCGTAGACTTGATCATTTCATGTGCTGGCCCTAACGATTGCTGGAGACCACTTATCAATTCACAAATTGAATCATCAATACCCTCAATTGAGGACTTGGAAGTGTCACCATCGATGATATACTTCTTGTTTAACTCAAACAGAAATTCAATCTTTTCGCATATAGTCTGTGTCAAATAGGAGGTGGCATGATAAATCAAATGGCTATACGTGTTGATAACTGAAATCTTCCGGATAAAGGTCATCCATGCATTAAGAGTAACAGGAGAATTTGTCTTGGTGATACCCTTTCCAATAAACTTAGCAAGTGGTGAGATTTCACCCTTTGGGTTTTCTAGCAATGGGATTGGAACATTAATGTATTTATTAAGTTGTATGAGCTTAGTGAGAACACGCAAATAACAAGTCAATAGAATATTGTCCGGGTCAAATTCGTCTTCCTTGTCACAGAGATTAGCAAGCAACGTACAGATTTCTTCGAATTGAGAACAACTAGGGAATAATACTTCAAGCAATTCCACTGATGCAATGACACAATTGGTATACTCCTTTGCGCTACCACTCTGAAGAACCTGGCTAGGATCGTTAGACAAAAATCTCAAAATGGTTGTGATCACAAGTGATAAGTAATTAGAGATGTTCCAATGGTTTTCATTTATTATAGATATTTCCGTATCATGATCGATGATGCATAACTCTGATTCTAGAGCATCCAAGATAAGATCTTCGTTAACATTGAATAATTTGTGGAATCCTCTAATTTGATAAGCAAAAAGGTCAAAGTCGTCTTCCTCTGTTGCTTCAAACTTCCCAGTTCTGATAAACTTATTTTTCAGTAATATAGCAGAACTGCACAGTTTAAATATTCTATTGATGGATCCAGTGTTAGCAGCCTTCGTGATCCAGTCGGCGACATACAGAGAATTCACGTCGTTCTCGTTGGACAATTCATCAAGAATCAAGAATAACGGTCTTGTCAAGAATGAATCAGTTTCATTAATTTGAGATGAGTGTGACCAAAGTGCGGTGAACGCCTTGATCTTAGTTGTAATGTCTGATTCCAAGAATAACCCTGAAAGAGCAGCTTCAATATAATGAGATTCAATGTTCATTTCTAAATGCCACATCTTTGTAACTGCTTCGACTTGGTATTTACCTGACCGGTCAACCAAGCATCCCCAGAGTCTACTTGTGACTATTTTTAAGAGTTTTAATGAATCAGGTTTATTAGTTTGTTTGCATAACATCTTGAATATTTTTGCGAGACCAAAGGCCACAGGAATATCAATTTCATCATTGCTTTGTAAACCAAGTTCATAAATGGCATTCAAGAGTTTTTCACTTTTCCAGGGTTCTTCTGATGCTGGGATTGCTTCTATTAAATCATGAAGAAGTTCACAGAACCCATAAAACTGTGAGGATTCACCAACTTTCAATTTCTCGATGGTTTTGTAAGTTACCAAGTTTAATAACAAGGCACTAAGGTCTGCAGGTGCAAATGGATTATTTTCGGAGGTTCCAGCTTCAGGTGCTCCTTCAACTTTTGATGGGTCAATCTTGTAAAATGTATCTAATTTGCAAAGAGTCTCCTTCTTCACGTCTTCATAACTTTCATTAAGTTGGTTCATATTTTTGAATATTGGCTCTGCATGTTCAATTGGCAGGAAAGCACGTTGAGGAATAAATGCAAGAAGGGTCTTCATTAGTTGTAAACAATCTTCACTACCGGTGTATAATAGTAGTAGTGATAATAAGTTCAGTGGGATATGAGTAACCATCATATCTTCATCCTCGACGTTGTAATTCTTGATCACAAATGAAATTAATCCAATGTCGTTTTCCTTTGCTAGTTTGTACATGTCTGACCAAATATTTGTTGTTTCTATAGAGTCAAAAAAGGAATTAGCATGCTTAATGAGTCTGTTGAAGTCTTTGTCTGAGCCCTCCTTTTGAGTCCGCTCTGTAACTTTAAGGATTGGAATAAGAATCTTTGGAACAATTAATTGACCAATTTCCCACTTGTCCATAATAGCAACAGCTATCTTACAAGCCTCGACCTGTTGTTCTACTTCCGGACTGGAATTGGCACTACCGTTGATTAAAGAGAATAGTGCATCTGTCAAACTTTGTAACCCAAAGTTTTGAAAGTATTGTAATCTATCCAGCGATGATTTCAATTGAGGGTCAGTAGATGATGTTGACTCTGTCTTGGAGTGGGAAGATAAGGTTCTATGAGCTTCATGCTGTTCTGGACCTAAAAGCCAATTCCATAATCTTCTATTCAATGACATATCCTTCAAAAGAACAGTCCCCGATGCGTACAAGATTAACATTTGTTTATCAGTTGGAGTAGTTAAAACTTGTAAAATACTGGAGTGCAATGGTATTCTAGATAGAAGCAAATCGAAAAATCCTCTTTGAATTAACACATTGCTATCTTTCAAACCTTCACAGAAGGCTCTTATCAATAAACCGGGCTCTGGAGTTATCGTTGCTCTAGCATCTTCCTCTAATCCCTTAATCACAGCCTCCTTTTGATCTTTCAAGTTTGTATCATCTACGTCAGTTAATGGCTTTTCAACAGATTTAAAACTAGGTAATTTCTTGATACACCATTCCAATGCACCCAATCTTTTATCTGGAGATGTGATGATACATAAAAATAAACATTGCCAGAAGTGGGAATCATTATTTAATTGCTTTTTCACACTTTCAATCAATTCCAGCACTGTATTAAATGATTCAGATGAGGTATCATCCAATGCAGGTAGTAAACCCAATAAGATTGATTTGAAAACGACTCTCAAGGTACGGGGATCCACCTTGACAATATACTTGTTGAATAAATCTATCAATTCTGGTTTCACACTGATACTGGCATAGGACATCAATGGTAGTAAACCTGGTAGCCAGATACTCACTGATCCACTCAATGCGTCTGGTCCGAGTGTTTCAAATATGATAGAGTAAACCTCAATTGTCTTTCTATGAACACCAGAAGGTAGTTTAGACGATAAACATTTAGATAGCGTTCTTGACACGGCAAAGTCATGGGGCACCCAATTACGGGGTTCCGGTTCAGTATTTGTCTGTAGTGCCTTTTGGAGTTTCCCCAAGTATGAGATATAATCAGCCCATTCGTCAACCGATTCAAACGAGGTCAATGCCTTCTCAATATTGAGAACATACTTTCTTTCCTTGGAAGTCAGTTGTTTAGTTTGTAGATTCGTACTCTTCCCACCGAAAAGCGGCATAGGTGACATTGCCTTTAGAAAGTTTGATGATGACATATGTTCTTGATTCTAATGATATTGGTGAAATGAATGATATTTAAAAGCATAAGCTCATTGATTTTAAAAACCTTACGTGGTTCTTTAACGTGTGCAAAGAAAAACATGTTGTCGAGCGGCTCAAACTGAAATACCTTGTCGAGAGCGGTGTTAGGGTGTGTATATTGTATATTATCTCAAATCAATTCCTTTTGTCATAATTCCCTAGAATTATTGGTTGTTCCTTTACAAAAATCATTAAACGGAAACATAAATGTTGTCATTTGAAGTCGGCATATATCCCCTATTAGTAAGTCTACTTTGGCTACTTTCCCTGCTCACGTAACCACTTCGAAAAGCCAATATTTGCTAACACCTATCCTTCTTTTTCGTCAGGGGATTTACTATTTCATCAGCCATCCCGAATGTTGGTATCATTTCAGGCAACATCTTATTCCATTGTTTGTACTTTGCTTGATAACTTATAGTGCCACCGCTATTATCTATATGGCAACTCTGATGTTGACTGGAGGTGTATTCTCCGTGTTTACGGTACCGTCATTTCAACCTGCTACGATAATAATCCATTTTGTATCAAAGTTTATATTATTACCCACTCCGTTAGCGAGAACATTTGATCATGTATTCATTCAAGAGATGGGACTCAAAGTGAATCACATTGGTAAGGCTGGTTTGTTTAATGATATAGCTGCGAATTACCAAGAAACAACTATGGGTAAAACATTTAGGCGTTGCAGAACGTTGTCGGTGCCATTCCTTTGGTTAATGAGGGAATTGGTGCTACTATTACTAGGGTTTATCCCATTTGTGGGGCCCTTTCTCGTTATATTAATGAAGGCCACTCGTGTGGGATACTTGAAACAGAGACGATATCTTTGGTTGAAGGGTTACAATCATTCCCAGAAGTATTTCATTTGGAAGATTAGAAAGAATCAATTTTTTTACTTTGGATTGGTGGCCGTTGTGTTGGAGACGATTCCCTTTTTGAATGTGTTGTTCTTCTTCACGAATGCCACTGGTGCTGCCCTATGGGCTGTTCACATTGAAACGTTACAAAATGGATCCCATTAAAAACAAAGAACAAATGGTTTTTATTTTGGTTAATTATAAAGCGATATATATTTATTTTGACGGTAAAACATCTCTAACAAACTGGGCAATCTCTTGTAATTCTTCATTACAAGTTGAGTGGGGCATACCAGGGTACTCTTTGAAAGTGTAGTTACTGAAACCTAGCGACTTGTAGAATTCTGAAGTTTGCTTAGCGTATGGGAACCCAATAATTGGATCCATGTCACCATGGAATTGCATGAACGGAGTCTTCTTGTTACCATCCTTGACTCTTTCCTTGGTGGCATCTTGACAAGGACAGAACCCGGACATAGATATCACACCGGCAATCTTGGTGTCAAAAGTAGCAGCAGTGGCTAAACTGATGGCTGCACCTTGAGAAAATCCACCAACGATTATTCTTTCAGCTGGAATGCCATTATCGACTTCTTGCTTGATCAATGTCTGCATTTGAGACACAGAACTGTAGAACCCCTCGACATCCTGCTTGGCACTTGGATCACCAAATTTGAAGATGTCAAACCATTGAGACACTGGCATACCACCTTGCACTGTCAATGGCTTCACTGGAGCGTTAGGGAAAATGAAGTTGATGTGTTGGAAATCTGGGCTTTGGTGGAATGCATCAGCCAAGAAGCTCCAACCGGAACCTGTATCACCTAACCCATGAATAATGATCATGGTGGCTGAGGCCTTACCTGGGGCGGCTCTCTTCAATAAAGTTGGTAGAGTAGTCATATCTGGGGTAGTATTGGAAGTAATATCTATTGGTGATGATGACTTGGGAGAATCTGTCTCAGTTATCACAGGTGAATTTGGTTTCCAAAATAAATAAGCGATTAGTACAACGATGACTGCAATGAGGAATCGTATAACTGATTTGGACATCTGTCTTTTTAACTATTAACATATATCAAAACTCCGAAGTTTTTCAATAATTTTTTGGCTGTTTTCTCAACCTTTTTATAAATCATTTTTTAATATTAATAAGCTGACTAAGGATATATTAGATAGTTACACCAATTACCAAATATAATGTCTAATCTGGCACTACCACAGAAACCAGGATCTACTCAATTGGATCATGATAGTTCACTAGCACTGCCTCCTAGCTCAACAGAGTTGAGTTACGAGAACTTGGAGTACCCAGTTGTGCCATCCACTATCGCTCAAGATACGCTAACGTTTGACCCCCTGGCACCACAGTATTACAATGAATTGTCTACATCCAAGTTGAAAACATTACTTGGAGATTATGAATTGTTGAAAGGTTTGTTGCTCTCAAAATACTCTGATCAATATACATTATTAAATACGGAGATCATAGAGAAACTCAATAAACAAATAGATTATTGCCAAAAATTGATAACCACATATGAAACAGAATTGATCCCTCAATTGGAGGTAATCAATGGGAAACTAAATGAGAACAGTTCTTTACTTGATAATTTCAATCGTTTACAAGTGCAGATGTATGATAAAATGAATAAATTCTCCAAGTATGCCATCTCCGATCAATTAAGACAGAAAGTAGATCAAGCAGATAAAGATTGCTCACAATTAGTGAATACCATACGAACACAGTCTACTGCTATCACCAGTGACGAATTGACGAGCTTCATAGAAAAGTATAAAACTCAGAGGCAATCATATTACTTGAAGAAGGAAAGATTGGCTAGAATCAATCAAGAACGTGTTGGTGGATTGGATTAACCCATTGATATATACTTTGCTTAATAACGAACAGTCATATTCCTACTTAGTAGATGTAACATGAATGTATATTTTTGTATGTAAGGAAAACATAAAGCTACAAAATGAACAAAATTGGCGACCATATAAAAGAGTAAACTTTTTGAAAGACTAAACGAAATAAAATTAAAGGGAAAGTTGGAAAAGACAATAAAAACGTAAAGTTAAAAGAAAATAGGAAAAGGAAAAGGGGAAAAAAAAAGGAAAAAAGTACAAAGTGAAATACATCAACAATAACAAAAGAGGGGAACCATTGAATATCTATATTATGCTGAATCTAACAAATGGTTTGTGGCTAAATCTAATTGCCAGTTATTCTTCTTCAAGGCATCTAAGACAGAAGATTCATCGAACCCCATACCCATCAATTCTTCAATTGCCAATTGTTGGCTTTGGGAGTATGCTACACTACTATCAGCAGTGGTGGATTCAGTAGTCTTTTGCTTAGCATGCAATCCAAGAGCTTCTCTGCCACCAGTATTAGAGAACTCATAAGAAGGTGGCGGTGGCATGGTACCGAAGTTCAAACCATCACTTGGTTCTTCTGAGGCAGGTTCAACAGTGGCGTCCTTCAAATGTGGATCGTTACCGAATCCGGCGAAAACCTGCTCCCAATCGTCATTTGCACCACCAGAAACGGAACCAGTTTGGGCCTCAGCACGAGAGAAGGTAAACCCAGTATCAGAAAAACTGTTGTTAAAATCAAAAGCAGAGTTATCAAGAGTATCCTCTGGACGAGCTTCCTCCAATCCTAAATCATCAAATAAATTGTTACCGCTCTTTTCAGCAGTAGCAGGTTCTAAACCTGAAGCAGCAGTGAATGGATTGTATGAGACATTAGGATCTCTATTAGAAAAAGCTGGGGCTTCAACAGAATTACTGAAATCAGTAACAGGGGCCTTAGAAGCAACTGGTGTTTGCAGAGAGTCGTGGAATTCCTCATCATCTGAAGAGTCAAACTTATCCTCAGCTGCTTGACTGTTGGTGAAAACCGGATCAGATGAAGAGAAACCAGTAGCAGAAGCTTCAGGGAAGGCAGAGGAAGAGAACCCAGTGGAGGAATCCTCAGGGAATGTAGATGAAGAGAACCCATTCTCAGCAGTAGATATCTCGTTAGAGAAAGCAGCTTCCTTAGAATTGTAAGCGGAGTCGGTAAATCCGGATTCCGGAGTTTCATAGGCAGATGGCTCCTCGGTTGGTTTGGCTTCTTCCAAATCGTCAAAGCTATCGGTGGTCTTTGCAGCCCCGCTTTCAACGTAAGATGGAATGTTCTTGTCTAGGGCCCCAGTAGAGTTTAATTCTTGGGAGGCAGCAGCAAGAGATGGTTCTTCAGTCTCTGTGGCAAATCCTTCATTCACTTCCTTCGACAATGTTGGTTCAGATGTGACTAAGTCTTCTTCCTTATCTTCAACTGCAGTTGGGTAAATATCCTCCTTTGTCTCCATCACGGCCTCTTCAGCCTCTTCATCGGAAGAGGAGTCATACTTGCCTGTACCTAGTTCGCCTGGAAGAGAACCTGGAATACCAGTAGCAACAGCTCTCCAATTGTTTGAATCATCATCAACAGTGTTAAGCTCGCCCGGAATAGAGCCTGGAATACCAGTGGCGACGGTTCTCCAATCGTGGGTCTTCTTATCAGAATCTGGGCTGTTAATAGCAGAATCTTCCTTAGCATCAGCATGATCAACAATCTCATATGATTCAGTTTTATCTAAAGTAACACCAGTTTGTTTGAATTCATCTGGAGAGTCAGGAGTGGCAACTTCAACGTCCTTGGCTTGTTGATTCAATTCGGAGCATGATGTGGAGAATTCGGTAGATCTACTCAAGTCCTTAGTGGAAGAGATGATAGCATCAGAGCTGTTCAATCCAGTGGTAGAGGATTCAACGGTTTGATATTCAGTGGAAGCAGGCAATTCGTCATCCAAGGAAGATGAGAATGCTTTGGCAGCAACAGCACCAGCAATACCAGCAGCTCCAGCAGCTCCAGCAATGCCAACGGAAGAAGATGATTGTAAGCCATCGCCAGATAGTTCCTTTGTAGATGATTCAAAACCTTCAGTAGATAATTCTTGTGTGGATGGCTCCAAACCTTCGGCAGAGAATTCCTTTGCAGATGTTTCTAAACCCTCAGTAGAGAACCCCTTTGCAGATGTTTCTAAACCCTCAGTAGAGAACTCCTTTGCGGATGTCTCTAAACCTTCAGTAGATAGATCCTTGGTAGACTTTTCTAAAGATTCAGTAGAGAAGTCATTTGAAGAGGGTTCTAAATGTTCGGTAGACAGTTCCTTAGAAATAGTAGATGGAATTGCAGATCCTGAGAAGGCTTCGGTAGATTCCTTAGTAGAAGGAGGTTCGGCAGTATCAGAAGTAATATCAACAGATCTTTCGGTGTACTCTGGAAGAGAGGTTTCCAATTGTTGGGAAGTTTGGTGTAACCCAGCAACAGGACTAGCATCAACGTTTCTGTCCAAATCTTGACCACCTTCTGGCAAAATCTGAGAACTCAAAATAACTGGAGGAGCGTTACCGAACTTTTCCTCTTCAATGGTAGAAGTTGGAGAATCTGGGGCATCTAAATCACCTCTGACAGACTGTGATGGGTTGTTTTGAATAGATGAAGTTTCAGAGTGTGGAATAGCAAATGGCAAAGAGAATTGTTGCTGTTGCTGTTGTTGTTGTCTCTCTTGTTGTTGGGTGTATGGGGATGAATCTGAAGTTTGTGTTGGTTCAGTTTCGGTATCAGTCTTCACTGAAGAGCTGAAAGCACTGGCAGATTCAGAAGGAGACATCAAAACTTGCTTCTTTGAAACACCACCTGTAGTAACAAAATCATCATCATCGAAGTCATCTAAGGAGGCAGTTGGAATTTCCTCTGACTCATTGTGAACTAAAGCAGCAGCACCCAAAGCAGCGGCACCAGCGGCACCAGCACCTAAGGCAGCAATGGCACCAGTGGAGTAACGGCCGGATGAAACAGCAGTGCTATAATCCAAGTTCTTTTCAGCATAATCAGCAGACAAGTCACCATGCTTTTCGTGCAAGTCATACTTCTCGTCATCCAATGCTTCGGACTTAGAAATTAAAGTAGAATGTTTGGTCTCGATTTCTCTGATAGCAGAAGTAACCTCAGCAACCTTAATTCTTAATTTGTTGTTTTCGGCCTCTTGAGATGCAACTTGTTGTTGAGTAACGGCAACCATGTTTTCAGCTTGCTTAGCCTTAGCAGTTAATTCTTCTAATTGTTGCTTTAAATCAATAGCTTCAGCATTTCTGACACCTAATTGCTCCTTGAAAGCTTGGTTGGCTTTTTGAGATTCTTCGTATTGAGCTTGTAATTGTTGTAACTTGGTTTGTTCCGCATGGTAGTTGGCTTCAGCAACAGATAACTCTTGGTTCAAAGAGTCAGTTTCTTGTTTAGAAGTAATCATCACGTTTTCGACTTGTTGCACCTGTTGCACTTCTCTTTCATATAGACCTCTCAATTGAGTCAATCTTGATTGAATCTTCTCCTTAGTTTTAGTGATTCTATCTAACTCCTTTTGAGCCTTAATACTCTTTTGATTCATGTTGGTGGTTTGAGTAGTCAACGAATTGATTTGGTTGGAGTAGTTAGCAATATCAACCGTTGATTGAGTCAACTTATCAGAGATATCTCTATCGTTAGAATCTGAGAAGTTCGTGGACACAGGAACTTCAGGGGACTGTTGGTTACTGAATCCACTGTCGGAGAACCCACTGTTAGAGAACCCAGCAGAAGGTTGGTTGCTGAATCCTGAAGGTTGTTCACCGAAGCCTGTAGAAGGTTGGTTGCTGAAACCAGCGGCAGGTTGACTACTGAAATCAGATTGCGAGGAGAAGTCTCTGGTAGCAGATGGCTGAGATGGAGATGCAACGGCAGCAACTTGTTGTAATGGTGAAGAAACCGTTGGAACTTGTTGTTGCGAGCCATATGATCTTAAAGCGTCGTAGTTTGGACCAGTAGCTGCTCTAGCAACTTCTTGTTGTGGCTGTTGTGAAGGTTGGGAGTCATAAGATTCAAATGTAGGCTTGTGATCTCTACCAGGAATGACTGGAGGAATATGCTTAGCACGATTATCCAAGTCTTCTGGGCCTTCGTCATCATCGGATGAATCATCCTCAGCAGCATCCTGTTGTTGCTGTTGTTGTAAATGTTGCCCGAAAGATGAAGTAGGAACAAAGGCGCGGCCACCAGTGACTGATGAGGTCAATTGAGGGTTGACTGATCTTGAAACTGGAGGAGCAGGCACAGGTGGTTTAGAATGTTCTGGAATGGTTTGTGGAGCTGGAGCCGGAGCCGGAGCTGAAGAAGTAGTGCCAAAGATATCCAACAAGTCATCCATATGAGACAATGATTTCTCAGGAGCAGCAGGCACAGGTGGAGGGGACTTAACAGATTGTTGCCCAGGTTGTGGAATGCCGGTTTGTTGTTGTTGTTGTTGTGGAGAAAAGGATTGAGGAGCAGCAAATTGACCACCAGTTGGAGTACCAACATTGGCACCACCAGCTGAAGAACTAGAGCTGATTAATTCCCTAGGTGTTTCTTCAGGTAATTCAAATCCAGCTAATTTCTTTTGAACTAAGTACATAGCAATGGCAAATTCTTGTTTATTGAAGTTTTCGTCATCATCGATGTTAGCTAATTCCCAAATAATAGCCAAGACATCATTTGGAAGCTTGGAAGTACTCAAAAATGTGGCCACTTCACCCCCGGTGATCACACCGGTCTTAGCCTTATCAAGGTTGTCAAAGATGGCACTGTATTGTTGCTTTTGTTGAGGAGACATGATCCAAGTGTTCAAATTGGTAGATCCACCTGCTGGGGAAGTAGACCCAGAATGTTGGGTAGTAATTGGAGATGCTGGAGTGCCTGTTTCTTGTGCTGTTTTCCAAATTGGTTCTGGGATCACAGTTGGTAAGATTGTCATTGACTTATTCATGAAACTTTGAATCAAATGCATTGCGACAATGAATTGTGGTTTAGACAATTGACCAGATTGGCTTTGATCGACTAATCCCCAAATCTTCTCTAAGATTGGAAGTGGTAATCTGGCCTTCAAGAAGATGTCTCTAGCTTGAACACCAGGGAGCAATCCAGTTGGAGCGGCCTTATCGAACATTGCCCCAAAATTCTTAGCTTGTTGAGGTGGCAACACAGGCACAACTAATTGTTGCTGAGATGATTGAGTTGATGCAGTAGATGAAATTCTGGATCCAGTCAAGTTTGATTGCACAGGAGGAGCAGGAGAACCGAAATTGGCGGCACCAGAGCCGGTATCAGCACCAGCTAATGGAATGGTACTGAATTTGGCCAATGGGGCAACCCTTTGAGCTGAAGTATCATTCAATGGAGCTCCAGATTGTGCATGACCAATCAATCTCATTGCAGTACAGAACCCTAACTGATCTAATCTACCAGCATTGGTAGGATCAGCGATGGTCCAAATTTCTCCTAACACTGGTAATGGGAGACCAGAGGCCTCTAAAAGTGGTTTTGAGGAATTACCAGAGATGTAACCTTTCTTTTGTGGGTCCAATGTTTTAAAGATTTGACTATAAAACTTCTTCTCCTCTTGAGTAAGAGGTTCATTTAGATTTCCACCTGTAAATACATATATTTTCAAGTTGTGGTTAGTAAAAACAGTAGAGGCGAAGTGTTATATCATAATTAAAGAGTAAACATACCTGACATCTTTTAAAAAATATCTTCTAATCAATGGGTGCAAAACGTAAACAATTGGTTAAATAGTCCTATTTAAATTGGTGTTCACAATTGATAAATAATGAATCGGGGTACCCCCGGAAGTACTGTTAAGTTTGATCAAATTGAATCGCACCTCTTCCCTGTAGTTTGTTTCCCTCTTCTCATGGTTAGAAGCCCTGTTCATACTTGCTCGCTCATTTATATTATTAATATTATGAACCAATAACTCATGCTTCCATTACTACAAGATAGTATTTACATTTCTAAATTCAAGTGATTGTTTAAGTAGAAAGACAGAAAAGTTTAAATACCGAAAAAATACAAAGAAAATAAAAATTCAATCAGTCATCATTGATAATCTCCAATAAAATAGACGCATTTTTCAATCCACACTCTTCGATGCTTTTATCCAATTCATCAAACAAATTAATCTTTTGCATACTTAGAGTGAATGGTTTACCTCCTATAGAATCCTTGAAATGGAATTTAGCAAATTGGAAAACATTGAGTACAGGATCACTTAGAGCGAATTTCTTGACAGCCCTCTTACCATCGATACCAGATCTGATTTGTAATCTTGTAGTCAATTTAGCATCTAAATCGTTACGATCTGGAATATCCTTGGCCTCAATTGATTCCAGTTGTTGGGCATATGTTAATTCTCGTGGTTCTTTGTTTCCGTCTTCTTCCTCTTCTTCATCAATCACAACGGGTTCAGTCTCTTCACCGCCAGCAATGTCATTGATGATCACAACTTCATCCTTACCTTTATCATGTGAATTTCCTGTCAGAGAGTTCTTAACAGCAAGATCAACTTGTTTTTCTTCACTGAGATGATCAATATTGAGTTGCTGTGTATGTTGAACTATAGGGTTCTTTTTACCCTTATCTAATGAAAATCTATCCAAGAAATCAACAACTTGTTCTATCCATTTATGGATTTCTGGATTAGTTGACCATATTTTTAATCTTTCACCAGTCATAGGATCTAATATAGCTATGTGGGGGTAATCAGAGAATGGATACAAATTTGTATACATTTGACCACTTGGTGAATCATGTTGATATTGTAAGAAAATAAAATTCTCTCTAACCAGATCTTTAATTTGATTTGATGCCCAGAAATCTCTATTCAGGCATTGACATCTGAAATCGGTTACATCTTGTATATTGATCAAAATCCATTTCTTTTCAGCTCTAGCCTTGATCTTGGCACTATCCAAATCAAGTTTTTCAATGATATCAAAAGGTGGCCTAAAGATATTAGCTAATCTCCTCTGTGTAGACATCCGTTGATTGTTATTAGTTGTTCTTCTTCTTCTTCTAGAAGCACCATTCAGTGAGGGCACAACTTCTCCATTTTCATCCAGTATTTCATACTCATCACTGGCATCATCATCAAAGTCATCATCGATCTCTTCAACGTCCTCGAAATCATCATCCACAAAATCGTTCGTCTCATTTTGATTAAAAATGCTTCCTCTTGCTTGCCCAAACATTCCTTGTTCACCAGTGAATGAGGGACCCATGTAATCTATCAATTGATCATGTGTTGGTTCAATAGGTCTACGAATGGAGTCCTCTTGTTGTTGTTCTTGATACATTTCATTTTGTAATCTTTGAGCCAAATCAGCATCCGTCTCTGAGCTCCCTGTGTTTGCTGGTATGTCATTGGATGCAGTGGTAGTTTGTGCAATGCCCACTCCGTGTTCAAAATACAGACTCACAGCTGTATCCAAATCTCCGCCACTCATTTCCAAAAAGTTGGATGCCACTTGAGGATCATCCACGGAGGTGATCTCCATAAATGTTGGTATCATTTCATCCATCGTTAGTGTTGTTTTAGTTATTCAATTGAATGGTTAACCAATGATTACAGGATGGCAAAAGCGTTTAGTTTTAAGTAAACACAGAATCAAAAAAAAAATCGAATTTTACGCTCATTTAAAAATGGCAGCGAGTTGATCGGTATACGTTTTGGAAGCCCTGCTACAAAGCATTGTTCACATTACACTATTAGACTTTAATCTGATTAGTTACTGGTTCAATTCAAATTATGTGAATTTTTTTAAATCAAAGATGTAGGAAAGATTGGGAAATTGAATTTGAATAAACTAAAAGTATTAGAGAAATGATAGCAGCATTAATGTTGGAACTCAAGAAAATCTCAAATCCTTTCTGGGTTTATCCGATAAAAGTAGGATTAAACAACCAACTGACACATACTAGCTAATTGACCAACGGGAGCATTGCTTTATGTTAAGTTTTGGTTTCATTTTCAGTTTTTTCATCATCATTATTATTCAATCCCATACTAACTTCATAATTCAAAATTGGTTCATAATCACGTTTACGACAACACATCCCAGCAACAGGGATAGCCTCAACATCAGTATCATATACTATATCTGTTCCATGAATAAGAAATAAATCAACAGCTGTATCGATGTTACCATCAGTCATTTCTAAAAATCTTTTGGCTACCTCTATATCATTGACACCAGTGACATCCATGAATGTGTCCATTATTGTAATTCGATTTAAATTAATGAAGGATAGTTAATTAAAGTAAGTTCATTAGACTGACTAGTAGAAAAATCAATTAAAGTGGGGCATCGATCGGTATTTATGTACAAACCCATAGATAGATAAGACACACTGTAAAAAAAAAAAAAAATCCGCTCAATGAACGGCACAGTTATTTGGTTTAACTCATATATATATATTAATAGGGAAACAAAACAAAAACCAAAAGCATATAATAGATACATCAGGTGTATATATATATATAATATATTAATCTTCCTTCTTAATAATATCATCCTTTATGATATCATTTTTTTGTAATTCCACCGCTGGAACAGCACTTGCAACCGCAGCTAATGCATTCAATGCATTATTACCTTCATCTTTAGTTTCAAATTGTTTATTAACTTTATCAATATCATCAGATGACAATATTTCGGATATCAAAGTATTGGATAATAGAGATTTCTTTAAATCATCATTTAAATCATCAAATTTAATTATTTCATCAAAACCTTTTGGAATTGGTATACCTAAACTATCATAATATTCTAAATTTAATGATTCTAAATCATCCAAAATTTGATTTCTTATAGCATCTCTATTTTCTAATAAAGCTCTTTTCAATTGAAGTTCTAATATTGATTTATTCTTCTCAGTCAATGTATCAATCAATTCTAATTCATAATTTGATCTCCGTTTTAACAGATTCAATGTAGCAAATTTAGGTTGGAATAATTCAGTGAAAAACTTATTAAATAATGAATATTGTGATGGAATAGGAGTTCTAAATTTATTGATCATATCTGAAGTTATCGAAGATTCATATGCAGAATGATTTTTGACTTTTTTATGAGTAGAAAAATATTGACCTCTTTTATGGTCAACACTTTCCTTTGATGATTCAATTCTTTTTTTGAAATTAGTGTAATCTTGTTTAGTCTTACCTATAGTAATATCTACCAGATTAATCAATTCATCGATTCTCTTTGTAGTGGACTGAGCAAAATCACTTGCAAGTTTGCTGTATTCGCTCGTCAATAATTTCTGGTAGTTTTGTAAATCCTGGGGTGTAGCCAAAATTTCAGAATCCAAGTTAGGTAATTCCAATTGGTCAACGTGTATTGGTGTTGTGGTTTTCATTTGTTCTGGTTCTTGCTTTGTTGCTGAAGGTTCAACTTTGATTTCCGGTATCGTTGTTGTAGTTGTGGAGGCGACAGCGGTGGCGACGGCAGCGGCAAAATCGGGAGTGACGGATGATGACTCATTTTTAACAACCAACGATTCCACAAATGATTTATCGACAGCGTCATCAGCTATAGGTTCATCTTCCGTTGCCTTATCACCGGCATCGTAATACACATGAGATTGTTCACCCTCGGAGTTACTACTCAAGTCGACCAAAATTGTAGGGTTAATTTCCTCTTCCAAATCTTCATCATCCTCGTCATCATCACCATCGACGTAATCATCATAACTAGATGAATCTTCTTCGGAAGCATCACTAGGTAATCTAGGTTTATCTCTGTTTTTTGTACTTTTCCGAAGTTCTGGTTTATTATTATTATTATCATTTGCTGTGTTTTTTTTGGAACCAATGTTGCGATGAGCGTCTGGATTACTGAATCTTAATGTTATAGTGGTACCATCTTGTGTTGTTCTGACCAATGGTTTATTATCGTTTCTTTTAGAGTGGTTACCCAAGACACTAGTATTAGCACTAGAGTTTCCTGTGCCGGTAGCAGTGGGTTTAATTGGTCTTTTATTCTCATTATAATCGATTCTTTGTCTATCTCTAAAACTTCTACTGGAGTTCAGTAATTGTTCTTCTTCAAATTCGATACTTTCATTATCGGACATGTGTAATTGTTCTTTTAGACGTTTCTTAATGCGTTGTTGTTTTCGTTGTCTTTCTAATTCTTTAAAATTGGCGGGGCTTTCTCTATCTTTATCTTCGGAATCACTAGTTGTGGGGTCCAATTTTAATCTTTTATTAGATTGTTCATCATCGGAATCATTGAATTCATTGTGGTGATGTTTATTGGTGGATGCAGTTGCCGTGGAGAATTGCAAATTTGGTGAAGTCAATTCAGATTGACCTGTGATCTCAAAGGTTTTATTCTTATCTTGTTGCTGAATTGGAGTCTCATTGAGACCCAAATTTGTAGACGAATCTGGACTCTGTGATGTATTATCCATATTTATATGATAATCAATCTCTCCAGAGATAGTATTTAAAAACTTTAAACAAAGAAAATTCAATAAGGAGACTAGTAAATTGTCACAAAAGTATATGCTGCCACCAAAAAGAAAAATTTCCTTAACTAAAGCCAACGTTTTACAAATAACGAGAAAATTGACCAACCAAAAAGATGGTGTACGGGTGGTAACCCAATTTTATGTTTTTTTTTAAAACATCAAATCGTATACGTTGTTAAGTTGTTTATTATATGGGGTTTCATATGTTATTGCAATTCAAATAATGTCAATTAATTACTTAATATTACTCTCGAGACAGGGTAAAGTTAGACTAACAAAATGGTATATCACATTGAGTCAAAAGGAAAAGCAAAGAATAGTGAGAGAAATTGTTGCCATTATACCATTAAGAAAACCAAAGATGTGTAATGTTATAGAATATAAAGATTCAAAGATAATATATAGAAGATATGCATCATTATTTTTCATTGCATCAATATCTAATGATGATAATGAATTGATAACGTTAGACATTATTCAAAGATATGTCGAAATTATGGATAAGGCTTATGGTAATGTTTGTGAATTAGATATAATTTTCAATTTCCAAACTGCATATCACGTATTAGATGAATTAATAATTGATGGTGTCATTCAAGAAAGTTCATCAACTGAAGTTTTGAAAAAAGTGGGTCAACAAGATCAATTGGAATCAGGTGAAACACTGGAGAAGTAAGTACATATAATTGATTTTATGATTTTCATTTATTTTGATTCAATTTACTAACAAAACTAATATACACTTTAAAATCATTATAATATACACAGAAATAGTGGTTTGATTTGTTAACGGAGATCAAGATCAACAACTTAGTCCTACTAAATTGTTAAGTTCAATTAATCAGACATCACCGTTAATCAAATCAGGTCTATCTGTGTCTATCTCTTTGATTTTGATAATATCTAAACAGATCATATGTTTAATAATTCCCAATAACTGTTAATTCTCATTATGCTACGCTATATATAAATACATTTTATCTTATAACCTAACAGTGTAAATCGACTTAAAATCGACGCGCGTCTTCTCTCTCTCTCCCGGTGTACAGATTGGTTACGGTACCCTTGTCCCCCCTCTCTCGACCAATTAAAAAGCGAATCTTCGCTATAGTTAAGGTGTCTCTAATGGATGAGAAAAAAAAAGTTGGAAATTTAATGAATGATGAAAACTCCACGTATACTATCAATCACTGTTTGTATTTAACTTACGATATATACACAATGTTAGCTTCCAGATTTGCACTTAGAGGTAGGTAATATCATTTATTAATTCAATGGTATCGCTCAATTACTATTTTTAATGAATAATGGAAAGTCATAAAAGGAGACAGGAAAAAAATAACAAAAACACATTTATCACCGGTATAATCCATTGAATTACATTACATTCAAAACAATTACACTGATCATACCAATGATACAATCGAATGACAATTCACCACGCAAGACACATTCAATTCATTGCTGAAGTTATAACTCATACAACATCCCCCCCCCCTCCATTCACGTAAATATTAGAGAAATTGATTTCCCAATTGATTCTATAAACAACAAACTCAATTGATATCCAATACTTAATCTAACTCAATTCAACTCCTCTTGTCTACCGCAATTCACTCCTACACCAATTGATGTTTCCCTTCCCTTCCCCAGAGTATTTGAGGTACCACTACCACCGCCCCCCTCCCCACCCACATTATCAATATACTAACTTCTCCCCCCCCCCCTTTTAATATAGCAGCTAGACCAGTTGGTATTAGATCTTTGGCCCCAGTTGGCTTAAGATGTATGGCCACTCAAACTCCACAAGATCCAAAGGCTAAGGCTACCTCTATCATTGATGCCTTACCAGGTAACTCATTTTTATCTAAAACCGGTATTTTAGCTACCTCCACTGCTGCTGCCGTTTACGCCATCTCTAATGAATTATACGTTGTCAATGATGAATCTATCTTATTAGTTACCTTCATCGGTTTCGTTGCCTTAATCGCAAAGGTTGTCTCACCAATGTACGGTGAATTCGCTAGAGATAGATTAGCTCACGTTACTAATTTATTAAATGAAGCTAGAGCTGGTCACGTTCAAGCCGTTAAGGATAGAATCGATCAAGTGTCTTCCTTGAAGGATGTTGTGTCAACTACTAAGGCTTTATTCGAATTATCTAAGGAAACCGCTGCCTTAGAAGCTGAAGCTTTTGAATTAAAGCAAAAAGTTGGTGTCGCCGCTGAAGCTAAATCCGTTTTAGATTCTTGGGTTAGATACGAAGCTCAAGTTAGACAATTAGAACAAGAACAATTATCTACTTCTGTTATCGCTAAGGTTCAATCCGATTTGAAGGATCCAAAGTTCCAAGACAAGATTTTGGCTCAATCTGTTGAAGATGTTGAAAAATTATTTGCTAAGGAAAAATAAATTATTTTAGGTTGATTCCAATAATTTTACTCTAACTCCAGCTTATTCTTTACCTCTATCTTATGTTTTCACAACAACAACAACGAAAAAAAAAGTCCTTCTAGATAAATGAAATGAAATAAAAAAGATATAAATATTACAACTACACATAGTGTCTTGATTACATATTATTATTTGTTATGAACTCCCATTTTTTTCCTCACATTATTCAACATTAAAATGTGTTAGATACATTACTATCTTTTTTTTTCTTACTTTGTCATATGTTTTATGAAAGAAATTGTTTTAAATATACTTTAGTCTTGTAATAAAGTAAAATTGTAACTAGTCTCAGTAAAAAAAAAAAAGTTCAACAAGACTAAGAAAAGAATATTTTACTATTAACGTGTGTTTATATATATATAGAGTACACCTCAACACACATCCAATGTCACAGGAACTTAATAAACAATCACAATCACAGATACCACCGATGATGCATCGACAACCTGCACAATTGACAACTCAGGATATACCTACAACAGCATTAGAGCAACTACGACCAAGATTAACACAATTAACACATTCACTTCGAACATTTAATGATGCATTCATTTGTACTCCAATACCACAACCTAATTCAAATAATCCATCTGGTTCAAATTTACCAAATTTTAATAATTTACATAATCAATTTACTGTTATTTTATCACAACTTTCATCATTAGTTAAAACATTAGATGAAAATAAATCAATTTTAAATTCAACTAATGTATTCCCAAATCATGAATTCAATACAACTCAATTCGAAGGTTTACTCACAACATTATTAAGAAAAAAGCATTTACCCGAGGTGGATACATGGTTAGATCAAGCAGCTAAAGAAACATCTGATGTACAAAATGTGGAAGATGAAAAAACTACGGAGTTCATTCAAGAAGATGACGATTTCACTCAAGATTGTTTACAAGCTGCTCAAGAGAAAATTTCAGATTTCGTGTTTGGTGGGTACTTAACAAAGGAAGAAATCGATAATGGAATTACCATTGATGAATTTTCAATCAAAAATGAAAGAATTACAACTACATCCAGTGATTTACATACTAATGATATTTATAAATTTATCAGTCAGGGACAGGATTCAAATTTAAGTTTATAATATATGTATATTTAATAAATCGATATTATTATTAACAAAGGAAAAGAAAAAAGTAGAAAGAAGAAAAATCTATAAAGCAAAAACAAAAGATATGCAGATGAAGAGAATGGGTTCATTATATACAGCATTAACTATAAACATGTCGAACGAAGTTGTAACCCAGGGGGAAAATAAATATAAGACAGGTATGTACAAGGAGAAAGAGAGAGAGAGAGAGAGAGAGAGAGAGAGAGAGAGAGAAGAAATTGAAGGGGTATTGCTTGTTTAAAGATCGGAAAGGAATTTAGTGAATAATTCCCAAGTACCAAACATAATCATACTATTAGGAACTGTTCTCATTAAATGTGGAGTCAATCCACCATACATTGAAACAAATCCTTCTTCTTTGATGACTAGTTTGAAACATTGAATTAATCCAGTGTATTTAGGTTTAGATCCACCATCAACTGTTGGTGCTTGTCTCAATCTTGTTCTAACAACTTCATGAGGATAGGTTATCAAAGATGCAATAAATTTAGCAAATCCAGCAGATCCAGATCTAGCAAACCAATCCATGAATTGACCTGAACTTGAATCTGATTTACTATTCTTCGATAATTCTTCTCTTCTTTTATTAATCATTGACTTCATTTGTTCATATAAAATCCATTGTAATGTAGATTCCACTGATCCTAAATAAGATGCAGATAAACCTCTATATAGGGCAAAGAATCCCTCGGTTTTCAAAATCTTCACAAAGCAATCAATGGAATTCTTATATTGTCTTGTTGTAGCTCTATCTAATTGTAATCTAGTCTTCACTAACCAAATTGGATTAGTAGCAGTGGATGTGACAAATCCGGCAGAGATACCAGATAATAGATGTAACACTGATGTTTCTTGGCCATTAAAATATTGGGTATCCTTGAGTAGTGCCTTAGTGTATCCATAAGTGAAAAAATTGATAGATCTAGCTGGAATCACACCAACTAAGTTAGGACCTAACCCTTTAAATAAAGCACGTCCACCTTCAACTTGATAAATGTTACGCAAGATCGAACAGGTCTCCTTGAAATGGGTGGCCACACCGGATAACCTATTATGACTCTTCACTGATGATTGATAAGCATCTCTATACACACTTGATTGTAATCTAGTCTTAACGACATCGAATGGAGATGTGAAAACGGCACCACACATACCACCTAATCCACCAGCGACAAAGTGGACCCATGGTTTCACCTTTTTATCTGTATCTGGTTTATTCAAAGTGCCCTCTTCATCTGGGATAGTAGAAGTTGGTCTCAAAGTTGATGATTTCTCATCGCTAACCAAGTACGGCACGGAGTTGTTAATGTCTTCTTCTAATTTTCTTTCTATTTTTGTCAGATCTTTCCCGCTCATGATTTCTCTATGGCTAGTATTGATTGATTCAATTCCAGATCTCAAAGAAGAGTTTATTGTATCCCTTTGATAAGCAATTTGCCCTGGGGTAAAGTAGGTTATCCTGTAACTGAAAAAAAAAAATTTTGAAAAAAATTTCATTACGAAAAGAAAAAATTTTGTGACAGCCGTAAATTTTGGCTATATAGTATATTTAATGTTTAAGATACTTCATTTTTACATTAGATAAATGTTTATAGAAACAACTTTTTAGAAAGGGGGTTATATTAAAATATAAAAAGTAGACACACGGATAACTCTCAAATAAAAAAAATGCAAAAAACAATATGTATATATGTTTTGTGGATTAATTTAAATGAAGGTTTCGTAAGCAGCTGGAGCCAAAGTGGTTGGGACACCCTTGACAACCTTGGAAGGTCTTGGACCAGCTGGTTGTCTCTTTAATTGAACGGTGGCACCAGTGGCCTTAGCAGCAGCCTTCTTAGCAGCGTTTTCCTTAACTCTGTCTAAGAATTCTTGTCTACACTTGGAGTGCTTGATGTGTTCAACCTTCAAGTTAACTCTCTTTTCTAAGTATCTGTAACCAACAACCTTGTTAATCAAAACACCGACAGAGGACTTGGTAACGTTGAAAATGATACCAGTCTTACCGTGGTAAACCTTGTGTGGCATACCCTTTTGGATGGAACCGTTAGCCTTGATGTCGACAATATCACCAACCTTGTAAGTCTTCAAGTAGGTGGATAATGGAATGGCACCATGCTTCTTGTAGTCACGACTGAAAGCGTAACGAGTTCTAGATCTTAAACCATGACTATATGAAAAAAAAAATTATTAATAATTTGAAGTGTTAGTATGAAAAGTTTGGCTTGTTAAATTGCATTTTCACTTTAGTTTAGAATACATGATTGAGTAATGAAAGAAATATAAAAGACAAGACAAGTATTGGAATCAATAATGTTATGGATAGATTATTGGGTTTTGATTTGTTGTATCTTGTGCATGTTTAAAAAATATGACACTAATTATGTTAATCTAGCCAATTTTCTATTATGAATATATTGTAGTCAATGGAAATGAAATCACTAATCTTTTTCAAAAGATAATCCCATCAAAGAAAGGTTTACCTGTTCCAAGGGGTTAGTGAGATTTTCCTATATTGTGATTCCATAAAAAATCCAGGATAACCTGATTCCTCTATCGTTATCTCGTGAATTATGAATGTATTGCAATCTATGATGTCCTTTGTTGGTTGTTCTGTATTTGTTCAATTTTTCACTGATCAATTTGTTCTTTTAGAATATTGTCACAAAACTACTGTGAGTCATAAAAACGTGGATTAATCCATGATTATGTGTTTGCTATCATCAAAAGAGAATAACACTATAATCATTCTTGGTTCTATTGTAATACAAGTTTCATGTCTTTTGTATATGTATTTCTGTGCACTTGTACTTTGTCTAATATCTATTCTTCCATTAACTCATTTCGTCAACTGTGATTCTGTGGTAAGTGATATATGCTTATTTATAAGGTGTATAATGAGACTTACCTTTTACCCATTTTGAAATATTAGTTATCTGTGTTTAATGTATTAAATAAAGAAGTTATGGAAGGGTATAACAGTAACGAAAAATGTTTTTTTAATATTTTTTACAGTGTGTGTGAGTGGAAAATTTTCCCAGCGTAGAGACACCAGCGTTACAGAGAGAGCACAGAGCGCTGGCTACTCAGCGCTGCTAATCATCATTATTTTGCACCTGCCATTATGAATTCGCGGGTTTATGTTACGTGAGTGGTGCGAGGGGGGAGGATAATTTCACAGTCACAAAATTAAATAGGTTTGGAATACATCAGTACACCAATAGAAAGGTGAAAGCGTCAGCTTATCTAACTGGTTACGTAAGCACACAACAGCGTCTCTTAAAATTTAATGCTCCCAAGGAAAACATTTAAAATTATCTCTATGGTTTAATTTATTAGTTCACCCTATAATACAGTTCTACATTCCATGGGGTTTCAAGAATAGTACAATAGTAAAATGAAAAACGCAAAGAAATAACATTAAAACCCATAAGTAAGATGAAAAAAAAAAGTTTGATCTGTTCTTAGATTTAGTTATATATAAACAAAAAAGGGGGGATATTAAAGTACACTAAATTAAAAAAGAAAAGAAGAAACAAAAAAACAACAATTGTGTGTTTTTTTTTTAAGAAATGAAAAAGATTAAGAAAAGGAAGTTATAAAAGTATTAGTACACATTTATTCTTCGTCTTCTTCTTCTTCAGCGGCTTCACCACCAGCAGCTTGAGATCTTCTCTTAACTCTACCGGCTCTACCACCACCGTATGGAGAGGTTGGAGCAAAGTCAATGTGCTTTTGAGAATCTAATCTAACCATGAAGGATGGAATAGAAACAATTTGCTTACCGACGGAGATGTGTCTTTGAGTGATCAAAATTCTAGCGTGGTGGATAGACTTAGCTAAACCTAACTTGAAAACTTGAGTTTGTAATCTTCTTTCTAAGAAATCTTCAATCTTCAAGGATAAGACGTAATCTAACTTCATCTTATCTTCTGGTAAGATACCAACTCTCACTAATCTTCTAATTAAGGCGTTACCTTCGAATAATCTCTTTGGATCCTTTTCATCTCTGGTTAAAAGATCTCTAGCAGCTCTTCTAATCTTAGATAATTGGAAACCAATTCTGTAGATTTCGTGCTTGTTCTTTAAACCGTATTCACCGGCAAGCTTTAATTCACCATCTAATCTGGCGGATTCGTAAGGTCTCTTTGGGACAGAGTAGGTCTTGGAATAAGTTCTTGGAGCTCCTAAATTAAGACAATAAAATCTTTGTTAGAATTAAGTTCAAGATAAAACATCAAGGATCATATTACGGGTTCTATGTACATTTTTACTATTAGATCTGTTTTACAAATTTACCTTGATTAGATAAAGAAATCCAACTAGAAACAGGGAAACCTAGTACACACATGAGTGAAAAAAAGAGACATTACATCTCCCTTCCTTAACCACATAGTCTATAACAAGTGACCCACAAAGATAGCTAACGACAAAAATGTCCAAGCTAGTGGTAAACCAAGAGAGAATATCTCCCTTTAGTTTAGAGTTGTTTTATTGCAAACTGAAGTGTCGGGTGTTCAGTTGCAAAGGTGATTTCTTTAAAAGAATCAAGTATAAATTTGTAAAAGTTAACAGAAACTAATAAGTCAATGTACACCTTTAACAAAAAAAACCTTGTTAAGAGGACCCGAAATATAACCTCTGTTAAATCAACCAAGTCATTTACATGACTGATGAGATAACTTTAGAATATTTGATTAAAAAAATAGGAATAACATACTTGGCATTGTGAATTAATCTGTTGGAAACTTAGTTAACTAAAAGGAAAAGAAGAAGAAAAGTACTTTAGAATAAGTGAAAAAAAAATTTAATCAACGCTTCTTAAATTGAACTAACGCGAGCCACCGAAAGAGAAATTTTTCACGGCAGTGCTAATTAAAAAAAACACACAGAGGGTTTTCTAACCCTCGTGTCAGATCACGTGATACTAGTTATCTGACAAACAATGGTGGTAGCAAGTTCTTTATCTACTTATCTACAAATCTGGGGTAAAAATATCAGAAGTTATCCTATAGTAATGTATCCGGGCTTGAAAAAACCTATAAAAGAGAAAATGAAGAACAGTACAAATGAAAAAAAAACCAAAAAAAGAGAGAGAGAGTACAAACGGAATAAAAAATAGGTTTTTCATGAACAAAAAAAATACAAAAAAGAATGAGGTTTTGAATTAACTTTTAAAACAAACAAGCAAGAAAAGAAATAGAAGAGATTCTATGAAAGATAAATAAAATGTTCTTATTGAATGTGTATGTGACGTGACTATGAATGCAAATTGTTTAGGGGAGGGGGGGCATGAGTAAGAGAGAAAAAGTAACTAATTGGCATCGTCAGTTCTTTGTCTCTTTCTAGAGTTTTCAGTTTCACTTTCAACAGTAATTTCAGTTTCAGTCTTTGGTAAACCGTGAACGTCAGCATGGAAATTCTTGATGATGGAATCAACATCATCGATATTCAATGGTCTGATATCACCAATTTGTTTAATCTTAGTAGTGACTTCCTTAATTTGATCATCTGACAATGTCAAATTCAATTGTTCCACTCTTGATTTAATGGCATTCCAACCAGTCAATCTGTTAGCGAAATGGATATATCTAGATAACCCGAAATCTTCTGGGTTCAAGATTTCATAAGTAGATGGGTTAGCTAAAATGGCCTTAGCGTGGATACCAGCCTTGTGAGTGAATGCACAGAACCCAGTAATTGGATTATTGAATGGGATATTCACTTGCACAATATCGGCAACCAAGTTCTCTAAATCTCTTAATTTAGCTAAGTTATATTTAGATTTAACGTAATCAGGATCAGCAACCACCATTCTAGCCATAAATCCACCAATTGGCACAATACCATTTCTTTCACCGATACCTAGCACACAAGTATCAATGTATTTAGCACCAGCTTCTAAGGCAGTGTAAGCGTTAGCGATGGCACAACCAGTATCATTGTGGAAATGAGTTTCAATATCACATGACACGACAGATTTAATAGTTCTAATCAATTCATACACTTGTCTTGGATTAGCACCACCAACGGTATCGGCAATACCAATTCTTTGCACACCGATTTTATCCACTGTAGTGTAAATATTTAATAAATCAACAATATCTGATCTGAATGAATCTTCCGTACTGAATCTAACTTCTAAACCTTTTGATTTAACAAATTCGATAACTTCAATAGCGGATTTGGTAATATAAGACATATCCTTACCATGAGAATGTTGTCTTAAGAAGTTAGAAGTACCAATGAAGATATTGACACCATCGACACCGGTTTCCACGGCAGCCTTAGCATCAAACATGTGGCACCTTATATGAGTTAAGATCTTAGCCTTTAAACCTAATTTACAAATTGTCTCCACTTCTAATTTAGATTGATCAGAACACACTGGAGAAGTCAATTCGATATAATCGACACCAAAATCATCCAAAGCTTTGGCTATTTGAACTTTAGTATCTAAAGTGAAAAATGCGTTAGCAAATTGTTCACCTTCTCTTAAAGTTGTGTCAATGATTTGAAATTTAGAAACATTTGACAAAAAGTCAGATGGATTTGGACCATATGGATTCACGGCAGCCATTGTTTATATATGTATGAAAGATAAATATAATAAATATACTTAAATAAAAGAGATGTTATAAAAGAAGAAGAAAGAAAGAAATAAAAATAAATAAGAAAAATCAAGTTACTCTTAAAAGAGACAAATTTTTCAATGAATTAAAAAAAAAAATTGAAAAATTAATAATAATAATGAGTCAGATAATATTAGTAAATGACCTCCTAGTTTTTCCTCCGGAAACTCCTTTAACAGGCCCGATTACCTTAATAGAGCAATTTTAAAAAAATTAACCGCTGTGAGGGGAGTTATTATGGTGTATGGATGTTTATGATACAATGTCACGTGTATCACGTGTTACATGGTTGAGTGAGTAAGTTAGTTTAGTTTATTGCCTACTCACTCAACCATATAATTAGATACAGATAGTAACTATCATGATATCCCTTATCAAGACCTAATCAAATTATTACTCCCGATAACAAAAGTTCGTTGAAATTGATTAGGTTATCACTTATATGGTACTTTGTCAAACATTCCATATGCTATGCCTGGGCGAATCATTGCAAACCTGCTGATAATTGAGAGATTCTCTTGAAATATTCTGGTATCAAGATACTGGAAGCAAGTTATTTGTATGCTTTATTTTGTATCATTTCAAGTATGGCCTACTATGAACTAACCACTGTGTTGACTCCAAATCACTGTATTTAATACCTTAAATTAGATAATGCAAAAAATAATTAAAGTAATTATAATTGGATATTCTCAGTTATTTCTAACATAATATCTGTCTAGTTGGTAGTAGTAGGGTCAACTTGTCCATCAATACTATTCGCCATGGTGTCCACAGATCTTGGTGCTTCCATTTCTGGTTCAACGACAAGAACTTTGAACTACACCTGGCTCCTAATTTTGATAGATTAAGAGCGGTGCTATTAATCTCATATTCAGGTATTAAGGTTAAGAAATATCGAAATTTCGTTATTTCTCTTAAAAAGTTTGAGATTGATATGGAGTTTGCAAAAACATATAGATTGTGCAAACTGTGCGGGTAGAAGGTGGGCGAATTGGAGAATCAATAGCTACACTGAGGATATCCTGCCAATCAAAAGGACCTATATATTTGGTTCTGTATCATAGTCTCAATTTTGTTGGCAATTTGGTAAATATTTTGTTGGATAAATTCCCCAATTGACTATGGTAGCTCTTGCTCTTGGTGCACGGGACCGTCACCCTGCTATTAATGATGTGTCATCACTTGATATATAGTACAGTAATAGTCAATATGTAATTGGAATACTAGATTCATGCTCTAAATGAATCAAAACAATTTCAGAAAGGGCAAAAAGGGCAAAAAGGTATTCTTAAATAACCCAAAAAAAGCATGTTAAAAATCAAATCAAAATTAATTGCCGCACATGCGATGGCAATAGTTAAGATGCAACCGTGGCACAAAAATGTGAATCTTGCCCCAGTAAGTTCCCATCATTCCACAAGTTTTAACTATGGTAGTTCTTTAAACTTATAGAATTACTGTATAAATTATACCATTTTAAAGCCCTATCAATTCTTATTTCAAATATTTACTCTATTTTAAAGAAAAATATAAATGATTTAGTTAATTATAACCATATAAAGTGGTCCAGTTTGTAAAAATGCAAATTTATTAAGTACTCTCAAGAAATCGCGAGGGCCACAGCAGCTGAATTGTATACTGGCCAGGGTGTAATTTGACAAAGTTAACTTGTTAATGTAAAATCTCTGTGTAATGTATTTCACCGAAGTTCCAGTTTTAAAAATCTACTTATTTTCATATTTGGTAATAACTCCGAACTGGAATCCTAGTTGTCATACAATTTAATTCCTAATTCCCACTATTTTAAAGCCTTGATGGACAACAAGTTATTGTACAATTTGTATAACACACTATACAATTAATAAAGTCTCCTCTGGGCATTCTTGGGATAACGGGCATTATTACTAAATTTGTATATTTCGGCCGATTCAGCTCGTTAAATTCGGGATGATTTTTTTTCTTCACAAACAAATGGCCTTGGATAAACATCATTTGCTCTTCAGTTTAACCAAATGATCTTTTTATATAAATATACATTAATCCATTCATCATATACCCACTAGATACATCAATATCAAATGAACAACAAAATACTCTAACATTCAACTATAATTTAATAATATGACAGAAGGTTACAGTTCAACCTCTGAAGAGGATATCGAGAAATCTCCAGCAAAAACATATGAATCAAATCAATTTCAACCATCTAGGCATGCATTGACATTCTTGTTCCCTAAAAGGGTGCCACCTATCCCCACCGAGGAAGAGCGCAAACCATATCCAGTGCATCAAGTATCTTTATTCAATAGAGCATTTTTCTTATGGATCACTCCTCTGTTATACGTTGGATATAGAAGAAAACTTCACGATAATGATATATTCAAGTTAGACGGTAAAGATAGTGTCTCCATTCATTCAGAACCACTAAAAGATATCATCATAAGAAGATACAGAGAAGCTAGAATCAAATACTGGAAGGATACACATGAGGGATCCGACCCATCAGAAGAGCAATTACGTGGTATACATCCAGAAGAAGGCGGATTCCAAATCCCAAAGCATATCTTATTTTGGTCAATCTTTGAAAACTATAGATATACTTGTGTATGTACGTTTTTTTTTAGATTGTTAGCTGAAGTGATCACTTGTTGTTCTCCCCTATTATCTAAAGAGTTAATCAAATTTGTGGAGACCAAGGCTGCTCATCTACATGTGAACACCGGTAAAGGTGTCGGTTACGCCGTTGGTGTTTCGTTGTTTGTGTTCATCAGAGGATTCACTATGTCCCATTACTTCAATATGGGTGGTGAATTAGGTGTGCAAATTAGATCTGCATTGTGTAAGATCATGTATGATAAAGTGTTTGTGTTACCCGATGAAGTGAAAACTACAGAGTATACAAACGGTAAGGTGTTTTCCATTATGACCCAAGACTTAGCAAGATTGGAAATGGCTGTGGTGTTTTTCTTTAACTTATTAGTGTTCCCTGTGACATTGTCTCTTACCATCATTTTATTGTGTATCAACGTCGGTTGGTTTGGGTTGATCGGTATCGCCATGTTTGTGACTGGTATGGTCACGGTCTTTAAGGTCGCTGCAAGTTTGAAAGGTTTAAGAGTTAGTGCTAGTTTCTTCACTGATGCCAGAGTGTCTGCCATTAAAGAAGTGTTAAATAATTTCAAAATGATCAAACTTTACTCATGGGAAGCATCTTATTTGAGTCAAATCAAGATTTTCAGATCCTCAGAGATGAAGAAATTGTTGGGTATTCATAGTATAAGAAGTTTAATCATGGGGGTGTCTGTCGTGATACCAACACTTTCTTCCTTTCTTTGTTTCATCACCATGTATAACGTCTCTGGAATGAAAAATGTCGCCAACATGTTCACAGGGTTAACATTCTTTAACGTGTTATCTACACAAGCTTTTATGTTGCCCGCATCCGCTACCTCTTTTGTTGATGCTGCCTTGGCTATCGGTAGAGTTCAAAAATTGTTATTTGTGAAGGAAGCTGAATCAGAAAAAGTGATCCATGAAGGAATGGGTGATGTCGCTATCAGTGTGACCGATGGAGAATTTACCTGGAAGAGATCTCTTAATGATGGAACCGATAATAAAACTGATAATGAAACTGAAACTGAAACTGAAACTGAACCTCCACTAACAAATGATGAAAAGCAATTATCTAATAGATCCTTCACTGGACTGCACAATATCAATTTAACTATTCAAAAGGGTGAATTTGTTATCATCACTGGATTAATTGGTTCAGGTAAAACATCTCTATTGGAAGCTCTCGCTGGTACAATGCATAGAAGTTCTGGATTAATGGGGGTCAACGGATCCCTAATTTATTGTGGTGTTCCATGGATTCAAAATACATCGGTCAGAGAGAACATTGTATTTGGGTTACCATTCGATAAGGCCAAATATGATCATGTTGTTTATGCTTGTTGTTTGGAAAGTGATTTTGATCAGTTACCTAGTGGAGATTTTACTCTTGTCGGTGAGAAGGGGATTACACTATCTGGTGGTCAGAAGGCTAGAATAAATTTAGCTCGTGCTGTTTACTCAGATCAAAGTATCATTTTGCTAGATGATGTCTTGAGTGCTGTCGATGCTAAGGTTGGTAAGAGAATTGTTCAGAGATGTATAACTGGGTTGCTTGCTGATAAGACCAGGATTTTGGCCACTCATCAATTATCACTGATACAAACTGCAGATAAAGTTGTATTCGTTAAAATGGATGGTACACTCGAAATTGGAACCATTGATGAAGTCAAGAAAAACTCAACCGATTTTAAGACATTGTTGACTTTTGCAAGCAAATCAAATGACGTTGATTCAATTGCTGAGAAAGAAAGTGTGGATGATAAGGAGGGGAAGGATTTGGTTGTCAAAAGGGATTCTCTTGAAAAGACTCCGGCTGATAGTGGTAAAGAGATTACAACAAATAGCGCTATTAGCATGGATGTTTACATCAAGTACTTGAAATTGTCCACTGGTGTTTTTGGTGTTGTTATCTTCCCTCTATTCCTTATACTACTTGTCCTTTCTGGCTTTTTGATGGTGTTCCCTGCTGTTTGGCTTTCATATTGGACTAATGACTCGTTTACTAACTTGAGTGCTCCAGCCTACCAGGGGATTTACACAATGTTAATATTTGTGTGTATGGCTATTCTTGTTCTCACTTTTTGGTTCATTTCTTACATGATCTGTAACGCTGCCAGATTGCTTCATATAATGTCTCTTGATAAAGTGTTCAATGCTCCAATGTCATTTATTGATACAAATCCAATGGGAAGAATTTTGAATAGATTCACTACTGATACTGATGTTACTGATAATGAATTGGCTGATCAAGTTAGAATGATGATTATGGCATTTGCCCAAATATTAGCTGTTCTAATCTTGTGTATTTGTTATTTTCCTTGGTTTGCCATTGCTATTCCATTCTTGGCATTCATGTTTTTAGCTCTAGCCAATTTTTATGTGGCTTCTTCAAGGGATCTCAATAGAATGAAATCAACACAAGGTTCTGTGGTATTCAGCAACTTCAATGAAACGTTAAATGGAATGGCTACTATTAAATCATTTGGTCAAGGGACAATTGAGAGATTCAAGAAAGAAAATTGCACTAAGCTTGATAATTGGACCATTATATGTATCTTGACCACCTCCAATCAACGTTGGCTCTCTACTTATTTGACTTTTATTGGATTTACTCTCATGTTCATTGTTTCGATGTTGTGTGTCTTCAATATCTTTAATATTGGTGCTTCTGAGACTGGTGTTGTGTTATCCAATGTTTTAACTATAAGTAATATGTTATCATTTATTGTCAGATCTTATACTATTGTTGAAGCAAAGATGACTTCTGTTGAGAGATTGGTGGATTATGCATATAATCTTCCGCAAGAAGTTCAATATGGTGAAGTGATCGATGAGAGTTCTCAATGGCCATCTGAAGGTGCTATCGTCTATGATAATGTTTCACTAAGATATAGAGAAGGTTTGCCTTTAGTACTCAAGAATTGTTCGTTGTCAATCAAGGGGAAATCTAGGCTCGGTATATGTGGTAGAACTGGTGCAGGTAAATCAACTATTATCTCTACTTTATATAGGTTGGCTGAATTGGCAGGAGGAAGTATCACCATTGATGGTGTTGATATTTCGAAATTGAATTTAAAGTACTTAAGATCGAAGCTATCCATTATTCCACAAGAACCTGTGCTCTTTAGTGGTACCATTAGAAGTAACTTGGACCCATTCAACCATAGTGATGATGAGAGCCTTTGGGATGCTTTAAGAAGATCTGGTTTGATTGAAGGTGATGATTTGGAACGGATAAAGAAACAGGCTACCAATTCCGCAGATAACATGCATAAATTCCACTTGGATCAAAAAGTCGAAGACGACGGGGCTAATTTCTCTCTTGGTGAAAGACAGTTGCTTGCATTATCCAGAGCATTGGTTAGAAAATCGAAAATCTTGATTTTAGATGAGGCTACTTCTAGTGTTGATTATGAAACTGATGACAAGATTCAAAGAACAATTGAAAATGAGTTCAATGACTGTACAATCCTTTGTATTGCCCATAGATTAAAGACCATCGTTAAGTATGATAATATTTTGGTGTTAGAAGCAGGTGAAGTTGAAGAATTTGGCCCTCCATTAGATTTGTTTAATCAACGGGGTATTTTCCATGAGATGTGTGAAAAATCAGAAATCACTGTCAGTGACTTCAATTGAAGTTACCCTTACTGTATTTTATATTTATTTTTATTCTTTTACTTTTAGTATTTATTCTATTTTTTAATTAATATGTCCATATTTACTCCATTCTAAAAAAAAGATAGTAGTTACCAGGTTCCAATGGTTTGTAACTTAGAAAATAAAATTCCAAAAAAAAGCACCCACGCTGGGAGTCGAACCCAGAATCTTTTGATTAGAAGTCAAACGCGTTAACCATTACGCTACGCGGGCGAATTTGGCTTAAAAAAAGGCCTACTTTTGCCCTGATGTAATACTAACTTTTCTTATGTAATCCTGATGTAATCAGCTAATTGTTAATTGTTTTTATGTACTAACTGAACAACATTACTCTATTACGGTATATTATCTATAGGAATAGCAATAGATGTGGTATTATAATATGTTAAAATTAATGAACTGTTGACTGTTCAAAGATAATTGAACAAAGTTTATCTTTTTCAGAGAAGTAATTTCTAGACTTTGATTTATAAGACACTAAGTGGCCATTAAATGGAACATAAGTGAAGCTAAAATGGTTTCCAAAATCTAGAGTATTAGAAAATTGGTTGTTTTCAACCTTTAAGAGATTTTTTATTTTGAAAATTAATCGAATTCCCAGATAATTTTTGTTTTTAGATTTTACGATTATCATCAATTTCCCAAATTAATTTAACAAGATTTTGTATATCCTTAAAATTCGTCATGAATAGTGAGCCATAGATCCTGATAGACACCAAAAGATACCATAAGAAACTTAAAGTGTTACCGGAGCTTGTAGATGAATTTTTCAAATCGGGACACTGATTTCTTGGCCATTTGACCTTTAAAAAGTTCCGATGTTGTTTTATAGACACCATAACTACCAAATAACCAGCCAAATTATCATACAATAATGCTAGAACCATCTATGTAGCTCAGGATTCTCGCAACTCGTATGCTACCATTGCATTGACACGCTTTGTTTCTCCCCCATATGCCAAGACGTCTAATAATTACACAGCCTTGAGATTAACAAGGCTTTAAATTATTGACAGAATTACGAGTTTTTGATATTCAATCAAAGGTTTACACTATTTTTCCTTTCAGTCCCTATTTGTTATGACCCGGAAATACTCTCCAAAGTTATAATATAAGCCCACTTTGAATTCTGCTATAGGAACATTAGAACGAGCCTCTTTTTGTTAACCATCTTATCACGAATCTCTGATTTTGAAAGAATACAACTTAAACACATCGATCTATAGAGATCACACAACATAATTCAAAAGGCTTCCTATCTTTAACTGCGATATATTTTATCTCTGAAGTTCTGGATATACATAATAATCAACTCCAAATCGCAGGTATGATAGAGCCCAACAATGGTAACGTGCCACTATCTCCTGTAACTTCCCCACTGACCCCCGACACAAAACCCATCTCATCGGGATTGTCGGAGAGACTGTCACAGTTAAGAAACAAAACACACTCCCAATCATCTAACATATCGGCAGTTCCAGCAACGGAGGCCAAAACAGACTTGGGTTCCATCCCAAAGACACCGATTCTGGATGTTCCAACTCCGATAAGAAAATCGTCTATCGCAGAGTTGATGAAGAAAATGAGTTTACGCTCCGACAGTGACAATAATTCAGATGGAAGTTCATCAGAGGGCCATAAGATCAAATCAATACTCTCGCATGGAGTTAAGAAGATAAGGAATTCAACTACAGACAGTGGTGATGACTCTACTTCATCCAAAACACGTTCCGGATCTCGAAACGTTGAACCTCTTTCCCGCACAAGTATTGATGACAATGATTCGGCATTTCAAATTAAGCGTAGTAGGAGTGATGATTTGAATATAGATGTCCTGGGTGGAAACTTAGGCACTCAAGATGACGAGACTTATGATAAACCTATTGATAAAACTACTATACCTAAACCCTTGCTTGAAGGTATTGAAATGATCAGAGTGACGCACAAGAAGAAAACGAAAAGGTTATTTAAAATTGACCTTGACAAGAACATACTATCCTGGAATAACAAGGCTTCATCTTACCTGGAGATTGATAAAATTAGAAGTATCAGAACAGGAATTCACGCCAAAAATTATAGAGAAGAATTCAAGGTTTCCTCACAATATGCCGAACGGTGGGTCACAATCATCTACCACAATTACGCCAAATCAAACAACATCAAGGCTCTTCACATAATTGCAACCAATAAATACGACTACGATATTTTCTTGACAGCTCTTAAAAACCTCGTGTTCTATAGAAAGCAATTGACAAGAAGTATTACTACGACAGATAGTGATTTGTTCACCGAGTTACATTGGAATAATAAAGTCATGCAAAAGGATAAACTCTACTTTGATGCTGCGGTGAAAATGTGCAATAACTTACACATATATATAGATGATTCATTCTTGAAAGAGCTGTTTGAACAGGCCGACAGCGATAAGAATGGATACCTCAGCTTTGATGAATTCAAGTATTTTGTGAAAATCCTAAGGGAAAGAAAAGATTTCACGTATATATTCAAGGATTACTGTTCTATAGAGGGTAAAATGTCTTTGGATGACTTTGCCAAATTTCTCAAGGAGTCTCAACATCAAGTTATCATCAAGGATTCAAATGAATTCAAAAAGGATTTCAACAAACTATCCAATGGTAAGGAATATATGGGACTAGATGGATTCTCTGAATTTTTGATCAGTTCCCAGACATCATGCTTGAAAAATGTCAGAGAGGATTATTCAAAACCATTGAATGAATATTTCATTTCATCCTCCCATAATACCTATTTGCTTGGTAGACAACTCAATGGTGTCTCATCAATCGAGGGATACATTAGAGCGTTACAGAGAGGTTGCAGATGTATTGAAATTGATATATGGGATGGCGATAACGGCCCAATTGTTACTCATGGTAGAACATTAACCTCATCCATTGACTTCAAGTTAGTCGCAGAGACAATCAGAAAATATTCCTTCATTACATCGCCATACCCTGTGATCCTTTCCCTGGAAATCAGATGTAATTCGGAAAATCAAGATAAAGTTGCCCTTATCCTGAAGGAAGTCCTTGAAGATCTTTTGTTAACCGAGCCAATACTCACCAATTCAATGATTCTCCCATCGCCTGAAGAATTAAAGCATAAAATTTTGGTCAAGGTTAAGAAGCCAAAGGATGTTCCCATCCTAAGCTCTACTCTAGTTTCATCGGGGTCATTTTCCTCTACATCTTCAGTTACCTCAGAATTTACATCAGATAATTCATCAGCATCTTCATTGAGCGAGTTGGAACAATCTAGTTTTATAGGGGCTTCAACAATAACCAAAATAATGCCTAAGGCGCAACCTACTCCAAAGATCTCCACTAACCTGGGAAAATTAGGTGTTTATCTAGTTGGTATCAAGTTCAGAAATTTTTCATTGCCCGAGTCAAAGACTTACAATCATTGCTTTTCCTTGAATGACAAGAAACTTTTATCAATGTTGACAGATATCGAAAAGTTTTCATATGTCTTGAAGCATAATAGAAGATTCTTGCTCAGAATTTATCCATCCATGTATAGATTCAAATCCAATAATTATACTCCTGTGTTGTTTTGGGAGCTTGGCACCCAAATGGTTGCAACCAATTGGCAAATATATGATGCAGGTCAACAATTAAATGAAGCATTATTCAATATTGGATCCAACTCAGGCTATGTGTTGAAACCACGGAAACAAAGATCCCAGAAACGGAGAATCAGGAAGGAAGAATATTTGAATACTTTAAAATTCACAACCCCTAATACCGTTAACATCGAAATCATTTCCGCTCAACAATTGCCTAAACCAAAGGATTCCAAGGACAGGAGTTTCAGTCCATACATTGAACTAGAAATTTACAACTGTAAAGTTTCATATGCTGCAATTCATTGCAAGAAGGGTAAGGTTGGATCATATAAGGTGAACATTGAACATCCACAAACTTCTGAAGACTCCTTTAAGGAGAGAAAGAGTAATATAAACGCATTAATTGATACAGCTGAACCATCTGTCGTTTTTAAAACATCTGTTATTTCTAACAATGGGTACAATCCAATCTGGAGACAACGCTGTGAAACACATTTCTACAGTAATGAAAATGATTTGACATTTGTTAGATTACTAGTTAAATGCAATACTTCCGAACACTCCGATAAACTTGTTGGTATTTATTGCACCAAATTGAGCTATCTTAAACAGGGATACAGACATATACCTATTTATGATTTACAGGGAGAAGAATATATCTACTCGACCCTCTTCCTGAATGTGCAATACAGCAAAGACGTTGCTACTACTACTACGACTACTTAATTGATTTTACTGCTTTTTTTCCTTATATATAATGACAATGCTTTTAAAACGTATATGATTATTATGTTACAAAATGTAGAAGAAAAGTGTAAAATTAGAAGTAAGACATGATATCGTCATCTTTAACAGCAGGTTCAGTCGCCACAGCACCTGCTCTTTCCTTACCTGCCTTTAATTCTCTTCTGATCTCAGGTCCGATTTCTCTGTGACCTCTTTGTCTTAACACCTCCATCAAGAAATCTCTTTGATCATCGGTGATATCATTCTTGTAACGTTGAGCAAATGCGAGGAATGCCTTATGCCACACCAATGGCATAGGTGGAGCCTTTTTGAGTTTCTTCTCCTCAGACAATTCAAATGTGTCTTCATCTATTATAGCATCGTTTTTAGTCTGGTCAGTGATGACTCTGAATCTCATGAAGTAAAACACCAAGTCATCGATTGTTTGATATGGAAGAGCGTATTTCTTTTCCACAAGAATTCTTATGAACACCGTCGTGGCTGGAGTGAATTCTTGTTCTAATAACCAGGACAATGCCACAGATGAATGTTGGACAGGAATGGAACACTTAGTCAACACGGAACCAACAATCATAGCTTCTCTTGTAGTACATTCCTCCTCAACCAATGGGAACAAGAAACCTTTGAAGAAAGCAGCGGGCTTATACAATGATTTCTTGATGGCTCTATATATATGGTAATTTAATTTGTGGTCTTCATTTTCTTCAATGTCTTGTCTGAATCTTGGATAAAGCACGAGTGTGACAAATCTTTCTGCCTTGTTGGCACTTAAGTTGGACACAAACAACTTGGTGGCCTCAAAGACAACCTGTGGAGTCCATTTTTCTGGGTTTGTGACGTAAATCAGGTCTTCCCAGTTTTTTATAGTTGGTAACACCTTGAATAGCTTTGGTAATTTACCGTGTCTCCAATGTGCCAAACTTTCTCCAACCTTTTCGTAAGCCTCAATGACTCTTGGTGGGAGGTACACACTATCTTGTGGTCTCTCTTGTTTGACACCACTTTCGGCTTGTAGTTTCTGTTGTTGCTTTTCATTGATTTTCTCCATAATCTTATCGGCCAAATTGAAGCTACCAAAAGGTTCAGCTGAAGTCTTAAAATAGTTTTCAAACATAGCCAAGTCTTGATCATCAACCTCTTCGACATCTTCATCCTCATTTTCATAGTAATCGATTTCATTCTCTGACATCTCTTCGTATTCAACGTCATCGTCTTCGTCATCTGAATCATGTGTGAAGGCTTGGAAACGTGGTTTAACGGCCTCACTGTATTTATTATCTTCTTGTTCGATCTCTTCTTGTTGCTCCTTGGCAAGTTGCAACACCTTTCTTGATGCAACAGCATCTAAAACGGTGTCCTCCTCGTCCTCATCGTCTGCAGATTGCTTCTTGTTCTTCTTAGATTTGGTAACCGATCTGAAGTTACCATTCTCTTGAGTTATATCCTTGTAGAGAGGCACATGTCTCTGGTTCACTCTAGTATCCTTGGTGGTGACTTTACCCATTATTGGTAGTAATTATATATCGATCAATTGGAACTGCTCAAGTAAAACGGACTATTAAAGGTCTTCTATAAAACTCCGTTTTGCAGTTTAAAAAAAATTTTGAAAAAAATTTTCAGCTGCCAGTTTCCGCTCACGGGTCATTATTAGATCATCAGTTTGATCAAAAAAAATTGGAATTTATAAGGGGCTGGTCTAGGTAAGGAAAAAGGAGTAGTATATATATATATTTCTTAGAGTATTAGTTGTGTATTAATCTACGAGTATTAATAACAGAGATAATCAATTATCTTCGATACACACAAGAAAAATTAAAACAAAAAAACATGGTGTCATTAAAGAGATCTCCAAAGAAGAGACAAGCAACTTCACTCGCATCTGAGGGTAATGACGTTCCTTCCCCTGCTAAGAAGGCTAAACATTCTTCCTCCTTACAGTCTGTCAGAGCTTCCAGATTACACTCCATCAATGAATTTCCAAAGGCCAAGACAGAACTATTGGATGTGTTTGTGTGGGGGAGTGGGTCCATGTGTGAATTAGGTCTTGGTCCAGAAGCCAAAAACAAAGAAGTGAAGAGACCAAGATTAAATCCGTTCTTGAAGAAGGATGAGGTCGGAATCGTCGATTTTGCCGTGGGTGGTATGCATGTGTTAGCTCTTGATCACAAGAATCAACTTTGGTCTTGGGGGACTAACGACTCTGCCGTGTTAGGAAGAGACACCTCGAAGCCTGGAGCAGAGCAACTCAGAGATGCCGATGACAGCGATGATGACGAAGATGGTGATTTGAACCCTGAAGAATCCAGACCACAATTGGTCGAGGGATTACCAAAGGACATCAAGATTGTTCAATTGGCTGCCACAGATAACTTATCGGCTATTTTGTTGGAGACTGGTGATGTGTACGCATGGGGTACTTTCAGATGTAACGAGGGTATTTTGGGGTTCACTAAGGATGTCAAAATCCAAAAGACTCCCGTGCAAATTCCCCAATTTCAGAATATTGTTCAATTGGCCTCCGGGAAGGACCACATACTAGGTCTAGACACCAAGGGTATCGTTTACGCCTGGGGTAACGGTCAACAATTCCAATTGGGTAGAAAAATCTTAGAGAGAACTAGAATGACTTCTTTAGAACCAAGATCATTTGGATTGAAAAACATTAAATTCATTGGATCCGGTGAATTCCATTCATTTGCTATCACTACTTCAGGTAAAGTTTTAACTTGGGGTTTAAACCAATTCGGTCAATGTGGTATCCCAATCGCTGTTGAGGATGGTGCTGTTGTTGCCAAACCAACTGAGATAGAAGAGTTAGCAGATAAGGACATCGTCTACATCACTGCTGGTGAGCACCACTCTTTAGCATTGTCATCATCTGGTGATGTCTACACTTTTGGAAGATTTGATATGAAAGAAATCGGTATCAAGGAATCCGATCTCCCATTGGATGACTGCATCAAGGATGCTCACGGCAAAGTTAGATCTTTGCCTGTTGCCACCAAATTGAAGACTTTACCAAAATGTAAGGCTGTTACTTGTGGTTCTCACCATTCATTGGCTGTCACTGAAACCGGGTTTGTGTTCTCATGGGGGTTCGGTGATACTTATGCCGTCGGGTTAGGTCCTGTTGACGAAGATATCGAATCACCAACTAGAATCGATAATACTGCCACCAGGGAACATGACATCAAGATTATCGGTTGTGGTGGTCAATTCAGTGTCAGCGCTGGGTCCAAGTTACCCGAAGACAAGGTTGAATCCAGATTAGATGCGATCGAAGATTTTGAAGATTCATTGAGTTAAAGATTCAAACATTACATTAGAAAAATTTTGTACCTCCCATCCTATTTCTTTGTATTATTAAAAATGTTACAAAAGTACGCTTTATTTTCGAAATATTATTAAGTTCTATTAGTAGTAATAAATATCTACAGTTCATTAAAGTTTAGTTTCATCTATTCTAACAAGGAGACCATGTTCTCTCATGTACTTCTTCACATCATTCACAGTGTATTCACCCCTGTGGAACATACCAGCACCTAATGCAGCATCAGCTTTGGTATTTTTGAATACTTCCTCAAAGTGGACAGGCTTACCAGCACCAGAAGAGGCAATTACAGGAATACTAACAGCAGACTTGATTTGGTCTATCAATTCAAAATCGTACCCAGAGTTGGAACCATCCTTATCGATACAGTTCAATAACACTTCTCCTGCTCCCAATTTTTCACAAGCTTGACACAATTCGTAGGCACCCAAGTCATGAACCTTACGGCCACCCTGGGAGGTCACCTTGTAGTAACAGTACTGTTCCCCGTTCGGACCTGCGATCTTGGTCTTGATTGTGTTGTAAGGGCATGAAGCTGGATCTTCCACATAGAATCTCTTTGGATCAACAGAGATAACCACAGCTTGCACACCGTATGCCTTCGAAATAGTTTCAATCGGTGTGCTACCGGAAGGCTTGTTGCCATTGGCTATCAAGTTTTCTGCGGCAGTAACGGCATCTGAACCAATAGACACTTTATCAGCACCAGCTCTGAAGTAGAGAGATGCAACTTCGAGGGCAGGAATTTTGGTTCCATCAGGATCAACAACATCCTTGATACCCCCACCAACAGTGAGAGGAACAAAGCAGGTCTTAGCGGCGAATTTCAACACGTCTAACATAGGAGCATCTCTTATAGGGGAGTTTCTGAATGAGGTAATGTTCAAGAATGTCACTTCATCGGCACCCTGTTTATAGTATTTTTCTGCCATTTCCACTGGTTTACCTAAGTTTCTGACATCACCGCCATCGGATTTTTCTCTAACATCGTATTGATCTCCCTTGGTGACAACTAAATCGCCTTGATCATTTGTTCTGACATCTAAACAAGCAATGATTCTTCTGGTTAACCCAGTAGGAGTTTTTTCAACTTCAACATCACTTTTAACGAGAACAGGTAAATTAGTGATTTTATCTTGTTCCAAGAAGGACTTGATCAATTTTAAACCAGCCAACCCAGATTTTTCAGGATGGAATTGGGTAGCAAAAATGTTATCCTTTGAGATAGCTGCAATGAATTTTTGTGTAGCATATTGACCGATGGCTAAATCCCAGCCTTGTGATTCAAACTTGGCGATTTCATCATCAGACACTATAGCCGCATAGGAATGAACGAAGTAGTAGTAGGAACCAGGGTACATATTGTATAAAGTCTTACCATTTTCGTTATACTTAGGAACAGACAGGGTATTCCAACCAATATGGGGGACAGATTTATCACTGTCATCAAACTTGGTTAAGTTCAAATCTAACAAACCTAACCCTTGGATGGAAGGACTCTCTTCTGAACCATTGAAGAAAGTTTGCAAACCGACACAGATCCCAAACAATGGTTTACCAGTCTTGATATATTTCTGAACAGGTTCCACAAAGTGTCTCTCTCTGAATTGTTTCACAAAGTGGCCAAAATTACCAACCCCTGGTAAGATCAACTTGGTTGCAATCTCCAATGCTGGATCTGAACCATCCTTGATGAAGGTCACATTGTAACCTAGGTATTCGATAGCATTTTGAAGTGATCTCAAGTTACCACTTTCAACATCAATAATGTGGACAGTCTCGGTACTCATTCTGTAATCCTTGGTGTTTTTATAGTAAATATGTAGAACAACAGTATTCAATTAATCTAGGGTCTTGTAATACAATCTTTTCAATATCCAAAAATTCAACGAAAAAAAAAGAGTCACTTAATCAAGAGCACAGCCTAAAAACTGCGACATGTATTCTGTACTTTACTTTACTTTATTTGGTTATTTCATTCCATATCGATATTCAAAGATGAATCCACCTAAGAGACTAAAGAAGAAACAAGAATCTGAATTGGAACATTGGAAAACACAATCCAGATTTTTGAACTTTATACACATAACCCAGGATTTACCCCATGAATTAAAACTAGTCATTTGCGGTCATGTTTTATGTACCGATAAAATGCGTGCCTTGAAGCAGGTTCTTGAAGTCCCTGTCCAATCAAGAAGTTCAATGCTACAAGAAATTATTGATTTTTGCATTGCAAATCGATATTTATATTTGGCAGGTTCAAATGGATTCTACATAACGGAATATTTGTCTTATAACTCTAACGATCGTCTTCCATTGATTAACCACCAAGAAGCTACAAAATACTTGAAGCATAATCTAGTAAGGGGAGTGATAATAGGATACACGAGATTCACACAGAATGATTTTCCATATACGATAGAGTTTGTTCAGAATTTATACGTGGCTGCAGATAACTTAATCTATCTCTCCAAGAAATCCATTTCAAAAATTGTCGAATTAAACTGTCCTTCTACAGAACCGGATGAACGAGTTTTCACAAGATGGGAATCATCATCTGTTCATAAATTACAAAAATGCTATTGCAAATTTGATTACGGGTTTGAACCGAGATTATTGAATATCCTTCTTAAATGCCCAACACTGAGAAACATAACTTTGCAACTAGGAAGGGATTTCCTTTCCAGAATGACGGATGAACATATAAGCTACATTAATAATTTAGTCAATAGATCTAATTTACAGGTTTATATCGAATTAATTCCCTTTTCCGGCTTTCTTCGTGAACCTGAAGAAGTGGACTTTTACCCAATTTTATTTCCAATAGCTGGGACACTTATCAGACGGGCCTATATATGTATCGGGATAAAGCGTGTACCATGGAAAAATGAATATCTTGCTCAATTACCAAATTTAAGAGATCTCACTTTGGATTACGAGCATGTTCAAAATGAAAATATTGACGTTACACTAAAATCTGATAGCTTGTATGAATTGACAATATCCTCACAGTTAAGATTTAAACTCAATCTCAATGTTGATAGGCTACCCAATTTGAAACACCTCAAAATGGCCGGTATCTGTTCTGATTCTCAAATGACTTTTCCCAGCTCGATCAATAGCATGGCTTTAGATGGTTGTAAATTCAGCAATACCATGACATTACCAAACTACTTAAACAGCCTTTCAATTACCCCTTCCTTTCCTTCAGATTTTCCTAATGAGGAGAAATTACCACGTATTACTAACTTAGACTCCCTTACAAACCTAAATGTATTGAGTGTTCGGACTTATTCACTTGAGTCAATGTCTAATTTTTTACTTCCGGCATTACAAGTACTCTATTTCTTTCTTACGGTTAAGGGAAATAAGGTAAATGCTTCATTATTTAATTTTCGGCAGCTTAATGAATTATCCACTCTAGAATTACACCTTACTGCACCTCATAAGAACTTATCTGTGAACTTTGATTTCTTACCACGGAACCTACAAAAGCTAACGCTCAGAATTGCGTTGAAAGATAAATCAACAACGGAATTTGAACCTTCAAATTTTGAATTCTACATTGATTTAATTGAGCCAGTGAAAGAACAGAGTATATCAGAACTTGGACAGATTAAGTTTGATGCTCTTAATAGTATAGATCTTCGACAATTAAACTTTAGTATGATTTACAGCATCAAAATAAATCTATTATGGATAGGCAATCCAATTCAATTACTAATTAATGATGTTTCTCCAAGGACTACGGCCTTCACATTGGAATTCAGAAAGGATGATCCACTGGTGATTCAAATACCTCAGTTGACAGAAAATATATCGACCTCTGGGCTAATGAAATATTCCCATCTTTTCAAAATTTCTTAAAATGTTTACACTTCTAGGTTATCAAGATATATATATATAAATAAGAGTACCTCTTAAAAGAATTCAATAAATATAATTGTATTATTCAAAAAAAAAAAACTGGATACATAAACCGATGAACTCTATATAACAAATCGAACAAAAAAGAAGTAAAAAAGACAAAAATAAATGAAAAATAAAGGAACGTAAACTTATGAATCTAGGGAGAGTCATGGAAATAAATACAAGCAAGTTAATTAGTGGTTCTTTTTCTCTTTTATTTCTTAGCGTTGATTTGTCTTCTAACCTTCACAGCGTCAGCCAATTCCCTCAACATAGAGACAGTGGTTTCCCATGAGACACAAGCATCGGTGACGGAGACACCGTACTTCAATTCAGCCTTATCTTCTGGGATACTTTGCTTACCCTCGTTAATGTTAGATTCGATCATCAACCCAATAATCTTATTTTCACCGGCAGCGACTTGCTTAGCAACATCGGCGGAGACAATTGGTTGATTTTTGTAATCCTTGTTAGAGTTACCGTGGGAGCAATCCACCATTAAGGTAGCACCCTCTGGTAACATTTCCTTAGCCTTAGCGACGGAAGCTGCATCGAAGTTAGTACCTTGCTTACCACCTCTTAAGATGACGAAACAAGAATCGTTACCCTTAGTAGTGGTAATAGCGGCAAGACCGTTCTTGGTGACACCCATAAAGTGGTGAGAGTGCTTAGCGGCACCGATTGCATCGATGGCGACACCTAAAGTACCATCGGTACCGTTCTTGAAACCTATTGGGAATGACAAACCGGAAGCCAATTCTCTGTGTAACTGAGATTCAGTAGTTCTAGCACCGATGGCACCGAAGGATAATAAATCGGACAAGTATTGTGGGGAGATGGTATCCAACATTTCGGAACCGATAGGAACCCCCTCATTAGTTAAATCGACGAATAACTTTCTGGCTAATTCCAAACCCTTGTTAATTTTGAAAGAACCATCTAAATCTGGGTCATTGATGAGCCCCTTCCAACCGACTGTAGTTCTTGGCTTTTCCAAGTAAGCTCTCATTATGATAACCAACTCATCTTGTAATTCATCTGAGAGTTTCTTCAATCTGTGGACGTAATCCATGGCAGCCTTTGGGTCATGCAAAGAGCAAGGTCCGACCACGATTAACAATCTATCGTCCTTTTCATGGACAATATTGGTAGCATCACGTCTACCTCTCATAACGGTTTGCACAGCAACCTTTGTCATTGGAACCTCTGAAGATAAGAGAGCTGGAGTGATCAAAGGGTCGTAACCCAAGATTCTTAAATCGTCGTATTCTTCTGGACCTGGAGTGTTTTGTCTGAAATCCTATACAATGATGAAAATGAAAGTGTTAGTAAATTTAGAACCACGGAATGGCAAGAGTCAGAATAGTAGATTCACATACGCTCATTGTAGTACTATATGTGATAGTAAATGAATATATATAATATAATTAAATAAGAATAAGATGGGGGTAATTTGTGTTATTCTTCGATCGATGATGTGCACAGTGAAAAATTTCGTTTTCGTCGATGACTCAAAAAAGAAAAAAAAAGTTGAAAAAAAGCACAAGTGGAGAGAGTTATAAGGTGTAGAACAATAGCAAGTTAAATGGGGGGACAATATAGACTGGGTTATAGGTGTTTACGTGTGATATTGTATAAGTGATATACACTCATTCAATGTACTCTACACACCGTATGAGTTGGTGATAGTATTGGTGGCAGTTATAGTAAATACACTAAACTACAAGCCGCAACCATATAGATTTTTCGCTTATTTCTTTTCATGTATTTATGGATTCCGTGTCGTTTTCTGTACCAAATTGAAGTATTTATTTAAACTAATTATTATTATAAGATCTTTGCTATAATTGAATTATATATTAAATTTATCGATTGTCCAATTGATATCCTATTTTCTCCATTTTTACTCGTTTGCTACTCTTATCAATCACTTCCGTTTGATACCGAAATTTAAATCACAGATCAACAAAAACTACCATGACTTCAACTAATCAATCGGAATCTCTGAACTCCGATTCTCCCTATCAAGATTACACAGACGATGTTGAATTACAATCATTTAATAATACCAATAATAATAAATCGGATTACGATGATGAATCATCTACACGAGATTCACCATTAGACGCCAACTTGCTATCTAATTCAGTTACAGAACACATCAATTCATCATCAAGTAGCTTAGATTACTTTGACAATGATACAACATTTGTTCAAAAATTGAAGGGCAAAACTACCCGATTCTTCAAGAAAGTGTGGATGGGGCCCCGTAAACCCGTTGACGAACCACCAACATTTAAAAACTCTTATATTCAACAATTTGAACAATTCCCACAGAGAATATCTGATTCATTTCCTACTAAAATCAAATTACCATTCATTTTAATGTACTTTGCCTTTTGGTTTTGGTTTCTCAAAGAAGGTTTGCAACCTTACCTAACGGAGACACCGACATATGTTGATCCAACCACTAATAAGGAAATCGATATAATTACACTCTCATGTAGAAACGAGAAATCTATTTGGAAGGGTCGTAACTCTGATTGTGGATTGAATGCTAATAAATGTGGACCTTTTGAAGATAGAGAAGTGATATTCAGATGTCCAGCACTCTGTGATACAGAATCTATAACTTATTCATCATTGACCGTTGGTGATAATAACGTGAAATATAGAAGTTTCTATGTCGGAGGTGGGAAACATATAGGAACCGGTGATGAATTATCATACCCATATAGAGCTGATTCATACCCTTGCGGGGCAGCCATTCATGCCGGAATCATCTCTCCGATGTTTGGTGGATGCGCCAGAATCAAATTCACCGGCTCTCAAACATCATTCAACACCACTAAATCTCAACATGACACTGATGAATCTATTCCATTCGATAGTTTCTTTCCCTCATCATTTGAGTTTGTCGAAAAACCACAAAGCTGTAGTAATTGTTATGATCCAAGAGTGATCATAGCTGGTGCTAACATCTTATTAGGATTCCCAGTGATGTTCATGTCAGTGAGAGGTTACTTATCCTTTTGGACAACGTGTATTTCTGGATTTTGGACAATCATTCTAATCTTTGATCCACCTAGGCTAGTGAAAACTCAAGATCCGGAATCATTACCGTCACTTGTGTCACTAGGATTTGAACGGTTTTTACCAATGTGTTTCATCCTGGTCACTGTTTGGAAAATAGCTTGTCATACAACATTGGGTGCTCCAACTTCTGCAATTTGTAAGACATTAGTGTGGTACCCATTATTCTGGATTGGCATGTTAAATAATGTCACTTTTGATAGACTACCAGTGGATAGACTTACTATTAATGATATAATGACACAACCGGGATCTCTTTTGGCTACTTCATTCATTGTGATTTTAATCTTCACTTGCGCTTGCGTTCAGGCATTCCAACTTTGGAAGGCTGGTAAATTCCGGAAATACCTAGCTGTTTACCTCACTTTCATTTTTGGTATTATAGTATTGGCAAACTTGAAGGGACTAAATTTGAGAGTTCATCATTATGTGTTAGCATTACTGCTCGTTCCGGGGACCAACACTAAAGGGTTCACCGCCTTACTGTTTCAAGGTGTGTTAGTTGGATTATTGGTGAATGGGATTTCTAGATGGGGGTTGGCCTCCATTGAGGAAACCGATGGATCACTACGTCGGTCTGATCCATCAGGTGAGATTGAACCACCTAATTTCTTGAATTATGATGTTGATTCTACTAGAATTACTTGGAATGGTACTAAATTGACCACTGGTGATGATGGTAAACCAATGATGATGAATGGAGAATTCATTTCACCCCATGATAGAATGGATAAATATTCTTTATTAGTGAATGACGTTGAAGTTTATGTCGGTAATAATAATTCATTGACTATTGAGGAATTGGCTACTCAGAATGATTTGTTTGGTGAATTACTCAGGGACTCCCTGCAGGTTCAGGATGATGTGACCCTGTATTTAAGATTGGCCAGAGCTGGTGGTACCACTAAGAGAAGTGACTATACTAATGCTGCTAAATTGGTTTATCCTAAGGGAGACTTTACTAAACCAGAACCTGGTCTTACTTAGAAAGTGTTTTTTTTTTGTATACTAATTTTAATAGACAATTACAAAGAAACGATTATCAGAAAACAGATTAAGTATTTGTGAGAGGGATTAGTATATAGAAAAAAAAAGGGAACGAAAAAGAGAAGAGGTAAAAATAACGAAAGAAAATATTAAAAACAGAGCAGTAAGAAAGAAAAAAATAAATAATGTCTTTTTTTATTAAGGGAAGGGGGTTAGGGGGTATCAAACCTTTTCAGCTTCAAGTTGAGCTTCATGAGCTCTTCTTGAATGGAAGAATGCATCAAAATCTTCAACTTCTTGCCATTCTTCTAACCATTTCTTTTCAAAGATGGATCCTTCAGGGGTACCTCTAATTGGGAATAATGCAGTTAACACTAATAACACAGAACATGAAGCGGCATAACCAGTGAAGAAAGAGAAGTAATACACTTTAGTGGCACCATCAGGGACATGATGAGTACCAGTGGCCCCGACGAACCCAACAATATTTGGAGCGATACCACAGAAGTAAGCAGTGTATGCTCTCCAATTAATACCAAAAGTGTAATAGTAAGCAGATGAGTTATCGGCGATATAGAAATCTCTTAATAAAAGAGCACCCTTTTTCAAGATGAAATAATCACAGAACACGACACCAGCGATGGATGACAAGAACACAGCGTAAGCAGACAAGTAAGTAGTGAATCTGGATGAAGTAGTCATCAAATTCCATGGACAAATGGCGAACCCGAGAGCAGCACAGATGAAACCACCTCTTCTGATGTTAATGTAGGAAGGCAACAATGCAGTCATATCAGTACCAGCAGACAAAGAATTGGCAGAGATGTTAGTACCTAATTGAGCGACGGCGAACCCGAATGAGATAGCAAAGACACCACCTTTAGCACCAGGAGTTTCGTGATCCAAGAATCTAGAAAGCACATCCAATGGAGACCAATAAGTTTCATCATAAAGCACAGTGGAAGCCGAGGAAACCAAGATACCGATTAAACAAGTGATAGAGAATGCCACAGGTAATGTGATAAATTGAGACCACACTGCAGCTTTCTTTGTGTGAGCCATACGGGAGAAATCAGGAGCGTTCACGATCAACGTGGCGAAATTGGCAAGAGAGTTCATAGTAGAATTAACAAATGCCCAACCAAAGGCGGAACCAGTGACTTTGTTACCTTGATGGATAACTGGACCACCACCGTCAGCCTTTTTCAAAGTCCAAATTAAGAAGCCGAACCCTGCGATTGGACAGATGACAGCCTTGACAGTGAACAAATGACGAACGTTATGAGGTTTCATCCAAATGAATGGTAATTGGAATAACCAATATAGGAAGAAAGATAACAATCCGAAGGATGAGATTGTATTACCTAAATGGTTTGGAATTCTTGTTTCTAAATCATTACCGAAAATAGCACGAAGCATTAATTCCATACAGTTACCACCAATAGATGATTGAACACCAAACCAAATACATGACATCACAACTCTATTAATGACTGGCCAAAGAGACCCCCAAATACCGAATGATGATCTACAAGACACCGGGAATGAGACGTGATAATAAGTACCCACTCTAGCAGCTATAGTGACGAAACAACCACAGAAGAAGTAACCAACCCAAACTGTAATCCAAGTTGCCCACCAAGAAAGACCTGCTTCCACACCTGTTGCAGCGATTTGCCAAGTGTTAACATTGAAAGAATCGGCAATCCAAAATGCACAAAAATTGTACCATCTCCAAGTTCTTCTTTTAGCTTCAACTGGTCTTAAATCGTAGTTATAAAGAAACAAGTCAGATAATGATAATCCCTCTGTTCCTTCAAGTTCTGCCCAACCAAAAAATTTATGCATGAATCTACCAAATGCACTTGAATTTTCTTGGTTAGGTGATTTAGCGGATGACGATAATAAAGATGTATCATCTTGGTAAACTTCTAGACTGACACCATCTTTATTTTTTTTATCTTCTGACACCCTTTCAACAGTTTGATCTTCCTTAATTGATGACATTATAGATTGTGGAATATCAGAATTTGGTAATAGTGTATATTGATTTCTGAAACCCATAAGAGAAAAGAAAGATACAAAAAAATAAATAAAAAATTAAGCAGCTATCAAGTTATTTTAATACAACCTAAAGTCTTGTGAATAAATTTTTCACTGAACAATAAGAAAAACAAGCAAAACGAGATAAGAAGAAGAATATTATTGGGAGACACTTAGCTCGGTTAATGCCGTGCTGCTTACTTTTTTTTTTTGGTTAACTACTCTATGCAGCCATTAACCGGTTTTTTTATCTTTAGATAACGGTGTAAATTAGATGGTAATACCAGGGTGTGTTAATTTGTTAACCCCTGCTTATTAAAAGTATGTGGGGTCCCGGGGAGTTAATGTACGAATATAAATTTATACAATAACAAAATGGAGACAATTTATTCTTGATAACAAGAACAATGTAAATTTGAATACCTAATGAATACCTTACCTATCCATGTCGGGTTTGTCTCATCAACCGACCGATTAACAACCCCCCCGTATATACTAGATGTTATCTCTACAACATTCCTCATTCAATCTACATTACATAATACTGCGCTCGTATTTTAACTTTATACTTCCATTCCTATACCCACCCTGTCAAATTAATGCTAAATTTAACCCTAAATACATAATTGTTATCTTTCTAGACTTATAGATCTTCCTCATTCTTTAATAAATCATTAAAATTCACTAATTAATAATCATCGATTGCTCTTCTTCAATCGAACACCATACATATTTATTATATATCCAATACTTACACTGCCTAACGTCCATTAGTTTTCATTTGGTTTTTTCCTGGAAACCATTATCTCCCCCAGCCCACCGGAGCCCTTCATGCATGATCCCCTAATTACCTAATATAGTAAATGTAACACCTAAACATGGCAGTTCACTTGGGTAGCTAAAACTACCAAAACTACCAAAACCATCTCTACACCGCAGACAACACACAATACTCGACAATACGACCTGTCTACAAAACAATTAAAATTATCGACTAAGGTGGGGTAGCTCATTCTATGAAGACATGAATTGGTTAAAATATATTTAAAAGAAGAATAAATAAATAAATAAATAGTAAGAAGAAAGGAATGATGGATTATATAAAAAAAGCGGGAACAAAAGAGACATGGATGAATGAGAAGGGAGGAGACAGTGGAGTCAAATAAAATCAAATTTAATAAAAAAAAAAAATAAGAGTTATAACCCTTGTTTGTTTTTTATAATAATGTATAGATTGTTTAATTTTTGTTGTGAAGTGTAAGTACTATCAGTAAAATCTAAGCACTCTCATTCTCCTTTAACTTATAAGCAGTCTCACTTGGTAAATGTGGATGAACAGGAGTGAATATTTGATTACCTGGTTTGAAAATTTCTCTACCAGAATCATCAGGTATTTGTTTAATTAAATTCAAATTCTTGAAAACACATTCATTTAATAAACTCTCAGCCTTACGACAGTTCTTGAATTCCATATTAGAATAATTTAAACATCTATAGTGTAATTCAAATTCTTTCTTACAACTTTGATTTAAATCACTAATCACACTGGCTGCACATCTAGTCACTTGACGACCTTCTTTTAAACAATTAATTGGACCATTGGCACCATTTTCAGCATGACAAAGCATGAAATTGTCGTTAAAATCACGACATTTATTACCAATGAAATAAGAAGCACTCATTAATGGAGCAGTGGTGGCCCCAATTTCCTTGACATGTGGGATCTCCTCAGGAAGTTTCCCATTATCTAAGACAAAATGTGTGTCTCTTTTCTTATCGGTAGCATGAGAAGTAGAGATAGTATCATAAGTATTAGACGTCGACATTGTTGTTGTATTGGGGTATGCGTTTTGAGTAGTTTAAATAGGAAAACCATTCACCTATGTGTGTTTCCATTTCTTATAACTCTCCCCTCTTTTTTGAGAAAAAATTCAAAATTTCGTGGGGCGTGTAAGGATGTTTTCGACCGAGCATGTTTTTTCAAATTTACAGAGACAAATGAAATATACATACTGGTTTTCATAGTTTATACTCTTCTTTAATTAACTATAAACAGATCAATCTGAATGTTTGAATTTGTCGCATTGGCTCCAGAGTTGCACTCTGACAAGTCAAGAAAATATTCAACTGTGTCAAGTGATGATGACGATTATGATCCTTTGGCCCTATCATATGACCAACCTAAACAAGAACAAGACGAAGATGTCATCATGGATGAATCTAATGACATTCCTAAGGCTAACATGACTCAAGCCAGAATACTCACATTCGATAAACAAATCACCATTCTTGCAGATCCCGGATGGGATGGATACTCTGATCTTTCCTACTTAGAAACTATCATCCCTCAAATTGATTTAATAATTTTATCACAGACAACCGTGGATTACTTGGGTGCATTTGCATTATTATTATATAAATATCCTATCTTAAGAAGAGTGAAAACTTATTCCACATTGCCAATAGCTAAACTTGGAAGACTATCCACAGTCGAACTTTATAGATCTGTTGGACTCATAGGTGCCGTCGAGGATGCCATCATGGAAGTTGATGACATTGATAGATTCTTCAATACTATAATCCCATTAAACTACTCACAATCGATCCCACTACAGGGGAACCTCTCGGGAATCACCATCACTGCATACAATTCAGGTCACACCCTGGGTGGTGCCATTTGGCTCTTGAATAGAGAAGCAGAGAAAATCATTTATGCACCAACTTGGAATCACTCTAAGGATACATTCCTCCAGAATTGTAGATTGAATCAACCAGCGTTAATGCGTCCCACAACATTGATAAGTGGATCCGATTTAGGATCCACCATGTCACATAAGAAAAGGGTTGACCAATTTTTACAATTGGCTAACTTGAGTTTGGCTAATAGTACATCACTTTTTTTACCAACCTCAGTGACGGGTAGATTCTTCGAATTACTATTACTATTGGATACCACAATTGATCCCAATGTACCATTTTTCTTGCTTTCCTTTACAGGTATTAAACCACTACAATTCTCTGCCAACATGTTAGAATGGATGTCACCAGATATAACTAAGAATTGGGAAACCCAAAATCGGTCACCATTTGAATCAACAAGGTTACAATTAATCTCGGTGCAGGACTTGGATACCCTTCAACAAGGTCCTAAAGTTATATTTGTTGAATCCTTGGATATGAATGAGGGATCATTAGGGAGAACCTGTTTAGCCAGTTTGAGTGCTAGACAAAATATGGCTCTGCTAATGACAGAGAGACCTCACGTGGATTCAACATTCTACGATTTATACCAAGAATGGGAACAATTAGTGTCCAATGAGGGTAGACTCCATGATGGATCCTTGACAATTTTGAATAAACAACTGACCTTGACTGTGCGCACGGAGACACCGTTGCATGGGAAAGATCTCAATTCATATATGAGAAGTGTGGAAGAGAGACGGTCTCATCAAAGAGAAATTGAAGCTGAACAGCGGAAAAATGATGATTTACTGGATAACTTAATAGAAGAGGAAGAAGAAGCAAATGATGACTTGGATGGTGAGGGTGACGATGATGGATCAGGAACTACGACGGCGTCTCTATTACAATCTACCCACCATAATTCAATAAAGGATGAAGATGAAAACATTCCAATCTCTGATGTCTTAAAAATGCCTATGGACTTTGATGTTCGTAATGCTAAGGGGAAGAATAGAATGTTCCCATTTATCGTGAAGAAAGTCACAGTGGATGATTACGGTGCAGTGATCAAACATGACGATTTCATGAGAGAGGAGGAGAAATTTACATTAAAGGCAGTCGATGTTGATCGTAATGCTATTGACTCCGATTCTGATGATGATGAATCTGATCATGAACCAGAATTCAATGAATCTGGTAAAAGAAAAAGACAACGGAAAATCAAAAGATCCAAGAGAAGACGTGGTGCCAAGAATGAATTTGGGCAACAGCAAGATTATGAAAGACGTAATGTGGATACATTGTTTAATTTGGACCCAATAGTGGATCCAGTGTCTATTAAGAAAACCAAGAGTTCATTCAATGCTAGATGTGGTATAACGTTTGTTGATTTATCAGGATTGGCCGATTTAAGATCTATGAAGATCACTTTCAATAATTTGAAACCTAGAAAGGTGATTTTACTTCCGAACACTTCATTCTCTAAATATTTGGGAGATTCTGGATCAATAATGGAATCATTAGCTAAACAACAAAGAGATAGAATGGCTGGTAACATGTTTGATCAACACAGTAATGGTGTGTTATCCACGGATTACATTGCCAGTGAATACAATAAATCTATAGACTTGGGTAACGTGATTACATCATTCGATTTACAATTGGATGACGATTTGGATAAAGAACTCCATTGGCAAGAAATCACAGGTGGTTATTCCATCGCACACGTTGTCGGTGAAGTCACTAAGACAGAGGGTGACAATAAGAAAACTATATTCAATTTGAAGCCTTTACCTAAAAACAAGGCTGGATTGGATATCTCTGCTGGATCTAAGAAATTATCAATTGGTGACATTAAATTGAATGATTTGAGAACCCAATTGAGTAAACTTAATCATAAAGTTGAATTCAAAGGTGATGGTGCCTTAGTCGTGGACAATCAAATTGTGGTTAGAAAGATCACCGATGGTAGATTAATAGTGGATGGCAACATTGGTAAGTTATTCTATGATGTGAGAGACTTGGTGAATGGTAGATTGGCCTACGTGTAAGCCCAGGCGCAGCAAATGTTTTAAGGGCCCTGCTTTTTTTCTCTGAAGATCTCAGCGGCTTTTTGCTTTTTTTTGTGTAATCTATATAAGTTCTGCTTACTTCCCTCCCCCTTTCTTTATGTATTATTATTAATAGAATTTACCATTTTCGGTATCATATAGAGTATTAATCCTATGGGATTTATTGGTAACGTCAAAGAAGTGTACCAATTCAAGAAGAGGTACTCGTTTGGTGACATACTTGGTGTTGGATCTTGTGGTACTGTCAGACAAGCCAGAAATAGAGATACCGATCACAATGTTGCCATTAAGATAATCAATAAGAAGTCATTGGGCAAGAGGAAACTCAAATTGTTGATAAATGAAATTGATCTATTACAAGGGTTGGATCATGAAAATATAATAAAGTTTCATGAATGTTATGAGTCGGAGAAATCACTTTATATAGTGACAGAATTGGCGACCGGTGGTGAATTATTTCATAGAATCATTGAACAAGCTTCATTCACTGAAAATGATGCAAGAAATGTTATAATGCAATTATTGGTTGCATTGAATTATTTACATTCCAAGAATATAGTTCATTGTGATATTAAACCAGAGAATATCGTCTTTAAAAATGATGAAGACGATAGCAAGATTAAACTTGTTGATTTTGGTATAGCACATAAGCTTGATGAAGGAGACTCCAGTGTATCTAAGTATACAGGAACATTTCTATATGCTGCACCGGAGACTTATTCAAGACAATATGATCATAGGGCAGATGTTTGGTCTGTTGGTGTGGTATGCTATATGTTGTTATGCGGGTACCATCCTTTCAGATCAGAACAGGTCAGTGATTTCCTAGAGGAAATCAAAAATCCTATAACGTTTCCTGACAATGCATGGAGTGATGTAGGTGAAGGTGCCAAGGAATTCATCAGAGTGTGCTTACAAGTGGACCGACAAAGGAGACCGAACACTGAAGAACTAGTGAAACATGACTGGTTACAGGATGATGGACCAAGTCTTAATCTCATTGATCATATAAGAGAGAATATCACTGTGGAGGAGAAACTTCAAAGGGCAGTCAAAATGATTGTCATGAAAAGCAAATTTGAATCTCTGCGTGGTATCATAGAGGATGACCAACTTACTTTAGAGGAACGAGAGATATACGGTGTCGATAGATTACTTAAGCTTCCAGAGGAGCACGCTAAGCGGAGAAGGTCAAGGGCATTATCGGATGCATTCTTCAACCTTGTACTAGCTGCTAATGAGAATAAGGATAAACTTATAACGGAGTAAATACTTTTCTAAAAAAATACGGATTAAAAGATTATATTAAGACAACAACAACAAAAAAAAAAGAGTAAAGCAGATTAATATCTATTCAAAATAGTAATCTGTATAATAGAAAGGCCACAAAAAACCCAAGCATTGCCACTGGAGCATACTTCTTCAATAACAATTGGAAATTAATCTTTTCAGCATATTTCTTGTACTTTGCACTTTCTCTTTTCAAATTATGTGATAAATCTTGTAACTTATCTAGGGAATCACCTCTATATAGTAAATCTTCAATGTTTTTATTCATAATTTGCTTAACATCGGTAAGATCGGTATTTAATTTATCCAAATTGGATTGAGCTCTGGTATCACTATAAATTTTCTTAGTTTTACCAATGAATGAATCGAATTGAATGAATTGATAAGGTTGTAAGTTAGGTTTAGTCAAATCTTGAGAGTAAACATGACTGAATTCATTAGATATCTCTGTCAAATATGAAAATGCCAATTTCTTTGGGAATTTAGAACTCGTAATACAAATATAAATGATTGTATTCAAGATCAAATAATGGATGGTGAATTCAGAACTATCTATAGATGCCATTGGTTCAGATGTTTGTGGATCCAATTTAGATATTATAATTTTACATTTTGATTTCAAACTGTTCAATGATGATTTCTGTGGATCATCCATTGATCCATAAAGTGGTAAACCTAAATAGTGAAAGATGTTAGTATCAACAAAGGAGAAAACATAGAAAGTGATTTTTTTTTTTAAATTTTATCAACATACCATCAGATAATCTGTATATCAATGTGGAATCCATTTTTCTATAGGTTTAATATGCAACAGGGGAACACACAATTGAATATAGATCTTGTTAAATTTGTTTGTTGTTCTCTAAAAAAAAAAAAAATCGAAATTCAACTTGTTTACAATAGATATAGGTTTTGACAATTTTTTTTTTTAAATAATACAAAAAGTATATAGATTAAGCTAATTGCCTTTCCAATTTAGCTAACGATTCTTTATCACTCTCCATCATTTCATACAAATATTGAATTCCCTGTTGTTGTTTAGATAAAACGGTAATCAATTTATGGACAACCAATTCATTATTATTATTAGTAGATTTTTTACCATTAGTTTCAGTAGTATCCACAGACAATGAACTACCAATTTGATCAAGACTAGCATTCAAATTACCCAATCTTTGTTTCAAATTACTCAATCTAGCCCATAATTCATTTGCTCTATTTAAACCAACTGGATCATCAATCTTATTAAGTAATTCATAAAATTTGGCAACCAGTTTTTCTTCATCATTCGATAATTGGTAACCTTTGTATTTCAAAATTGATAAATTAATAGCAATCTTTAACAATTTTAAATCCAATTGCTTTTGTTTTAATTTACATTGAATCAATCTATTAGTGGAATCTAAATCATGTTTATCACTTAATTTAATTAAATTATCATTAATTTGATTTAATAACAGTCTAGCTTGTTTAACATGTTCCACTTGTAAATTAGATCTAGAGAACAATTCTTCAAATCCCTTAGCCTTCACGGGGACACTATTGTAATTCTTTGGTCTAGCCTTCATAGCGGCTTCCCAATCTTCAGGAGACACATCTGCTGGTCTTTCATAATTATTGAATTGTTGTGGCACTTTATTGTAGAAATACGTTTTCATTAAGCATTGATCTGAGTTAGCATCCCATGAATTCACAACTTTTATTAATTGATCATTTATAGTAGGAGTATAATTATTAGTAGATGATTGTTGTTGATTTAATTGTTGTGCTTGAAGAATAGACGGGTGAACTTGATTATTTTGTTGAGGTTGTGTAGATGAGGACCAGGCGAATGATGGTTGTGATGATTGTGATGACTGTAAGGAGAATTGTTGTTGCTGTTGTTGTTGTTGTTGTTGTTGTTGTTGCTGTTGTTGTTGCTGCTGCTGCTGCTGCTGTTGTTGTTGTCCACCAAACGAAAATCCTGATGCTGGAGCAGCAGGTTTAGCACCAAAGAGACTACCACCAGTGGTATTAGCAGTAGCAGGAGTAGCAGATGCGCCAAAGGAGAATCCTCCACTTGCAGGGGCAGCTGGTTTATTGAATAATCCACCACCAGTAGTAGTAGCAGTATTGGTGTTATTTGCACCAAATGAAAATCCTGATGGGTTAGCTGCAGCACCAGTGGCAGGAGCAGTGGTACCAGCAGGTTTACCAAATCCAAACCCAGTGGATGATGTATTATTAGTGGTAGCTGTAGCATTGGTGTTACCGAACAATCCACCAGTAGCAGATGGAGCAGTTGAAGTATTGTTATTAGAAGCACCACCAAATGAAAATCCACCAGTTGATGCAGCTGGAGCAGTGGGCTTTGCTGGTGCGCCAAATCCACCAAATGTCGAATTAGGAGCAGTTGCTGTAGTGGAATTGGTATTATTAGCGGCTCCAAATCCGAATCCAGAGCTAGTGGTACCCGTTGTTGTTGTTGTATTTGTGTTATTAGAAGTGTTCCCAAATGAGAATCCCGATGAGGCAGGCTTTGGTGCCGCATTTGCTGCTGACCCTCCAAAGCTGAAACCGGTGTTTCCTCCAGCAGATCCAAACATTTGATATTAGTTAATTAAATTGATAGTTATATAGGATTTTAAAGAGATCAAGGGGAATAACAAAGTTTGAAAAAAAAACGAGTTTTTTTTTTCTGTTCAAAAAAACAAAAAAAAACAAAAAAAAATAGAAAGTGTCCGTGTAGAGGTGTTTACTTTAGATTTGGTAGCTAGTTGTAATATGAGATTAAAGAAAGACAAATAAAGAGATAAGGTAAAACTATAAAATATATCTATATACAATTAGTTTTTACCAGCACCGGATCTGAAATACATGATATCACCATCTTCGACGACGTAATCTTTACCCTTTTGCAACAACTTACCTGCAGCCTTGACAGCAGCTTCATCACCTAATTCAATGATATCATCATATTTCATAACATTAGCCAAGATGAAAGTTTTCATCAAATCTGTGTGAATGACACCGGCAGCCTGTGGAGCCTTAGTACCTTTTCTGATAGTCCATTCTCTGACTTCAATTTTTTCACCAGCGGTGAAATAAGAAATTAAATCTAATTTCTTTCTCATGGTTGTGATAACCTTTGGTAAAACTGATTCAGCACCGACTCTTTTTTCTTCTTCAGCGATTTCCTCATCGGTTTCCATGTGAGATAATCTTTCTTCGAATGACACAGACAATGGGATCACCACATCACCTGGAGAATATTTATCAACCCATTCCTTAATCTTTAACAAATGCTTGTTTTTCTTTCTGATGAAATCTCTTTCAGATAAGTTAATCAAATATATAGTTGGCTTAGCTGTCAACAAGTACATAGAATTGATAACTTCGACTTCCTTTGGAGTCCAAACTTGGTTAGCCACTCTTTGACCATCTTTCAATAATGCGATAATTTTTTCAACCAAGATACCTTCTTCCTTCTTTTGTTTAACTTCCAATGATTGACCACCTCTTTTAGTAATCTTGAGAACACCCTCTAAATGTTTTTCAGCGAATTCGATATCTTTTAATCTTAATTCATTAGAGATAATTTCTAAATCTCTAGTTGGATTAACGTCACCCTCAATGTGAATGATATCGGCATCATCGAAACATCTGACAACTTGATAAATGGCATCGACTGCTCTAATGTTAGCCAAGAAGGCATTACCTAAACCTTCACCTGCAGCGGCACCTTTAGTTAACCCAGCGATATCATAAATGGTAATATAAGCTGGAACTTTCTTTGGACGGTTGTAAAGTTTATACAATTTGTCTAATCTTGGAGATGGCACAATGACTCTTGCCTCTTCAGGTTCGATAGTAGCGAATGGGTAATTAGCTGGGTTACCCAATGGAGATCTAGTGATGGCTTGGAAAAAAGTTGATTTACCAACATTGGCTAAACCAACGATACCAGATTTTAAATTGTTACCTGGTCTACCCAATAAGATCTTCTTTTCTTCGACTTGTTTCTTTGGTGGCATGGTTATTAGTTATATATATATTAATTTAATGTTATACAATGAAAAAAACAGTTATTTTTGTAGTTACGTCGTCATTTTTTTTTTTTCAACGAAAATTTTTTGAAAAATTTTACGTAACTGCCAAATGGATGTCGCGTGACAATTGAAGTTAGTTATTACGTTCTAACCATTCACCAAACTTCTTTGCTCTAGTTGTGTCATCTGTTTTAGAATATTGGGTGACTCCATCATAGAGTGACACCTGTAAAGGTTGTCCAGAGAAGTAACGTCCATTCATTTGAGATATACATTGATTGGCACCTTGTGGAGTTTTAAATTTGACAGATATTATACCTTCTGGTTCTAAATCATAAACGATAACCTCTGCAACTTCACCTAATTCTTCACAACCTTCTTTGATGTCTTCTTGAATATCAAATATGGCATCTGGATCCTCATCCAGTTCATTCTTAGTGAAACAATGTTTAAGTATTACCAATTTATTTTCTATAATTGGTTCTTCTTGGTCTTCCTCAGAGTCTGACCAATTTGATAGTTTTTTATTAAGTTGTTTAATTCTATGTTGTCTTTGTAATTTCTCTTTAATGGTAATCTTTGGTTTATCAGTTATAGTTGGCCTTTCCTTATTTGAAAATTCAGCCTTTGTGATTTGCATTTTAACTTTATCCCAAGGATTAAATAAAGTGTCATTCAATAATTCGATAACCAATGAACAACTTTCTTCTCTATTATATTCAATTAAACAATCACCTTTAAAATTACCATTTAAATCTTGATACATTTTAATTTTTTTATCACCAGTTTTCAAATCCATTGCTATTAATCCATATTTACTGAATAATCTATCTAATTGATCTTTAGTTGTATCTTTCGGTAATTGACTAACGTAAATACAATTATTAGTTTTTTTTTTCAATTCAGATTGTGATTTCTTTAATTCTTGTAATTTTTGTTTTTTCAAAGTTTTAAAATCATCACTGGTGTCATCTATTGATCTCTTTGTAGGTGATTGAGGTAACCAACGATTTAATATTTCATTAAATTCAAATGTTTGATCATTCGTTATATCTTCTATAATCCATTTATCAGCCTTTTTATCGAATGCTAATAAATCAACTAAATTAACTGGTAATTTATTTGGTTTTATACCTTGTATTTGTGTAATCAATGATTCACCCATTAATTGTATAACCACTAATAAATGACTAATAGTTGAATAGTAAACTAATGTAATGTAAAATTACTACAAAATAAAATTTCTAGCCACACTCCACACTCCATCTCCAGCCACACGCCGGCATACGTCATTACACAGCCACTCTCCCCCATTGTTTAGATTACGTAATCGGCTATTCGGTTAACTGTAGTTAAGGAACGTAGAACACCCACGTGGGTCAAATGAACAGAGACATGGACATAGACATAGGGGGGGGATTTAAGTGGGACGAGTAGAATTGGGAACTGGATAAACCGTATAATACAAGATATACAAGGTAAAAGATAGTGTATATGAATAGTAGATAACTCAGTAAATAAAACTAAAGTAGATTGGCAAAGATAAAAATTGAATAGATAAAAGAATAATTGCAAGACAAAATTGATTTAATTTTACGAAAAGCTATTTTAAATTTAAATTTGATTGATTTCAATTAGCTTTATTTTGTTCTCTGCTTTTTTTTCCATTCACAAGACACCTTGACTTCTTCTTCAATTTATTAATTCTTAACTGTTTATTCAATCCACAAATCCAAAATTTATAAATAAGATAACTACAACTGAATACATAAGCTCATCTCTTATTAAATTTGGTCTTTCTTTTTTTTTTTGTTACCCTTTATCCTAATTCCATTACCTTGGTCCCCCCTCCTTATATTACAAAAAAAAAAACCTCTTTTTCTTTTTCCCTTTAATCTCTTACATATCTTTGTCTCTTTGTCTCCCCTCCTAGAGGAGAATATATTCCCATATGTTACACCAATCATCAAATCATAATTCCCCAGTGGATGTGCAAATTCAATCTCAATTAACAGATTCTGCTAATACAAATTCAAATACAGACAATACAACGGCTACTGGTACCCCTGAATATCATCAATCCCACACGACAACTTCAGACTTTCTTAAAATGTTCTCCGGTACTACAAGTTCTTCATCAAATAATACAACTCCACCAGCTAACGCTGGATCAGTATCTACATCGGCATCGTCTAATTCAAATTCAACGGCAACGGCATCCTCGTCAACATCGAAAAACTCTTCAGATGAAACAAAATCTAATAACAATAACAATCACGATAATGAAATGACCGAAGTTAACTTTGATAATATGGATATAGCTTGGTCAACTTTTACAAATTTACATGATTTACAACATTTGGAAGACATGATGAATACAAATTCAGAATCGGAACACATGAACGGTCACGTCACTCAACACACTGCAGAATTTCTTAATGAATATTCTAATTTTATACTGAAGAATAAGGGCTCTAACAATACCACTCCAGGTAATACTGGAGTTGCCACCACTAAATCCCCAGATAGCAAAACTAATTACTCCTTCTCCAATGAACCATCACCGGCTAATAACATCCACTATGCCGGCTCAATCTCAGATGGTTCTTCATCTATGGCTACATTCCAAATGATACAAGAAGATTACATCACCCCTTCAGCTACCACAGCTGCAGGTGTCAACACGGCTTCTGCCCCATTACCAACTTACTCTCCTAACTCTTCTTCTTCTTCCTCATCCGTGCGAAGACAACAACAACAACAACAACAACAAAATTTGGATGGTTACACTCCATTGATTTCTCCTGCAGTGACCCCCCTAGAGAAGGCTGCCTCGATTAATCACAAAAAAATTGGATTCTCCCCCTTGACTTCACCAGCATTGGAATTCCAACAATCAAACAGATACGTGACATCTTCCTCCTCGTTAAGACAAAAGCGGAAGGATGTCCAAAATCATCATAACAGTATCTCACCACCGTTATCTAACAGTGATGAATCATCTGGTAGACCAAACAATTATAAAAGATCGAAAACTCCAGTGTCTACCCCCTTGATGACTCCAACTAATGGCATCATCCCCACTAGTAATGGATCAACAGGTGGTAACACCACGAATAAATTAAGATCTTCCCCCTCAGTGAAACCAACTAATGGTAGACGCTCATATAAACACAAAAAATCATATACCCCAGTTCATACAAGTGCCAATCCTTCTACAACTAATAATACAACCACAAATAATACATCAGCTACAGGGATGTTTGATGGTCTTCCAGATGATCTCATGTTACCCCCACCTCCACCAAGATCGTCCGCTTCTAACACTACATTACCAGTGAAGATCGAGGAACAACAATTACAACAACAACAGCAGCAGGAACAACAACAACAATCAAAACGTTATGTTGAAGACTCTAACAATAGTTTAAGTCGTGTGGCATCAAGAAATAGCAATAATAGCAATAATAATAAACCCGCTGCTACTCCTGCAACATTGATGTCATTCCCTATCAAGACTATGTCTTCATCTAATAAGAATTCCCCTATGCTTGGACCAAATGATAACGTGTTGGTGAATCCTCGTCATGATGCATCTTCTGCACAATCATCACCTGTGATTCTACCATCGTCAACTTCTACATTGACATTGCAACAACAATTACACAAGGGAATGCCTAATTTCAATTTGGATGACGCTGCCCTACCTTTAACTCAACAACAACATAATTCATCTGATTCTTCTCCATTGAAGACTTCCCCCGTGATTGATACCAATAATGCTGGTACAGGTACCGGTGTGATGGATCAAGATGGATTTGGTAACCCACATGCACGTTCAAGTTCTATAACCTCAGTTAAATCTGTCACAGATAAGAAAATTAACCATAAATTAGCTGAACAGGGTAGACGTAATAGAATGAATGTCGCAATTCAAGATTTAGATAAATTAATTCCAGAAAATTTGAAAAATGAAGTTATGGTTCCATCAAAGGCAACAACAGTTGAATTATCATGTAAATTTATTACTGAATTACAAATGGATAAAATAAAAATGATGAATGAAATTAATCATTTAAGACATGAATTAGATTTATTTAAAGCTAAATTAGGTGGTAGCAGTGAAGGTGGTTCATCAATTAGTCCATTAGAATTCATTGATGATAATGGGAATCCAAATGGATCACACTCTAACAGTGATAACATGTAAACACCTTTTTATCTTGTGTATTTTCTTTTCTTTATTCTCTCTTTTTAACATGCAAATATATATATATATATGTTTTATGAATGTACCTTAACCCCACACAATAAACCTGCCGGTGCTACAGCCAAAAAAAAATTTTTTTTTCTATGACACAATCAGGAGATTAGTCAAAATAATAGATAACAGAAATAGTACTTTTCTTCTTCTTGCTGGAATATTATTAAACCACAAATATCCATAATGTCAAGATTAGAAAGACAAATGAGAGATCGAAGAACTCAATCTAAAAATGGTTCAAAATCACAATCAAGAGTTAGAGGTGGTCAAGATAGTGCAAATGAATCTGATGATGAATTAAACAATTCATTTGATACAGATTTAAATTTCTCTAAATTAAATGAATTATTGAAATCGAAAATAGAGAAATCTAATGGAAATACCGAGTCAGAATTATTATCTGCTGTCAGTTCAGGTGATGATTTAGGATCTCCTGGTTCATTAAGTAAACAGGAATCTCGTACAAATTCATTAATTGGTTCAATAATAGATTCCGATGAAGACACCAATGATGACGATGGTGACCCTGGAGTGTTACGAATTTATTCAATTGGTGATGTCATTAATGCATTGACTAAATCTAGAAATAAAATTGATTCAATTTCTAGAGAATTCTTAATGGGTGAACTTTACAAAATGATAATTAAGAAACCATTGAATGTAACTTCTATTGTCAATGAAACAGATTTAGAGTGTCTCATTAATGCAGTGAAGACTTCTAGAAGTACTTTAGAATTGTTACTCAGTTTAAGAAGTTGTGTTGCTTATGCATGTAGTGATTCAGATGAAGTGGCTACTGTTGTCATTGATGATTTATTCCCAATTTTACTTGCTAGAATATTCAATAACAATGCACATAAAGATGATGAAGATTCAGATAATAGTGATAATGCACTAGTGGTGAGTAATTTCATTGTGGCATATTTCAGTTTGATGCTGGTTATCTTTGATTCATCAAATTGTTATGGATTAGAAGATAACATTGAAAATTTCCTCGAATTAATAGAGGGATACTCTAATTCAATTTTAAAGGCTAACGAGGAAGACATCATTGTGAATTCCATTAATGGTATCTCCATTGTTTTTTCATTACTTTATAAGGCAGGAAGAAATGTTAATGAATTAGTGCAAGATGTGTTACCTAGAGTAACCGAATTTCTCACTAATGATTTCTCTAAAAAGGTGCATTCATCGGTGGCGATATTAATTGGATTGATGTTTGAAATTTTTGATTTCCCTGAATTGGAATCCGATCAAGAACAGGATGACATTGTCGATCAACAAATATATTATGATTTGGATGAATTGAAAGGTCAAATCACTGCATTGATAAGAGAATCATCTAAAAAAATCAGTAAGAAGGATAAAAAGGAATCTAGATCAATATTCAGAGAGGTGTTGAAGACAATTGAGGCACACACCGATGAGGCATCCACCATTCAACAAGATGATGACGAAGAAAATGAAACTTTATCAAGGTTCAGAATCAACAAGGCTAAGACACTACCAATTAAAACATGGTTTGAGTATATAAGGCTTATCCATTTGAAGTACATCTTTGATAATCAATTAAGTTTACATTATGTGTCTAATAAGGAGATCAGAGATTTATTATTGTTACCTAATGATGATAGACGGTTCATTACATACGATGATGAAACCAATACTGCCATCTCAGGTGGTAAACAATGGAAGGACTCTGGTAATAAAGTGTCACAGATTAAAAAAGAGATTAAATTGAAGAAGGCCAGAGATGAGAAATTACAAGAAAGAATAGCCGATCTAGGATTGACCGACTAAAATTAACCACTATATTCACTTATTATTTATTTTAATTGTTTTATTATTATTGTTTTTTGTTATCTATATTGTTATATATTAATTTGTTTATGATACAGTATAGTAGACTGTTTTGACGGGAAAAATCGTTAATTTCTTATTAAAAAACATAGTAAGATTCAAACTAACATAAATGGGGTTTTTTCCCACTATTTATGTTAATTCAGATAAAGTAAGTAAAACCAAAAATAAAACCATAGAAGTTGTTTCAGAATTATAATTAATACCAAAAAGGGTAACTTCAAATGGGAAGAATAAAATATCAATTAATCATACACGTCGATAGACGCATGGATAACTACTATGTAACATCTCCGGGGGGTGGGGAAGATAATGGTAGCATCCTTGAGGATCATTAACTGACAAATAACCACAAAAAATTATAATAAAAACAAACCAAACACAACCAGAAAGGGAACCGTAAAGAAAAAAAACAAAAATAATAAAAATGGTAACCTCTGGAAACACAATGTAGAAAAACCCGTTATTGTTAAACTACCAGGATAATTTGTTCTTCTTAGCGTACTTTTCCACCATAGAACTAGCAGACTTCTTCAAGTCACCTAACCGAATCCATTCAGTAGTGTTATCTTCGTACTTGATTTCTACTAGATATCCTTTAGCTTTCTTCTTGTGGTTCAATATTTGCTTTAATGGCATGTCCACAGATCCATCAGCGTAACTTTTCAATCCTTCAGTAGGGGCCAGTGGAGCTTTGAATAACGCGTTTGGTAGAGAATCTTTCTTTCTTAGTTGGGATATGGAAGATACAAGATCTTTTATAAGACTTTGGTAATTCCAATTCGTAATTCACAGCGCTCAATTTCTTGTCAATTTTAAATGGGCCAACAAACTTTGTTCTTAGTGAAGCGACTAACCCTTTATTATGAACATCATTAATAGCTGGCATTGCTCTTTGGTCAATAAATACTTGATCGTTAACTTCAAATTCAACATCTTTGTGGTGTAAATCGTAATGATCCTTAGAACTTTGCTTGGCTTGATTGAATGCAGCTTTAGCCGTAATTGAAAATCTATCAAGCACTTCAGTGATATTATCAGCATCTCTTCCCTCCTCTGTAAGACCATAAGCCAATGCTGTAGGAGACGAAGGAATATATCCAAGGTCTACAACAAAGGGAGAAGCGCCACCCAGAGCAACAGAAGGAGAAGCGTTAAAAACAAATTCAGCCATTGGAAGCATCTTAACCCAGTCTTGGTTGGAATCAATGTAGCAGCGTAAGTAATCTTGTAAGGAGCGAATGCAACGTTCAACCTTGCCATTTGATTGATGGTGAGCGGTGAATTACGAATTGGAATTACCAAAGTCTTATAAAAGATCTTGTATCTTCCATATCTCCCAACTAAGAAAGAAAGATTCTCTACCAAACGCGTTATTCAAAGCGCCACTGGCCCCTACTGAAGGATTGAAAAGTTACGCTGATGGATCTGTGGACATGCCATTAAAGCAAATATCGATAGACGCGTGGATAACTACTATGTAACACCTATTTTTTTAATTATTAATTCATGTTACCCATTTTAATTTTCTTCAATATAACCGGTGGAACATAGAATTCGAATGTCTTGCGTCTAGTTCTTCCCTGAGTGGTATCCTGTAATGCATGATAAACCGTAGCCATTTCTGAATCTAAGAATTTATTATTCTGTAGGGTATTCCAGAATTTCTTGATTGAAAGTTCCAATTGTTCATCAAATACATAATCTACATTCAGATTGATTCGACTTTGAATGTAAAAATACAACTTAAATTTAGTATCCACTGAGTCATTCATGAATTCAAGGTTCATTAAGATGACTTGTAATTGATCTTTAGCTAGCAATTCATTAGAGGTGTGAGAGACGTTGTCAACCATTTCTTCTTCTTCTTCTTCTTCTTCCGTAGCAATTATCTTAGCACTTCGAAGTCTTCTAATACCAATATTTTCACTTGTTTTCCCCTTATTGATCATCTTGAATTTGATCTTAGGTGTCCCACTTATGTTCCTCTGTAATTGGATCTGTTTGTCCTCTTCATCACTGTCGTCTTCACCGTAATATTGTAAAGTGATACGTTTCCGTTTAGGTTTCGTCACATCACCATTCTCATCCTGATTCACTAGCTGTTTATCTCGTTTATCAGAGATATCATTGATTACGGTATCTCTATCGTTTAGCCTCAAGAAATTGATTCTATGATCTTTAGTCGATTTGAAGAACTTTGGTTTAAACGATTTAGCGTAAAACTCCGCCTTTGCATTATATTTCGTCGTGGGCTCTATATGAATGAATGGTTGTCTAGGTGGTGTACCCTGATTCTGGGGCTTATTAGCGTCATCCATTGTATCATTGTTAGTTACCAAAATGTTTAGGTTATCAAAGGCTAAGGAAGAAGACCCTGATAGCCCTGCCAAAAGAAAAATTTAATTTTTTAAAGACAGGAAACAAAAAAAAAACAGGCGGTTTTCAAGAGAGACACATGGAAATCAAGTGGTTAGAATTGTTTTGCAGATACAACAAATAACAACAACAATATAATGAGTACCATTGGTGACAATTCACAACCACTATCCAGAGAGAACCTTGATCTACACACTAAGACTGCAGCAAGTGAACCCTTCAGTGACGAGACATTGCAACATACATTAGATATCCTTAGCGGTGGCGGACAAGGAGACTTGACTGTGCATGACCATGCAGGCAATGGTGATTCAGGTGATGACTCAGATGGTACAGGTGACTCAGAATATACATATGCTACAGATATAATAGACCCAGTGGAGGCCCAAAAGGAATGGGAAGAAAGTCTTGCTCAATTGGTAACGTTAGTTAACTTTGTGTTGATACCTGTTGTGGGGAAGATTATAGGTAGAAAGTTTGCTCATTTCATTTGGGCAAAGATAGCTAGTAGAATATGGTGATAGTCATACCGTTGTACTTGCTATAGTTTTCTTATGAATTTTTAATGACACCCGTCCCTTGTATTCCTTCCATCCTGCACATAACCCTACCCATAAAACCCCCCTCTATCTACTAAATGTTAAATTAATAAACCGACAATTAAAAATTTTAAAGTAAACAAACAATAATGTACACACCTAAACAAGAATAAGTAAAGAAAAGGAGAAACCTTGGAGAGATCTCTCTTTGATTATAAAGTATTCATTCTAGCCTCCGACTTCAGTTTAAACTTAGGATTCAAACATTCAAATATCTTAATAAGTTTCTTCACAATTGTGATATTGAACAGCATGACAAAATTCTTCAATTCAGTACATGCCATTGTGTAATCTGCACTCTGTGCTATCACAGGTTCCACTTTTTGTAAATAGAAAATCACTTGACCGAATAAATTCTTCAACACTAATCTTAAGTCTGGCATGTAATATAAGGAATCTATAAACTTCTCTGTCTTATCGGCCTTCACATTGGCAGGAAGATGATTAATGTAAACATTAGTGGATAACAGATTCACCAAGTCTGACACAGGAAGATACGTTGACACATCAGAAAGCTTAGTACCTAACTCTAAGACTTTATTGAATTCAACTAGTCTACTGACCACTGGTTTCTTGTTTGAATCTGACTGTGAAGTCGACACGGTGTAATGGTTTAACAATCTGAATAGTTCTTCTTGGTCGATGCCCGCCTGAGCTGGATCTAAAAGTATATCTTTAACTTCTGTGAGAATATAGATTTCTCCCTGTATAAGTGTTTGATGTGGTTTAGACATGACTTGTGAGAGGTTATATTGAATGAATAATAGAACTATAAACCAAGAATACCCAAAAGCAAGTTGATACATAATACATATATGTGTCTTGTGTGTTTATTTTTTTTTTTTAGTGATACAGCGAAAAAAGCATTAATTAAAGAGTATACAGATATTAGTTAGTTCTATTTATTTAGGTCTTGCTTTTGGACCCCAGTTCTTAGTTGGATTCTCTTGGTATCTGACGATCTTGATATTACGAAGGTGATGGATCTTCTTACTGGCATCATTCTCGGAGAAGAGCCATTCCAAATCTGTTAATTCGCAATCTTTAGGTTTCAATTCAGATAAGTCAATCTTGTCACCAATCTTATCGTTAGTCAAGATGTGGTACCCCCAAGCATTTTTGTTCACCTTTTCGATATCCACTTGATTTTTCTCAAACCATTTCTTACCAACGTACCAAATGATCTCCCATGGGGCATTTGTCTTTAAACAATTAGCCATGGCGTGCGTGAGAGAAACATCATAGCCTAGGTTCCCTAAGGCGGCAGAGTAAACGTTAATAGGAGGAGCGGCGACTTTCAATAATGATGAAATGGTTGTAGTCTTGAAGTAGAAATGGGCATCTAACTCATTCTTGGCCATGGTGAGCATACCTTTGATTCTTGGTAGCGTCTTATAAATGTTGGGGGAAGCCTGAGACTGTAATTTCAACACTCTCTCAATGAATTCTGGGTTCTGAATATTGCCCGCCCACATTGGTCCAGTTAAATGGTTCACTGCACCACAGAATGAACACTCTGGCCCCACTGGTGGACCCTTGGCTAAACCAAACTTATTACTGTTTTGCTTTGTGGTACCGTTTGGGTTCTTGGTGATCTTCCCCATATATTGGTCTGCCGTACTGAAACAACCAGAACATTTGTAGGTGATCATAGTGTTCGAAGCCAACTCTTTCACTTTAATAGGAGATGTCTTCACTCTGATAAACAATCTCACGTAGAAATCAATGGATAAACATAATTGAGGTTCTATGTATTTCTTGTATTTTGCAGCAGTAGTGGCAATCATGTGAAGCACTAATCTCAATGCAGATTCATGTGTAGCGACCCCCCACAGATTAGTACCACCATATAGGGCAAAACACTTCTCTGGGTAACCATTACCTGCCAACACACCTAAATCGGTGCACGTCACTAACAACAACCCATCATCCTTGATGGCTTGCATGGCCGAATCTATAAATGGAGCAGCAGTACCGTATGGATCTAAATCAACAACATGGAATTTACTGCTGTTGCTAGCCATATAAGTGATGGCATCACCCTCATTAGGTTTCACGGTGTCTCCGATATTGTTAAAATCCACATTAGTCTTAATCGCTTCCACAGCAGACTTACTTAAATCATTGGCAATCACAGTTTGTGCTAGCGGGATTTCCTTACCATATCGTATAGCTCTAAGACCAGTGGCAGATAATGCTTCTAAGATGTGTAAATATGGTTCTGGCTTCTCGACGGTCTTAGCAGGAATCTCGGTTTCCTCCACTTGAGCTTCCGCAGAGGCACCATCTTCCGTCTTCTTGTTACTAGAATTTGACTCAGGTTGCTTGTTTCTCTTCTTAGCTGCTTTGGCTTCCTTCTCTTTAAGATATATCTCAGAGAATGCCTTAATGGCGAGACAACTGAGATCTCTGTTGTATTGTTGCACAGGATTGTAGAAAACTCTTGACTTTGGGAAAAGAATATTAGCTGAACCTTCAGTTAATTCCTCATATTTAGTAGTATCGTAAGTGGCCATTTTTCTATAAAACTTTGAAGGTATATTAAAAAGATGTCTTGTCAACACTGGAACAGTGAGTTTCATCAACAATCAAGGATTATGATCAATTCTAGGTAGAAAAATACCATAATTCTGGTTTTTTGAAAAATTGAAAAAAAAAATTTTTTTTTACGATACGTAGTTCTGTTTGATCTGGGAGCAAGGAAAATTTGGGGGAGAGGATAAGGTCATAACAATATATTTATGAATTATAGAAAGCAAGAAAAATGGAATGGGAGGCGGAGAAAAAAGTAAGACAAAGAATACTTTAGTAAAGTAACAAAAAAATATAAAGGAAGGAAAAAATGTAAGCAAAAGAGAAAAAAACATGACAGGAACAGAAGCTTTTTTTTAAAAAAAAGTAAAATGAAATGAACAAAATACGTATGATACAGGACCAGCCTTTATACCATAAAACGAATTAAATAAAAAGAACGAAGAAAGAAAAGTTAAGGCGTATTTCCTTTGGGAAATGGGTGAAAAAACACAAATGAACAGAAGTAAAAGAAAAAATAGTCTATGGAATTGTAATAATGCAAAATGAATTTTATAATGTTATTTTTAATCATAATGAAATGCGAATAGAAAACGAAGAATGATCAGTTTTCCTTATAACCACCGTTAACGAATGCATAGAGATCAAAATTTTGATCAACCACCTCATCGTTGAATTGAGTGTTATTTGGATCGATAGCTGGAGCAACCTCAGAAATGGTTTTTCTTGGAGCACCATCGAACACTGTATTGAAACTAACAGTTGGATTTTGATTTTGTTGGAGCAATTGCTGTTGTTGTTGTTGCTGTTGTTGGTTGTTGTACTGATATTGATTTTCCTCTTCGACAGTGACCATACGGTTTTGAGAATTCTGTTTACTCCCCATGCTTAAAAACATGGCTTGACCAGCAACATTCCCACGGGTACCAGCAGCATTAGTGTACGTGTTTGCCGGGATAGATTTTTGCCTGAACACCTGAGAATCACTGGAAAACCTGCTTATAGAGGTATCATATGACTCTTGTCTCCCGGAAAATAAAGTGGAACCATCAGTGGTTGACGAGGCCCTACTGTTTCTAGATGGAATAGATGAGGGCAAACCTTGGATTGGTGGATTACCCTGGGAATTAACAGGGGTACCATTACCATTGGAGGTATCAAATGAATAAACTGGTGACTCATAAGTATGCACTAAATCGTCATACTGTTGTTTTAACTCATCCATGGTGACTATGTCATGGTTGCCCACAGAATTGAAATAATTATCAATGATGGATTTATGTATGTCCTCTTGACTAGCAGGAAGTTGTGACTTTCCGTTATCATAGTAACCATCACCTTGCTGAACTAGTGGCTGTTGTTGCTGTTGCTGTTGCTGGAAGCCTTGAGGTGGATACTGAATCTGTAGTGATGATCTTTGAGGACGCAATTGGGCTTGTTGAGGAGGAACATGTTGAACGGAAACCATTTGTGGTCTCTGTTGGGAAACCGGAATATATTGTACATGTTGTTGCACGTGAATAATACTTCCTGGTGGTGGCATTTGTTGTTGTTGTTGCATTAGCTGCTGTTGTTGCTGCTGGTATGCGAATTGATCGGCAAATTGATTCAAAGTAATATTTGAATTATTTTGTCTTAGTCTACCGGTGAGGATCTTCTGTTGCTGGTTCTGTTGTTGCTGTGGTAGTTGTAATGGAGATGCCTGTTGTTGCTGTATCTGTTGTTGTGGAGTCGGTGAACCTTGAAAACTAACAGTTTTGACCAATTGACCCTTACTAACTGAAACAGAAGCTGGGATTCCAATTCTAGATCTAGCAGGACCTCTTGGGTTTTGAGGAGACTGGTTTACCACGGGACTCACTGGTGAGTAAGGACTTGGACCAACCACAGCCACAGGAGGATATTGTGAAAGAGAGGAGACAGAGTTCAATGAGACAATGGAACTGGATCTTCTTAACGCCTTAATTTTCTTAGTTGATGAAGTATTCACAGAACACACTTCGAATTGATCATCATCTGGAGTTTCCGAGATAGAGCCCTGTCTGGTACTCACTATTGTAGTAGATTGTGAAATTACTGGTTTCTGAAGTAAGTCTTCCATGGAGTCATCATCAAAGTGGTTCTGTAAAGGAGTGTTCACTACAGGAGAATGTAGATGTTGTGAGGTGTATTGTTTAGCAACATGAATCTTGCTATCCGGCAAATGCATCACCATAGACGTACTAGAGTCTGACCGTTCCCTAGATGGATGAAGGAATGGTTGATCAGGTTGTCTCATTATGCTGGACCCCATTGAAACGAAAGAGGAATTTTCAGACAGGTTTGATGTTGTTCGATGAAACTTCCCAAGACTGACATGAGAATTAACACCCACTGGTGTTCTCAATTGAACCGAATCCGAGACGGTGTTATTGGTTCCAGTGGGAGAAATTCTCAGAGGCGGGGTCGTCTTCATCTTACTCTTGGATTTGTTATGATACAATTTTTTGATTGATGCTCTTGGGGCAGATGTTTCTGACTTCACTGAAATGTTACTAATACCATTATTGTTGTTGTTATCAGAAATACCAGTAAACGAAGGAAATCTTAATTTAGATGATGATGGAGAGCTTGGCTGTTCCTTGGATGAATCATTTGTTGAATTATCGGAAGACGACTTGGTCATGGAGGCACCCTTTTCTTTCTTGATTGATCTGCTTTTGAACAGTCTTGAGACCCTCTTAGTCTTTTTGTCTTCTTCGGGAACCAATGGGGCAGGATCCACTGCGGTTGGAGTACAATCAACAAATAAAAATTCCAATGGTGTTCCCTCTTTACTAACTTTTGGTTTCACGTGGGCCTTTCTAAAGCCATGTCTATTTCTAGAATTCGGGAGAGCTGAAGCTTCATGACTGCTTTGCAATAGTTTAGATTGCCTTTCGACATCTTCACCTTTGAATCTATTCATTTTCCATAGCTTTTTAGCATATAATGTACTTTTACCGGTGTGTGTTTCCAAGGTGTCACTGCCTGATCTGGTTGTTGTGGTAGTTGCTCCTCTTAGTGAATTGGTTGATGCTTTCTTACCCGATGACGATAGCAATGAACCTGATTGACTACCATCTGTATTCATTGTTTCAGGAAGCATTTGTTGTTGGCTTGTTTTGCTGAACTTGAATGGGAATTGACCTGTAAATGATGAAGAGCTACCCGTTTGTTTAACAACTGCTGTTGTAGCATTGATATCTGAATTAGAAGCTGATATATCAGCTTTAGCCTTATTTGAGGCCTTTGAACCTTTCATGACAATTGTGAGAGTGTAGTACAATGAATTGAGTTAATTCAGACTTATTAAGATGTGGAATTGTTCAATATCTTGTAATGTTAGGCAAGTGAAAAAAAAAAGTGAAAAGAAAAACGGAAAATGGAAAATGGAAAATGGATAAGGTGAATATGGAGACGATATGCACAATTGAAGAAGGGTAAGTAAAACACACAAATTTTGGAGTAGTTAGGGAATATAAGGAACTAAATGAAATCGGACGACTAGATTGACAAGGTGGATATATGAATAAAAGTACACAGAGGGGGGGTGGATGCAAGTTTCACTCAATAGCGCAATCACTTTTTCTTTTGCAGTGATATATTGGGGGGAAGTAAGCAGTTGTGTTATTTTCGGAAGGATAATGATATATTACCCTTGACACTATATTAAGAAAAAAATAAGGGGGGGAAGGAGAGAAGGTGTATGTGTGGTGTGTGTGTGTATGTATTGTTGAAAGGATTTCCAATATAATACAAAAATCGGATTGAACAGAGGGGGAGTTCAACACTTATAATTAATAGTGATACTATAACAAATAGAGAATCTATTGATTTAGCCTCTATAAGTATCAATTGATAATTCTATATTGATAAAAAAAGATCAATTGAATTAAAAATCAAGAGAACGATAAAAAACTAACGATATAAAATGTCAGTTGAAAAACTCTCACACATAAATCAATGGAAAAATCTAAAATAGAATTATAGAGATATGGAGCACATTAACTACTTAACACTACTTAATACTGGGTAGTTTTTTTTTTTTTACATTATTTATAGATTTATATATCCACATAGTAGTGGTATTACATGAAATTCATATGGGTACCAATACACTATTAAGAATACTTCAGTGTGTTATAACAGTGATACCGTTTTTTCTGAATAAAAATATTTCTTTTTATTTCTTGTCGGCAGTCCCGAAATTGAATATAATACAATTGACTAGGTAGAAATTCCGATTAAGAATTGGGGTGTTAGTAGGGAACTCCGTTATTCAAAGCAAAGCGTATGCGTGTGTAGTTACGTGGGTATATCATTGTTAAAATATTTAGCAATGTTATTGGAGCCCGAAGTTATCACTAAACTTGCAACCAATACAATTGGTAAGGTTTCCACACCTTACAAAAACTTTAGGTATAGGGTATCTTCAAATTCCTAATAATATGGGCACTCTCGACAACATGTATCCCCTCCCTCCACTGGCTAGCAGACTGAGATTCACGAATACGTACGGCCCTGGGCCATGTCATATTATAGTGATGTATTTCGCCTATGATCTTATTTGTTTATACCAAGACTAATTTACTCTTATGCAACACTGGAAAATACATCATGTATCATGTCTTAAAAAGATATTTTACGAAGACACAAGAATGAAAAATATATTTAATATTACCAGTGTCGAAAATATGGCATGTTAATTATAATATGGGTTAAATTTGTCCTTTCCCCCTAGTGGAGGGGGGGGGGGACCAGAGAAGAAATTAAGCATAAATTCAAGAGACATCTATATTCAGTTTTGTGTCTCCACATTTTCGTTTTCCTTCTTCCATGTCCACATGTTTCACTCGTTTCACTACACTATTCTTAATGATAATTCAACTCTTTCAATAGAACAAATACATCTCACCATTTCACTAAAACAACTAAAACAATTAAAAAGACAAAAAGAAAAGTTATATAAAAAATAGAAAAAAAGAAATAAGTTAACAATGCTTAGTGTATGTACTACAAAATGGAGTGTCAAAACTTTTAATCTTTCTATCTAAATTATAACAACTATTGGTTATTTTATGAAGAATTCTTAGATTTTAATGTTTTACGTTCTGGAATGTTCTACTAATATGATTATATAGCTAATTTGATTAATGTCGAGTGATAATGATTGAAATTTACTCTTGCTTTTCTAGAATTGATTCATCGATCAATATGAATTTGCATAATAAAATCTTGCATCTTTTTTTTTTCGTCTTATTTGTCTTGTTAGTGAAGCACAAGAACCAGTTAATCACATAATACATACGGCTATAATGAAACGTGTTATCATTTTAATAAAGGGTAAGAAGTGTACTGTCGATCTTATGGAGAAGGGGGAGAAACACACACACAGAGAATATAACTATCTACACAATTTTATAATTCCGAGATGGATATCAGATATTGAGAGATCTGAGAAAGCTTTAAAGATACTAAAAAATTACATTTATATGTCAACTCAGAGTAAAATCGGTTAACTACCACCGCGGCTGCAATGTATACCGCTAATAAGAGATAGAGCAGCCTTGCTATACATATAAAATTGCAGTAAATTGATTAATTGAGTAACCTCACATTCTTTAATGCAATTCTGGGAACGCTAATTGCAGTAATAGTATTTTAAACAAAATCATTCTAAAGTGTATATAAATTGTAATATATACAATTCTTACGATCGGTTAGATATTAAGTTTGTTGCTATAAGGTTTAAATAAGCAGGTAGGGTCTTAATTCTTTTAATTAATTAGCTGATTCTTGCTTGCTATGCATCAGATTACTTTTTTTTTTGTTACAATCATAACAGAATTTGATATCAATGGCCTAGCTATTGAATAGAATGAATCGAATCTCTAATATATTGCATCCTTTGGTAATTATTTCAGGTTGAAAACTCTGTATGCAACGCTTACTTCTGTGTTGTTTTACCACATTGATCCAACACTCACATATACACACAGTACACACATGTTTAACTATACAACGCTGTTATATTCTATACAGTAAAATTCACAAAACGGTTATCTTTTTCTAGGAGCAGCTAGTTGACAAATATTAATTGTATATATGTCTACGAGAGAACAAATTAAATCAATATAGTTTGTAATATTAACAATTGAGTATATATTTCCATCTCTTATTGTAAGTATTATAAATATTCACTGACACTTGGATATTACATCACATCGTAACTACCATTGATACAAAAGTAATTATGAGAGAAACTTATATAGAGCCCGTATTCAGTAACCCCTTGTGCTATTGACACGGAGTCTCTAATTGACAGATTAACATGTATTTTCATTTTTTTAATGATACACATGTATTTGAAAAAAACTTCTTAACTGGCAACCCTGGATTGAATTATTCAACTACTCTTTGCCTAATGTCTAAAAGAGTTGAAGGTGGGTTACCTGGTAACCGGAAATTCAAGAAAATAAAGTTGAATTTCGAAACCGATGATGAGGAAGACGATGATCAACCAGTCGGAGTTATTGATAAACCAGTGAAATCAACAATTAAAAAAAAAATTCAATTCAAAACTATTTCTAAAGAATTAGCAGCCAAGATAAAACAAGAAGAAGACCAAAATGATAATATATCATCTATTAAGATAAAACATGAAAATGATGCTGTTATTCCAAAAAGACAAGAACTTTCCAACGAAAGAGATGACAAAGATTATCAAAAAATCAAAAAGGAAGAACCCCAAGACATCCCACTACTACCCAATTTCTTTGGTGGGATCAAGAAAGAGCCCAATCAACTATCATTGGCAGATATAGCAAAGGAAGAAAGTAGGATAACCGAACCACAGCCATCGTCATCCGATAATGACACAGCCGATGAGGATGACTTAGAGATAGACCGTGATTGGTACATGCAAGATGAACTCGCATCACATTCATATTATGCTGATTACGACTTAAATGATGATGAACAAGAATTAGAAACACAAATAGTGAAGAAACAAGTCAATAATAAAAGAGAAAAACGGAAACACGCAAATAATACATCTGAGAACCAATGGTTTAATAACAGATTGGCTCAAGCAGGTGGATCCCATGGTGGCATGGAAATTGAAAATGATAATGACCTCGATGAAGTATCCCATGATATTGAATTGCTTGTTCATAGACTTACGCCTCCCTTCTTGGAAGCATCAACGGTGCTGAGTAATAAAATCGAGATAGTTGATACTATAAGAGACAAAACTGGTGATTTATATATGTACTCCAAGAATGGATCGGGACTAGTCAATGAAAGAAGATCCAATAAGGATAGAAAGAAAAATGCTAGTGATTCAGCTAGTATTAAAAATACAACGTTAGGTAAAGTGCTCTCTGCACCAGATAAAAACGATGAAACGGCAAAACAAGTTGAAGTCGAAGATGATGACGATTTTATTAAGGCATTGGATGGCCAACAGACATTCACTAGAGAATCTATTAAGCTACAAAGAATGAAGTTGCCGGCTTATAAGGCCAAGGATGAATTGCTCAAGATGATTCACGAAAATCAAGTTGTTGTTGTGATAGGTGAAACAGGATCAGGGAAGACCACTCAATTACCTCAATTTTTGTATGAGGCAGGATATGCTAAGCAGGGACTCATTGGAATCACCCAGCCTAGACGTGTGGCTGCTATGTCTGTCGCTAAGAGAGTCAGTGAAGAAATGGGGGTCACGTTGAGTGAAGAAGTTGGATTTTCTATCAGATTCGAAGACCACACCTCAGATAAAACCAAGATTAAATTCATGACCGATGGTATATTGTTAAGGGAGACATTATTAGATGCAGATTTGGACCAATACTCGTGTATAATCATGGATGAAGCTCACGAGAGATCATTGAATACAGATATATTGTTAGGACTTTTCAAAACTATTTTAGCTAGACGTCGTGATTTGAAATTGATTGTGACTTCAGCTACGATGAATGCCGATAAATTCTCTAGATTCTATGGTAATGCCGAACAATTCACTATTCCAGGAAGAACTTTCCCCGTGAATATAATGTTTTCAACATCTCAACCTACGGATTACGTGGATAACGCAGTGAAACAAGTGTTACGGGTTCATTTGGGGAATGAAGATGGTGATATCTTAGTATTCATGACTGGTCAAGAGGATATTGAGACTACGTGTGAGGAAGTTGAAAAGGAATTACTTGCCTTGATGAAATTGGATGACTCTATAAAACCATTAGAAATCTTACCGATTTATTCTACATTACCAGCAGATCTTCAAGCTAAGGTATTTCTGAAATCGAAGATCCGGAAATGTATTGTGGCTACCAACATCGCGGAGACTTCGTTGACCGTGGATGGTGTCAAATTTGTGATTGATACAGGGTTGATGAAATTGAAAGTGTATAATCCGAAAGTGGGGTTGGATTCCTTACAGATCACACCAATCTCACTAGCTCAGGCTAACCAAAGATCTGGTCGTGCTGGTAGAACGGGTCCAGGTACATGTTACAGACTTTACACTCATACCGCTGCTATGGAGGAGATGTTCCCCGAGCCTATTCCGGAAATTCAAAGAACTAATTTGAGTAACACCATTTTACTATTGAAGTCATTGAATATAAAGAATCTCAGTAAGTTCCCATTTTTGGATAGACCTGCTGTGGAGGCTATTAATACTGCACAATATGATTTATGGAGTATTGGTGCATTAAACAATTTTGGAGATTTGACTAAGTTAGGATTGATGATGTCTAAATTACCTATTGACCCATCATTGGGTAAACTTTTGATTTTATCAACGTTATCCAGGTTTAGTTGTTCTACAGAAATCTTGATCATAGTGTCAATGTTATCGATCCCACCTATTTTTGTTCGTCCTACTCATGATGCTTCATTGATGAAGAAGTCTGATTCCATTAGAGAAAAATTCCAAGTTGCTGAGAGTGATCATTTGACTTTACTAAATATTTATAATCAATTTGACAAAAATAGAAGACGTGGTGTTCATTGGTGTCAAGAGAACTTCCTTCATTTCAAATCTCTACGGAAGGCCAAAGAAATTCAAACTCAATTACAACAAATTTTGAAAACTTTACGATTACCATTAATCAGTTGTGGTGTGGCCACTGAGAAGGTATTGGAATGCTTGAGTAGTTCATTCTATCAACATGCTGCCAAGTTCAAGAAGTATGGTGAATATCAAAATTTGAGAACTGGGTTAATTATGAAATTACATCCAACTTCAGCCTTATATGGTATGGGTGATCTCCCTAAATATGTGATATATCATGAGGTGATGTTAACGGGGGACAACCAATTTATGAATTATGTCAGTTTTGCCAATGGAGAATGGATTACTGATTTTGGATCCATTTTCTACACTAAGAAGACCAAGGGATTAACTGCGAAGGCCAACCAAACAATGAAGGAGAATGAATTTGAGGAATTAATCAAGGTGGAACAGAATGTTGCTACCGATACTGATGCTATTACTCCTGTTAAACAAGAGATAAATGATCTCCCTGTTAAGTCTAAATTCAAGAAACGGTTTGGTGGTAGAATATAAAAGCAGATGCATGTATTATTAAAATTGTATATTAATTAAAACATAAAAAAAAAGGTATAATAGAATAAAAAAGCGAAATTAGTAGTTTACATTAGCAGCATTAATTTTGTAGTGATGGGAACACAAAGTTATCGATCAATCTTGTCTCTCCCTTAGCACGGTTAACCCCATCGTTGGGCACTTTAGCGGCCATACTCACAATACAACCTTTAGTTGGGTCCACTGTGGTCAAATAATCCAAAGTTTCAGGGTCATTGAATGAAACATAATCGGTATCAAAGAATCCCGGCACACTCTCTAGTAAGTCTGTGATGATCTTAGTGAGTTGGGTAACACTAGTTTCACCATTAGTGTATGCCTGTTGAGATTTCTTTAATGACTCATAGATGATAACGGCATTTGTGGCGGAGGATTCTGACAAGTATGCGTTTCTTGAGGATAATGCTAATCCACTAGGAGCTCTAACAGTTTCACCGATGACGATTTCTGTAGGAATAAGCAAATCTTTGACTAATCTTTTCACAACCACTGTTTGTTGGATATCCTTTTGACCAAAGTATGCAACATCGGGTTGCACCAAGTTGAGTAGTTTGGTCACCACAGTGGCGACCCCCCTGAAAAATGACGGTCTAGAGGCACCTTCAAGTTGTTCAGAGACACCAGTGACAGTGACGAAGGCTCCCTTCTGCTGGGAGACATCTAGGGGGATTCCGGATGGGTACATGGCGGACACGGTTGGAGCAAACACGGCAGACACCCTACGTGGTGTATCAGTGAGAGATTCTAGACGAGCCAAGTCGTGATCAAGGTTTCTTGGGTATGAGTCTAAGTCTTCATTTGGGGCAAACTGTGATGGGTTAACGAAAATCGACACGATCGTGATGTCGTTTTGATGAAGAGATTGAGAGATCAATGAGAGATGACCCTCATGGAGAAACCCCATAGTGGGGATGAACCCCACTTTTAAATCTTGGAGGTAACACTGTTTTCTGAACTGTCTAAGTTCTTGCACTGTAGTTATCACGGGGATACAAGATTTAGTCATTGTTGAAGTGTATATGTGTTTGTGTGTAGTAAGGGTATTCAAGAGAAAGGTTACCGTCATTAAGTGAAAACTTTTTTTTTTCTTTGTTCAGCTCTTTATTGACGGAGAAACGCAGAAAAAAAAATTTTTAAGTTTAGGTTAGATTCAGGTTTAGTTTAATCTATATAAATATAATAGTAATAATAATAATATAATGGTCTCTATTCTCTGTTGTTATTTTGGATCAATCTTAAGAGGTTTCTCAATAGCATAGTGATGGTGACTTTACCAATGGATGGCACATATAGGGATGCCACTTTTTTGACTTCTTCCTCATTGAAATTCTTTTCACTTGAGAAATTTATACAAACGGCACCTCTCTTGATGTATTCTGTAGGGAATTTGTATGATTTAGTAGGCACCCCTGTAATCACAATATCTGAAGCTCTAGCGCATTCTTGGAGTGTCTTGTTACACTCTAACACTCTATGTTTCATTAAGTGAAGACCATCACCTCTTTCATAGAGTTGAATATCATTGATATCGACGGAATACACGGTAGCTCCATCATTAGCCAAAAGCGCAGCCAATGGTCTACCGACAATTTCGGATCTGTTCACTATGGTAACTGTTTTCCCATATAGTCTATCACCATAATTCAATAGAGGATTGTACAACCCTAAATATTCTAACACTTTAACGACAGCTAATGGAGTACACGGTAAGATAGATTTTTGGGTTTTCTCAGCATCCAAATATCTAATATTGTGATACATGTTAGATATATATTTGAAGTTTAAACCTTCGACATCCTTCTCTAATGAAACACATTGTTGTAAATATTGATCTTGTCTATCACCAAACACGGGGAAATAAACCATAATTCCAGAGACGGAGTCATTATCATTACATTTATAGATTTCTTCTTCTAATTCATCCTTAGCGACTTTAATCAATTCATATTTGAATCCCAATGATTCAGCTGTTTTACCAGTCCAAGATGCGTACATTTCAGCAGCTGGATCATTATTAGCTAAAATCCCAACTAATTTAGGGGTATTCTTGAATTGAGAAGTGACTGCCTTAATTTCCTCTGTATATTTTTTAGATATTTTAGAGGCTAAGATTGTTTTCCCTGCAGATGTTAATTTCGATGACATGATATAATATTGTAGTTATATAAAATGAAAATGGAAGAAAAAGAGTGATTGTAAGTTTGTACAATTTAATGAATTTTGACTCTTATTAAGCTCATCTCATTAGATCTTAAGGCTGTGTTCTAACAAACTGTGCGGCGCTTTTTTTTTAAAAAAAAACAGTCTTGACTTCTTTGATTACGTAATTTTGTTAAGTCGATCGACTCAATTAAGTAATACACAGCCTCGGTTCGCTTTGCGCCGCATATTAAAGTTTATAATGTGGGGAGATATTAGTGGAACTTGTTCTTCAAATACTGGAGCATGAATATCCGATAATTGTATTATGATACATTAATGTAGCATCAAATAAGAATACATCATTAATAAATAAATTCAGTGAAATCTGGAATTGACATTGAATATACTCAATAATATAATGCTGACACAATCATCGGAGTAATACGTATACAGTGTTTAATGGAAACTGTTGTTATGCACAACTTTCTCCAAATTTTTTTTTCACTTTTTCGGACTGGGGTAAAGAAACAGCTGGCTGGTGTTTTATGAATACATATATACGTTGAATACTACTGATTAATCATAATAATCAGGTTCAATTATAATCTAATATAAATATTCTACTCGTATAATAAAGCCTTTCCCTTCCCCCCTTAGTAAAAATAATGTATCATTAATATACTACTGAATAGCAATCTTAAATCTTAAGCTTCACTATCCATCTCACCTTAAAAAAAAAAAATTAACTGTTCTTAAATATCAATTTTCTTCCATTGCTATATAAAACTAACTTGATTTTCCTGTTTAGTTTTCCATTATTTGTTCTTTCCATTCTTTTATTTTTCTTCCCCTTTTCTCTTTTTTTTCTCCTCTTTCATCATCAATTATATATAATCATGCCTAACGCAGCATTGACTCAAAAAGTGAATGAGCTTATCGAACTATTCGATGTCTCTGCCGAAACTTTACAATCCGGTGTTGACTTATTTAATGAGTTAGCCGATTATGGGTTATCCCATCCATCAAATGAAGTGGAAACTCTGCCAATGATTCCAACTTTCGTGACTTCCATTCCAGACGGTTCCGAAAAGGGTATCCTCTTAGCTGCCGATTTAGGTGGTACCAATTTCAGAGTTTGCTCTGTTGAATTAAGAGGTAATCACACTTTTGGTTTAAAGCAATCTAAAAATCCAATTCCTATCGATTTAATGAGTGGTACATCTGAAGATCTATTCCATTACTTGGCTACTAAGATTGGTCAATTCTTGAAGGAACACCATGAAGCTGATTTAAAAGATGACTCTAATAAATTTAAGTTGGGGTTCACCTTCTCCTTCCCTGTCGATCAAACTTCCTTAAATGCTGGTACCTTGATTAGATGGACTAAGGGGTTCGACATTGACGATACCGTTGGTAAGGATGTTGTGAAACTCTTACAAGATAACATTGATAAATTGAACATCCCAGTTAGAGTCGCCGCCTTGGCTAATGATACTGTGGGGACTCTTTTAGCTAGATCCTACACTGGTGCTAACAAGGAGGGTGTCACCACTATTGGTTGTATCTTTGGTACCGGTACTAACGGTGCCTACAATGAAAAATTGGAAAACATTAAAAAATTGTCTCCAGCTGTGGTTGCCGACTTGAAGTCTAAGGGTGTCACCCACATGGTTATTAACACTGAATGGGGTTCCTTCGATAATGAACTTAAGGTGTTACCAGATACTAAGTATGATCGTGCCGTTGATGCATTGACCTCTAACAAGGGGTTCCACATGTTTGAAAAAAGAGTCTCTGGTATGTTCTTAGGTGAAATTTTGAGACAAGTGTTGTTAGACTTGTTTGAACAAAAATTGATCTTCCAACAATACGCTGATTTCGATTCATTACCACATAGATTGAGAACCGCCTGGGAATTACAATCCGAAGTGTTATCATTAATTGAAATTGATGACTCTACTAAATTGATTGCTACCGAATTACAATTGGAACAAGCATTGAGATTACCAACTACCCCAGAGGAGAGATTGGTTATCCAAAAATTGACTAGAGCTATCGCTAAGAGATCTGCTTACTTGTCTGCCATTCCAATTGCTGCTATCTTAATTAAGACTGACATCTTCAATTCATTACATCACATCGAAGTTGATGTCGGTGCTGATGGTTCCGTTGTTGAATTCTATCCAGGTTTCAGAACAATGTTAAGAGATGCCATCGCTATGACTCAATTGGGTCCAAAGGGTGAAAGAAGATTACACATTAACATCGCTAAGGATGGTTCCTCCGTTGGTGCCGCCTTGTGTGCTTTGAGTGATTAGATTTACTTATCCTCTGTTAAATTTATGATATAAAATGAACTTTTTTTTTGTCTTTGTGCGTTTACCTTTTATTCCTTCCTTTTTGTTTTATGGGTAGCACTTTTTTTCAAGTTTTTAACCTTTCCTTTTTTTTATCTTATTTAAATGTATGCTCCCCCCATTGATTGGAAAAAAAATGTATTTAGTTATATTTATAGCATTACAACGTATATAAAGGATCTAGAGGTGTAGGCTCATTCTTCATCGATCTGAAAAATTCATCTCTCAATTTAAACATTGGTTGCAAAACCCATGTATTTACAGGTAGAACACTAACTTCCTCCTTAGGGTCTCTTTTCAAATTAAACAAATAAGGGGATTCCAATTTACCCTTCCCCTCATTGACTTCTGGTTCCCACCAAAGATGTAACTTCCAATCCTTCCACTTGATAGCTCTAAGATTCTCCTTAATATAAAACAAGAACCCCGTTCTTGGTGACTTGTTATCAACTGGATCCTTGATAAATTCAATTTGATTCACCCCATCAATAGGTCTATCTTGTGGTACTTCCAACCCGGCAACATTAACAATAGTGCTAAATAAATCAGTACAATGAATGATCTCATCTGTTCTAATGTTTTCAGGAATCTTGTTTGGCCATCTGAAAATACATGGAACCCGTAAACTTCCTTCCATGGCAGTATGATACGTTCCTCTGTAAAATCCAGCAGTACCCCTATATGGAGGTCTGAATTCCGGCCCATTATCACTGGCAAATATCAAAAAAGTGTTCTCAGATAATCCAGAATCATCAATGTATTTCAATAATTCACCAACACGAGAATCCATTTCAACCATCGAATCAGCAAAGTTCCCATTCTTTGTAATTCCTTCAAAATCTCTATGAGGTAATGTGGGGAAATGTAAATGCACCAATGGATGATACAAGAAAAATGGTTGTTCAGATTCAACCATTCTCCCCATGAAGTCAATACTCTTCTTAACCAATTTTTCATCAATCAATCTCCGTTCATTTAAATCATAAACGCAAACATTCTTGGATTCTTCACCAGCCTTACCTTCCATGACATATGGAATCTCTGCAACATCTGGATCAAATCCAATCGATTCAGTGAATTGAGTTTCATCCGTTGTTCTGGGAATACCAAACCATTCATCGAATCCTCTATCTGATGGAAATCTACCTTGAATATCACCTAGATGCCATTTCCCATGATGAGCAGAATAGTAACCACCCTTATGTAAAATCTCGGGCAACGTGATTTCCCACCTCTGTAATCCCTGTGGGAATCCAGCTGGGACTGATTGTCTACATCCTGTTCTAATAGGATGTCTCCCCGACATGATAGCGGACCTCGTAGGAACACAATCACTTTCAACGTTGAAATTCGTGCATAGTAAACCTTGTGTGGATAAATGGTCTATATGTGGTGTTGGAGCACCTCTAAGAACACCTCCTCCATAACAGCCTAGCTCACCGAATCCTAAATTATCAGCTAGGATTAGTATAATGTTCGGTTTCGTCGGATCTTTTGACATCTCGTAAATGGAAAAAAGTTATAAATTTATTGAATATCTCCTAATGTTCTCCAGCGGGAAATAAAAAGAAAGGGTATATAACAATATTTAAATTCATATTATACCGATTGCTTTCTGATATGAAAAACTTCATTCTGATCCGACAGTAACTTGGTATCTTGAACAATTAAATAAATAGCCACAATAACTTGCTTTTCGGTCGATACAAATGATTGGAAAAACTCTCGACCGAGAGAGATCTGGTGGCATATAGTTTTTATCTGAATAAACGTGATATTAGATAACTCGGGATTATGATTGTTATCTTTAGAGCCTATTTAGTGTGGTTTGACCGGCTTTGGAATTGGTAAGGTACGAGGTAAAATGTGGAGAAATTATTTGGGGGAAGTTGAATTCAATAGTGTATGAAAAAATAGATAAATATATATAAAAGTAAAAAAAAAGAAAATCCAGCGGGAACCTATAACTGGTATCTCCATTTCTTGTTCTCTTTAACAACAACTTCATCGGTATCTTGGTCTGGGTGTCCAAGTTCCTCTCTTTCTCTCTTCTCTAATCTCTTATTGGCAAAATAATAATCTGCCATCTGTAGTAAGTTCCAAAATATTGCAACCCCAAACATAACTAAACAAGTTAAGTAACCACCCTTATACTTGGGTGCGGTCGACAACTTAAATGCCTGTTGCCCTATGATACCACCTAAATTACTTCCGATGACACATAGTGCCAATCCAACACTTCTTTCGGATCTGGTTCTAGCATTAACAGATAACCACGCATCATTGAAACCCTGAGACAAACCGGCACCACCATTAATCAATGTGATCATGGCATATAATGACCACTTATTTGTCACTCCAATAGTCATGGTGTGCATGACACCAGCAAAAATGATGGTGAATGCATTACCAAATATACAGAACACTCCTCTCTGGCTGGTTCTATCAGATATCAGTCCGAGAATGAAAGAAAGTACACAACCGATGAAGTAGCCAACAGAGTTCAAAAAATTGGATCTAACCGTACCAAACCCTAATGATTTAATAATACTAGGACTGAAGAGCACCAACCCACCCTTTGGGGTTAATTGGAATAAATTGGAAACACAATGTGCCCATAGACGAGGATTTAATAAAGCCATACAGACTTCTTTAAAATTCAATGACTCGGAATCGGAAGTAGACAGCTGTTCCTTGGCAACCCTTTTTCTCATGATTTCTGCTTCTTCTTCAGTGAAAAAAGAGAATAATCTATGGTGTGGTCTCAAATCGGAAAGCGATTTTGGAAGGAATACGATTAAGATGATAGCCGCAAACAGTGTCATGCATCCTTCTATCAAGAAAAGATATCTCCAAGCACCCCATCCATTTTTTTTACCCCATCCAAGAATAGCAGCTGCAATTAAACTACCAAGTCCAGTAGCTAAGTTATTACCAAAGTAAAAAATGGCAACACGGGTAGCCATTTCCTTTCTCTTGTAAAACGAATTCATGTAATACATTGCCCCTGGGATAAATCCAGCTTCAAACATACCCAACAACCAACGGGTAGCATAATATGATGGTCTGCCAGAAATGAAAGATTGAAACACTGCCACTAACCCCCATGCGATCGATTGAATAATTAACCACAGGGACGGACCAACTTTTTGAAGAATTATATTTGATGGAATTTCGGAAGCACAAATGGCAGCAGTCTGTAATTGATTACCCGTAGTCAAATCATCAGTAGACACTTTCAAGTCTTCACTCATGGTACCAGTCATGGCATTGGCAATATTACTTCTGTCTAATTGTAATGTGAAGAAAGCTAATAACAAAACTACCATAATTGTCAAATCCATCTTGATTAATATAGTTCTTTCTTGGTGTACGGTCCAAGTTATAGATTCATCATCTTCACCCAAATTCTCGTCATCGAATGATTTCGTTTCAATGATATGTTGATCAGTCTTTCTTGAACTCCTATGAATTATGTTCATTATATATAGTGCTGAAACAATTAGCAAATATTTCTATAAGTTTATAAAATAGTATTGTGATGGTCAAGGTAAATCTGGCGAATTTGTAAGTCTCTTTATACCATCTTTAAACTATCTGATCATTGTGGTATCTTCAACTTCCGTTTCCACAGCTAATATTATCTAAGCTAGTAGTAGTATAGGAGCTGATTGTGGCTTTGATTGCGTTATCTGTTAAACTGTTTTACTTAGTTGTGCTAAATCATAATGTTGAACGAAGTGACAAAATGTGCGGCTCGGTCGAGAGATTCCTGTCAACTTTTTCTCGACCGAGAGCCAAACTATGAGCTTAAGATCTCGACCGAGAGTCTCCGCCATTTTCTATTAGCTAGTCCTTTCTCTTTTAACTAGGTAAAAATGCCAAAGATAAAGAGAAACAGACCCATTAAGAGTTGCAAATATTGTTATGAACATAAACTACGCTGCGACAGGTTATCACCGTGCAATAATTGTCAGAGATTGAAAACAAATTCACAATGTATTTATAATTTCAAGGCAAGTACTTCTCATTGTAAGGATGATCCAGATTTAACGAGTGATGCTTTGAAGACTGTTTATAAGTCCAAAGCGTTTTTCCCGTTCTTGAATTCATCTCTGACGAGACCATTCCTAATCAAATTAAATGTCAATGAAACGTCTAACACATCTGCTAACCAGAGTGACGGCAGAACGCAAAGAGCAGGATTCTACGATTTCACCAGTCTTGAATATGAAATCCCCATAAAAACAATCATTAAGAATCTACCGACTAAGGTGATAATTGATTCTTATCTATCAATTTATTGGATAAGTGTACATCCGTTGATACCCATTTTAATCCGAAAAGAGATTGAAGACAAATATATTTTATTGCAGGGAGAGATATCATCTAATAATTTAAAACAGATTGACCTGCATTATCTAATAGTGTTATTTTCTATTTGCTTTGCTGTTGTGATATCAATAGAGATAACAGAAACTAATATTGATATCTTGACAATCTTGGGATACCGCAAGAGAAATTTGAGAAAGGCGATTGAACAATTGAAGCATCAGTTATCATACACTCAGAAACCGTCTATCGCATGCATTCAGTCAACATTGATCATTTGTAAAACTGGTTCAATCAATGGAATAGGTACATTATTAGAGAGTTCATTAATTTTGAGATCCTGTGAATTAATGGGACTTCATAAGGATCCTATGAATTTAGTTAAACTTGGTGTAAATAAGATGAGCCAACAGGAGATCGAAAACAGACGAATATTGTGGTATTTCACTTTGACATCTAATTCTTCTTGTTCATCATGCTCTGGGTTACCATCATCATGTTCATTAGGTGATATTCATGATGTTCAACTACCTTATTTGGATTCATTAGATGAACCATACAAGGTTTTCTTGGTCATTAGATTCAAGGTTGCACCTGTTTTTAATTTAATTACGATATATTTAAATAAGGAGTACAATAATGAAGCTTCTATCAATGAATTGAAAATCATTTATGATGAAATTATTGATTGTTTCCATGAAGTATCAAAGTATAACAAGATCATCGCTAATTTTGAGGGTTATTCCAATTCATTATTAAGATGGTTTATTTCGAATTCATCTATCTTTGCATATAGATTATATTTATTGTACAAAGTGTGTACGAAACATCAATTTTTTGGAAAAAATGAATCCTTCATTTACAATACAGGTGATAAGTCGAAAAGTAATATATTGGTATCCACAGATCAAGAGGATAATGAAAATGATGTATTACATAAGTTGTTATATTTGAAAGAGCCATACGAGAATGACATTGTAGAGATAGCTATTTTGATTCTTTATGAAACTTCGATCAGAATATCATTAGATGATGAATTGATTCATTTTAAATGGTTTATCAGGAACTCCAATCCATTCCAGTTTTTATTGATTATACTTAGAGATATTTATAATCAACCAAAGAAACGGTACGATTTCAGTTCACTACCTAGAGAGGTTTTGTTGCTTGTACCGAATGAGTTATTCCAAATTAAAGGGAATCTGAAAAAACATGCATGTGAGACTGTAGTGGAGTTATTGGCGGAGTTTAAGCCATATTGGCCTGAGGCTAATCAAGATATATTTTCTTTAATTCAAAAATTATTGAAATTTGTGTCAAAATACAGTGTTAATGATTATTTAGCACAAGCAGAGATGTCTCAACAAGACATTTTTGATCCTTTACTGGATCCCAATTTGGATTTCCATTTAGATTTGGATTCCATCATGAGTCTTAGTTGGTTGAATTGATATATTGTATAATAAATTTGAAAATTTTGAGGATGGCCAGAAATCTGGTTGCACGTAAAATTTATTGTAATCTATTTATTTTTATTTAATCATATAATAAATAAATTGGGTTTACATAGATATGGCAAACCATTAATAGACAATGTCATAGATGGCAAAACACGTGTAATGTAATTGGGTAACCCAGGATTGATGGTTCCACTTTGTTCACAAATATGATACATCACAAATGCAAAGCCATTTTATTTTATTACATTCTAATATGATCAATTACATTTGTTAGAGTATTCAATTATGTCACGCCATAAAAAACCAGGCTTGATGTCCAATAAATGAGTTGCCACTGGCATGTGGTTAAAATATTTGTGGTCTATTTAAAGGGAGCCAACCCCCCCCCATTTAAATTACACTCTCTCTTACTACAACCAATATTTTAGTGGTATATCAAAAAATATGAATCAAATATTATTCCTAGATATTATGTTTTCCCTTTAACAAGCGTTTCTGATACCCCCCCCCAAACATGAATACTTGTATTTGTGTCAGCCATGATAATATGATTACGATTGCGCAATAGTGTAGGTATCTAGGGCAGATAAATCATATTTCTTTATCTCGATGCAAGACAAACTTCTGGCAATAGATGTAACATTGCGTCAGCTTTCCATCTTCTTTTTTTTTTTTTAGATATGTATTACAATTAATGAAGATTTATTGATATATTTAAAATCGACTAAGGTCAACATAAAAAACTTATAATAAATAAAAAAAAGCAGTATTTACCTAAATATATAAATCAATAAACCGTTTAAATTTAAATGTATAATGCCATAGCACGGCAAGTACTACTCATCGGAGTTGTATGTGGAGTAAATCGGTAACCGAACAACATCTTCACACCATTTTTTTTTATTTTTATTTTAATAAATGAGGGGAATACACGGAGACATAGCATTAATAGAGGAGGAGTACATTTAGATATAGTATATAAACCCCTCTTTATGTGTTGATATAATAGTTGTATGCATGTATTATACGTATTATTACATCTTATCGGATTAATTCAATTAAGATAAGTATTGGGGCCTTTTCCTTGGAATTTTATTCTTGGTAAGAGAGAGGGGAGAAGAGGGGAATCAATATGATGATCAATGAGGGGAACCATAGACTTTGTAACATTTAGTAATAATATCCCCTCTCTAATATTAATATATATAATTCATATTACAGATACACTATTATAAAAGATCTATTATAGTATAAAATGTATTAGTTTATTCTGTATTACCCCTCTTCTCAAAATCGATCGACTTTTTTTTAAATCATAGAGAGCCATTAAGTTAGGTTTCATGTATTTTGAGCATTTATTTGAAATAACTATTTACCCCCATCTCTTTCTGATACATTAACATACAATCACATTAATGCAAGGGAATTTAAAATACTTTTTCCCCATTAATCATCTCTATTGCCCTATTCTATTCTCATCTCATCTCTCTAGCCCTTGCTCTTTCCTTCTGTCGTGTTACCTATATCCCCTTTTATAAAAACAAAACCCGAGACAGTGTCCCCCCCCCCCCCCTTTTTTTTTTAACTCTCCACCCCTTTCTACATTCCCCCCATATACAACCTTAGTGTTGTCAAAATAACAATATAACCCATTCCCAATGACAAAGAGATACATCTGCCAGTTTTGTGCTAGATCATTTTCCAGATCTGAACATAAACTGAGACATGAACGGTCTCACACTAAGGAGAAGCCCTTCCACTGTTCAATTTGTAAAAATGGATTCGTCAGAAGAGATCTTCTTCAAAGACATTTAAGAACCGTTCACGCATTGGTACTGAAAGCAAGTATAGAAGATAATATCTCCACAGATTCATTGCTGTTATCGAAAAATAATACTAACCAAGGGTTCCAAAATCGCAATCAACATGATGTTACCTCTACCACGTCTCCAACAACAATCCATGATTCAATCAATAATGGACCCACCACATCAACTCCATTGAATATCAATACAACAACACCGCTACCGGACCCCACATCCCTCGTATCCACCATTCAAGAAAATCCTGTTGGCTCATCGGACAAACAATTACCTTCATCACCATCATCACAAGACCCATCAAAGTTGAATTTAAGAAGTGAGAAAAACATAATAACACTATTAACTGTGTCAAACAAGTTTTCTCATTTAAATCTAGATTTAAGAAATTCGATAGCTAATTATATGGTTGTCTTTGGATCAAATTTTGTTTTAAATAATAAAAGTGAATGGTTAGATGAATTACCACCGGTGTTTGATTTAGAAAGATTACACTTACTCACTGATCATGATGAATTATTTTATATCATTATGTGCTTGGGTGCTTGCCAACTAAGAGAATTAAATGATGCAGTGATCCTATTCAATAAAAGTTGGGATTTAATAATAGACAAGATCACTAATTCTAAAATCAATTATAATTCAGGAGAATCATTCAGTAACTTTGTCAATCATTTGATCATTCTAAGTTTTATCCATTTGAATTATTTTATAAGTTATGTTAACATTGAGAGACCAACTTCATCATCCGATAAATTGAACCTCGATGAAGTGATCAAGAAATTGGCTATCCCCATTGATGTTCTATTTGAATACCTCAATAATATCATCAGTACTCACCTATCAACAACAAAACATGACAAGAATAAAAGGAAATCGGTGACCGCTACCAATGATGACGACACTGTGGAAGAATTCTATTGGTATGCTTACATATTATTATCCAATTACTCCTTTATTCATAACAAATCTCCTTCTTCATTACATCAACATCTGTTAGAGAAACGTATCCCTGGTACAGAAGTCAAATTGGGACAATTAATTAATAATCTCTCTGTGATCTCTAATGCTACCCCAAATATGGAAGCCAACATGAATTCTACATTAAAGGAGAAAATTATTATAAGTGCCTTGATGAATGAATTACAAATGGTGAAATTTAATGAAACTAATAGACTCAATAAAAGATCTGTGGCACAACAAGGTGTATTCAAAGATAATAAAAGTTTCCTCCATAATGCAATCATATTGGCTAATAAATGTTTCAATGGGATAGATGAATCTGATCCATTGACTATGATATTATTAATGAAACGGAAATTATTGAATAGCTGTCCTATCAAGTTTGCAGATTTAATCAATAATTATGCTGTGATCCCTAATTCAGTATATAATTGGTCATTATTAAGTTTAACACTTAAGGAATTCATCTTTGAAACTGAATCTTTAATCAATGATAAAAATTTCATTAGTAATGAAAAACCAATAGTGGAATTTGATTTCAATAAATTTATGACCATTAATTATTTGGATAATAATACTACAACGGGGAAATCTCCAATCTCTGGAAATGGCCACATTAGTGATATGGAACTGTATAAGAATATCAATAAATATCTTTCGACTCCATTCAATCATAATTTCATCATTAATAATAATTTGGGGATAACCACATTACCATTATTGATGCTTTCATTGGTGAACATCAACAAGGGATTGAAAGATTTGAAATCAACTTTAAATTTACCTGTTAATAAATTAGCATTTGTGGAATTTTTAATTGGTAATTTCTTGGTGTTGTTTAGATTGATGAATTATTTCAAAAGAAAGAACTTTCTGGATTTACCATTACCATTGGAGAGAAATTGGCAACTGAATTCAAATCCTCAACATACACAACAACAACATGATATCCATCGTGGTAGCACCTCCGATGATGATACAACTGGTGATGGTGATGACCCAGAAGATGAGAGTATCATCATGTTGGTCATTCTATATGTTATCAATCAACTTGGTTGCCATTATGAAAACTCAGTACTGGTTTCACCAGAAGAGAAAAACCAACGTAAACGGGCTTACAGTATCTCCATTGGAGAGTTTAGCAACAATAATGAGAAATTGAAGAAATTGAATTCAGGAATACCTGTGGGCAAATCAAATAGTTCTGTTCCACCACATAGTGGATCGAAGAAGAAACAAGAAGATACTCTCAAATCTTTAGTTTTGAATGATCATAAGTACTTCTTTGCCATGAAAAATTTGGAAAATTCATTCATTAGTTGGTTAGAGTTATTCACCGACGAGAATAAGGCATTGACAAGATTTATTGACGTGTTTACGCAAGTTTTGAATTGTGAGATTTATTCAAAATTGACTTACCATACATCGGGATCTCCTGAGAGTACTTCATCTGCTATTGTGACACCGTCTGGTACGTCTGGCACTAATATCAATATCATCAATCATACGGCAGGACCATCTCATAGCAATGTTGGTTCTGGTGCCAACACTCCTAGTTTTGAAGTGTTCAACATGTTATCACCTCAAAGCTTTCAGGATGCCGCCTCAACGGATACTTCCAAGTCTGGTAAAAGGAAATTGCTGTCAACAAGGAGTGACACACCCACGCACCATCAACAACAACATCATTATTCCACCAGCGGTAATTCCGATACCACCAATAGTGCTACCACCACCACTGGTACAACTTCCAATTTCAAACAGTACACGGGAAACAACAATTTCTATAGTTTAGCATCTCCAACGTCGACTGGATTACCACCATCTAATACTCACACTAATAATGATCTTTTCTACTTACAACAACATCATCATTCAAATTTCAGTACAAATGCATTTAGCGATAGCAAGGAATCAACGAGTTCTACTACAACGGGGTCCACTGCTGGTAAAATTATCTTACCTCCGTTATCCGGTAACTCGAATTCTACTAATAGACAACTCCCTAATCCATTGCATTTAGGTTCTAACTCTAATAATACTACTACTAATGCATCTACTACTACTTCTAATCCTCGCGATGCGACTAGTGCAGGTTCGGTTACCCCTGGTTCACATCCGAATGTTAATAAATCTACTACTATTAGTGGATTAGGTGGGAATGTGGGTATGCCTGTTAATGAAGGAATGAATGATCTATTACATGCTGCTATAATGGGATCTCATAATGCGAATTCGGAATTTGTTAGAAAGTGATTCAGGTATTCACTCTTTTTAATATTTATTTATTTCAACATGCCCAAAAAACTAGGAAGGAAAAAGCAAAAAAGAAAATAAAAAAAAAGAAACTCAAAATTTATCTTTACTACCGAATTTTTCAATTTATTTTAGTTAATATTCTATTCTAATTCTAATTTATTTATTTATTTTAAGAATACAAAACTGTAATAACAAAAAGAAATAGTTTATAATTCCCCAAAAAAACACGAAAAAAAAAGCACAAATAACCGAATAAAAAAGACTCATGAAAATGCAAACGAATATTAGAGTATATGCTATTTATTATTATTTTTGACCACCAGAGATAGCATTAGATAAAATCATGGAGGAGTAATCATTCTTAGATTTACTAGTCGTGGTACCAGACGTGATGACGTTAGTTGAGTTTAACTGTTCTTGTTTAGAAGTAGTCGATAACCGTTCAGATGATTTGCTCTTCTTGGTAGCATCAATATGCGAGTCCACTTGTTTGGAATGATGAACAGTTGTAGCAGTGTGACCACTGCGTTTCTTTAGTCCGTAATATAATGCAGCGGCTGCCCCAATAAATCCAACTAGGATACTTGGACTCACTCCAGAACTAGCTGGACCTTCTTGATTTGGAGCATGGTATCCATAATTCGCCGTAGAAAACGGAGATGACGTAGAGAACGCCGTAGCACGTCCAGGTTTGGTAGCAGGATTGGTGATATCTCTATATGTGAATCTTTTGTAATGACCAGAGGATAAATCATGGGTGATTATATCTGCACCATCTTGAATGATCTTTCTTTGCTTGACCCTTCTTTCATTTTGTAAATTCCGTTTTAAATGACGTGCAAAATCAAAATGTGGGACATCATCATTGACTGCATTGTAAGTATATTGTGGTTTGTATGCGGCATACCGAGGTCCCACATGAGTTGGTCTTGATGTGTAATGGAATTTGTTAGGTCTAGCATTTCTAGTCATCTCTGGTGAGTGATAATGGGAACCAGAGGGGTTACTCAATGATCTATCATATGTTGCCTTGCTATCTGGATTACTTAATATCTCATATGATTTCACTATTGTGATATATTTATCATTTCGAGAAGTTCTCTCTTCGTGTGACAAGTCTTCCGATTTTAATATATCTGGGTGATGCTTTAAACTTAGTTTCTTAAAGCTTGATTTAATTTCCTTTGCAGTGGCAGTCTTGGGCAATTGAAGTATCTCGTAGTGAGACATGTGTGTGCGACCCGTTAATATCACGCTATGAGTGCTGAAGGGTCTTGCCATACATGAGTAGGCGGCCTTTGCTGATGCTCGTGACCCCACTTTAGACATCATTTTTTCGGATTGTTTGTTGGTAAAGGGTAAATGGCAAACTGCGTATGTAGGCGTATGAAGTTCTGTATATGAAGGAGGTAATATATTCTAACTGATACAGATCAGGAATTGGCTATTTATATAAACTCACAGGATGAAATGCTCTTAACGGATATCTGGAGATCATTTTACAATGGCCATTTTTGAAAAAGCAAAAAATCGCTAATTAGTATTGAGCGGCTCATTCGATGATTATATTAATACAGATAAACTCCGATAATTGCTGAATTGTGGTAATCTAAGGTTATTTATCTATTATAATTATATATAAAAAGAAATCACCAAGGACTTAAGAAAGATATGGCTGATACCATGCCAGATATCGGAACGAGACAAAGATCTTTTTTTAGAGCTTCTATTTTTTGTGATCCGGTTTGGGTTCACTATCTTCACTACTAGATGGGGGAGTATCGTCTAATTGTTCACTTCCAGTACCGGTACCATCATCGTCATCATCATCCACTTCATCATTATCGTCTTCGTTTTCCTCATTGAAATCTAATTCAATCCAACTAGGCCATCCTAATTCTCGGATTAACAAATTACGTAACGTTTGCATCAGGAACTTTTCAATTTTACCTATATTTCTCAATATAGATCCATTATTTGTTATCTCAGCACCTAGCGTGTCAGTTGTGGTGGTTCCCGTGTAGTCCCCCAGTTCACCCTCAATCTTCATATTCTTGATAATATCCATTCTCTCTCTATTAGACGATCTCACATGATTGAGCTCCGTCACGGACGACTTTCTTGAGTCATGCCGAAGGTCACCCGAGCTAGCATTTGTAACCACGGAGTCACTTCTACCGGCAGCTCCTTCGTTGGAGTCATTGTCCTCGATGTCACACAGAAATGAGATGAACACCCGCTTATCGAGGTATGCCAATACCGCTAATGAATGGATAAACAAGTTTGTTATTTTCAGTCTCACCGGTAGTTTAATAAATCCAGGAGAAGGATAATTGACTAATAAATCACATGTTGCCTCGACATACATGCTGGAATCCCATTTGAAGTCCAGAGTCAGTTGTAAATCGTAGTTAGGTTTTTTAGGTTTCTGTTGTTGCTGTTGTTGTTGCTGATGTTGTTGTAGAGCTCCGCCGAATCCCAATGGGAACTGTGGTGGATTCGTAGGACCCATTTTAGATTCAATAGAGCCATCATTGAATTCACCATCTATACTTAAATTAGCATTCATCGGGATGGAATTAAATTCTGCAGGTTCATTGAGTTCATTATTACCCGAGGTGGCCGTTGTGGGGCTATTAGGCCCACTGTCTGCGAGGGGACCCTCCATTAGACCAAATCCACTTAGACCCACCACACCGGATGCCAGGAAATGTGCTGAATTAGTTCTATGAGCCATCAGACCTCCTGTTCTTGAAGCGATGGGGGAGTTTAGCAAAGATCCCGAGCCCAGCGTCGGAGTACTTGATCTATTGAATCCACCAATGCCGGGAACCGGTGAGGGGGATCTTGAGATTTCCCAAGTTGTAGACAGGCCCGGTGGTTTAGCTGATGAGGGTCCCGGTTTAGGTTTGTGTCTTTGGTATGGTTGTGACTGCACTGAGGAGTAGAGCTCTTGCTGTGGTAACTGTGCAGGGTCTGTAGGTGATGAGCCCGAACCGGCTGCGCCGGAAAGTGAGTCCTCTGCATCTGTGTAGAACTCTGGGAAGGGATAATTGATGTCTTTAATAGTTATCTGTGGTGCTCTCTCTCCTAAAGAGAACCTCACAATTTGCAAGTCATTTAAGTAAGTCGGAAGTTCCACCGTGGAGAGTTTCTCATTGAGAAAAGCCTGAAGATGGGCCGCTATAGACTGGTCGCTGTAGATAGACTCCCAGTTAATATCGAATGACATACTTTGTATACTGAACCTTGTGATGTATCCAGAGAATAACATTGTAATCAATGGGTTACCAAACAAACACTTTTCATAGGTCTTCTCTCGGGTCTAATAGGACATCTCTACACCTCTCTAATTTTTTTTTTCTTTTTCGGTTTTGATCTTTTTTTGGTTTTGGTATTTGTTTTTCAGTTAAATATAGATAATAACTTTTAACTTGAATAAGTGGTTTCATTTGCCGTTTGTTGTGGTTGTTATTGTGTTTATATAGAGATCCCATAGTTTTTATTTATTATTTCCATTTCTCCGTTTTCATAAAATGTTACGGCTTCATAATAGATTCATCCCAAAGACGGGAATAAGATTCCAATTCAGGTTACAATCAACGACTACATCCGGTAAGCATAACAAGACGGCGATCATGTTTATGAATATGGGAGGCCCATCAACAGTTGCCGAGACGAGAGACTTTCTATACCGATTATTTTCAGATGGAGATTTGATCCCATTTGGTAGATTCCAATCACTTTTAGCCAAATTCATATCTGCTCGGAGAACTCCCAAAATCGAACAATATTATAAAGAAATAGGTGGTGGTTCTCCCATCCGTAAATGGTCCGAATACCAAGCTCAAAAGGTCTGTGACCGGTTGAATATCATATCTCCAGAAACGGCTCCTCACATTCCTTATGTCGCATTCCGGTACGCTAACCCATTAACTCTAGAAACCTACAAAAAAATGCTTTCAGACGGTATAACTAGAGCCGTCGCCTTTTCTCAATATCCCCAATTCAGTTACTCCACATGTGCCTCGTCAATTAACGAATTATATAGAACATCACTGGAGATAGACCCTAATGGACAAATAGAATGGTCTGTCATCGATAGATGGCCTAAACATCCATGTCTTTTGAAAACATTCACAAAACACATCAATGAAGCCTTACAACATTTTCCAGAACAAGTCAGAGACAAAGTGGTGATCCAATTCTCTGCACACTCTCTTCCAATGGAAATCATCAACAAGGCAGACTCATACCCTGCAGAGGTTGCGGCTACGGTTTACGCCGTGATGGAAACCATGAACTTCAGCAACCCATACAGACTCACATGGCAATCACAAGTTGGCCCTAAACCATGGCTCGGTGCCAAAACTGATAGAACAGCTATGAGACTCTGTGATGAATTCTCGGAATCCGATGTGCCTGGTGTTGTCATCGTGCCCATTGCATTTACATCTGATCACATCGAAACACTTCATGAAATTGATATTCAATTGAAGTCCGATTTGAAAAATAAAAATAAAATGGTGAGATGTGAATCACTTAATGGAGATCCAGTATTCCATGACGGATTAGCCGAATTGGTGCACGATCATCTGAAATCTGGTGAATTGTATTCTAAACAATTGGCTTTGGATTACAAGTTGGGTAAACCAGAAAAGGGTGGCCTAGTGTTTGATCATCCTTCTGATTTCTTTGGTGACAGAACGTTGAAGAAGACCAAAATATAGAGTTTTTGCCTGTAAATACTTACTTTCTTTACTTTCTCTGCTTATATATATACAAATTTACTTTTCTTTAATACAAAAAAAATAACAGATTTTTCATTAATTAATATACAAAATACAATTTTCACTCGACAATCTCTTGAGGTTTGTGGAACCCATCTTCTATAGCCTTCATGACTTCCTCATTGAATTTAGCCAAATTCGAATCAGCTTTCTTGGCATTCTCTTGCTTAGATATAAACTCCTTGATAACAAAGGCCAAATCGTCCCACGATTTTTGTGTTTCAGCCTTCTGCAACCGTTGATACAACTTAACAACCAATTGGTTTCTTTGTCTATCCTTATCAACAAATGGAGTCACAAATTTGATGATCTCCTTGAAATCAGTAAACAAAAGATGCTCATCGGCAGACAACCCACTAAACATATCTATAAACCCATTATAAATAGCATTATCCTTGGTAGCCAATTCAGCAAAGAACAATTTACACATATCCACAATCCCAGAATCATTGTTGACATATAACTTGGCCATCTGTGCCAATTGACCCTTCACCTTGACTTGTCCGGCTAAAATCAAGAATGTCACAGTCATCAAACAAGTTCTTTGCACAGTCAAATTCTCATCCTGTAACATACCATATAAGGCATCCTTCTTTGCATCAATAACATGGTTGAAACACACAGCCATATCACCCATAGCTAACACAGAGTTACTTCTCACAATTGGATCCTTGGAGTTGGCCATCAATGCCAAATAAGTCTCCAAGTTTTCTTCACAGAATCTAGGGGAAATACACATTAACTTAGATAAACATAAAATGGCCTGCCGTTGTAACTGTTCATCAGCATACTCTGTCTGTTTGGCAACGATTTCCTTCACCAATGGAACAAATTTAGCTAGCAACCCCTTTTCACTGTATAGCAATTCCTTCTCCTTGATTAAGTTAACTGCATCAGTGAAATCATCCTCATTGGTACCACCAATCATATCCAATTCGTTATCCAATTCAGACTTCTTATTCTCAGCAGCAATCTTTCTTTTCTTGAATTGGGCTTCACATTTCTCTAAATGAACAATAGTCTTCAATCCAACGTGACCGATCAAAAATAACAATTGCGCCAAAGACACGGTCTTGTCATTACTGGAATTCTCTGTATCGGAGAACACTTGTAAAGCCTTCTCTTTCAAGACATCAGCACATATTTGATCAGGATGACTTGCGATAGCATATACCGTATTGAGAGCTTCTTCAGCTGCATTAAACCAATTACCATCTTCAGTACAGGTCTGGAAAATGATTTTCAGTTTGTCAATAGCTTCATTTTCCCTCGGCACTTGGAATGCACCCGTGTTATCAGAGGGGACAATTCTTTTTAATGCGATACATGAATATGCAATCAACACCCAATCTTTGCTGTTAATGTTTAATCCAATAGACAAAATAGATCCCAGGCCCTTGGCAGAAATGGTGTTATCAGCTAAAGCGAGCATTCCTAAACTGATGATAGCACCACGACGTTGTTTCTGAACTGTAGACTCATGAGTGAAAAATCTCCAAAGCATATCTACCGTGATATTATTAACAATCTTTTGTTGATAAATTTCACCAAGAAGTTTCTCCATAGATGCTAAGTCAGCCATAGAGGAATTATATGTAAGTTTTATCAGGTTCGAAGCTACATAGTTAGCTGTCTGTAATTCATTTGCACTTTCAGGAGGTTCAAAGTACAATTTCTTATATGACTCAATCAACTTATTAACCACATCATTACCCTCTTCATTGCTACCCTTCATCCAAACCAAATGTAACATTCTTCTGATTCCAATGGAAGCATTCTCGATACCAAAAGAATCAATCAACACAAAGAAGTCCATAACTTCAATAACCTCAGACTTGGTCTTAGAATACAGTAATTCACAACACTTGTTGGCGGCCTTATGAATGAATGCAATGAACCGAACACAATCCTTGAAATATTGATGCTTCAAAGTGGCCTCTGCCCGTGCCTCCAGATCGGCTGGGTTCTCTTGGCCACTGTTGGCAACAGCTATTCCGTCATCAGTTGGTTCTTCCTTGACCTTACTTATTTCTGGTTCTTCTTCCTCGTTGTCTTGAGTAGTACCATTTTGTGTTTGATTTTCCTCGTCTGCATCTTTCTCTTGCTCTTCAACCTTACTTTCATCTGCAAGTTGTGATGCATCTGGATTCACGTTCTCCTCATCTTCTTCATCATCTTCTGCAAATAGATCGGGTGCAACTTGTTTCAATTCCACAATGGACTGATCCAATCTTTCTTGCCACACTGTGAGTTCCAATCTCCCATTACCGATGGCATCATAAGGATGAGACAAAATCAAAGCTTCCAACAGTTTCAATGCACTCTTTCTGACCAAATATGATCTGTCTTCCAAATGTCTCACTGATAATTTAGTCCAGTATAATCTCTTATCGGTAAATTTGATCTTAGAAGCCTCTAATAATCTCTTCAACCCTTGGAAAGATCTAGTTCTCACATATGGACTGGTATCCAACACTCTTTCCTGCAGGAGTTCCAGGAAACGATCAACTTGTTTAGCATTTGCAGTGTAGTCTTCCTCAGTTTTAGTCAAATCAATAATCATAAACGAAACAGCCTCAATGACACCACATCTTAAAGTCATGGAGTTATTATCTAACAATTGTGCCACCAGAGTGATTTGTCTCATAACAAGACGTGGAGCTAACTCAGCCAATCTAACCAAGAAAGTACTCACAGATTTGGGACCAGTGGTATCGTTTTCATTAAATGTCCTCGTGCTGAGTTCTTTCAAAATATTATCGGCTAATTGATATGAATCATAACGCACATATAAAATGAACAACAATTCAGCCATGTATGCACTCAAATGTGGGAAATAGGTGAAATTCTGGGACACAGTTTTTTCAACTTGATTAAGTTGGTTATGATGTTTCACTGCCATTGAGATCACTTCCATCGCGTTCTTTCTGAACACTTCATCTTTGATTCTTTCTGTACTTTCGAATAAGGCATTGATAGGATTTAACAGACAGGATCCAATGAATTTATTTCTTTCTGGAGTAGTCTGGAACAATAATGACAAGTTGATAGAGAACAAATCCTTCAGGGTGGTGAAACAATCTTCTAGTAGCGCATTAGATTTTCTAAATTGTGTCTTAAGTTGTTCTCTCTCTTGAGCAGTACCATTTCCCCTGGGTTCATTTTTTTTAGGAGGATCTTGCTCCTTACTTATGGTGTACATGAGCACATACATAAGGTAACCATATAATTGAAGTACTTGTTTATGAGAAGGATCATTTCCGTTTTCACCTCTTTGCATGTCAGGTTTAATTCTATTGTCGATGCATGATTTCAAGGCTGACAGGATCAAATATCCAAGCTGATATCTTAATCTTGGATCTAGTTGGGTATAACAGTGGGCGAGATTGGCTATGCTTTCGAAAACTTGTTCATCTAGGATGGCCTCGGGATGGATCAACGCAGCGGTGACATCTTCTAGAGCATGTTTAGGTTCATCAGTGTCTAATTCAAAGTTCCCAAAGTTATCAGGAAACTTGTCTATCGCAGATGAAAGGTTAAATTCGTAAGACATAGTTTTGTACTGTTAGTAGGAAGAAGAAGAACCCTAGATGTATATATATGTTTGATCATTTGTTTATACCATTTTGATGATTCATGTTTCGCGTTCTCATACTTGACACGTACTCGATGATTGACAGCTCTTCTGATTAGAATTTTTTTTATTTTTAAATTTGGGTTATCTTATTATGAAGTGTTTTCTTTCATTGAAGTATATTCAACAATGTCAGAACGGAAGGCTATCAATAAATACTATCCACCGGATTTCGACCCATCGAAGGTGAAGAAAATTAAGAAATCCAAGAAAACTGGACCTTCATCATGGCCTACGGTTAGATTGATGACGCCGTTTTCTATGAAATGTTTGAAATGTAATGAATACATGGCCAAATCTAAGAAGTTTAATGCCAGAAAGGAGATCACTGATGAAAACTATCTGGGTGCAAAGATCATCAGATTCCACATAAGATGTCCAAGATGCAACTCCGAATTGGTTTTCAGAACGGACCCCAAAAATGCCGATTTCGAATGTGTATCTGGATGTAAGAGAAACTACGAAAAGTCCACCACAAATAATGCCTCTACAAAGGCAGCCACTGATGAAACATTTGACGACATGCTCTCTAGACTTGAAGAACAAGACACAATAGAACAGCTTAGTAAGGAGGGTAAGAAATTAGAAACCTCCACAGAGACGGGTATGGAACAACTCGAGAAGAGATTGAAAGAACAACAAAGAGAGCAAGAACTCATAGATGAACTCGACGATCTTCAAAGAAGAAGCCGAAAGATGGAGAAGCTGAAAGATGAGGTTCAAGCCAAACAAGATACAGCATCTCAACAAGAAGCAGAAGACGAAGAGGAAGCCAAGAATGCATTTAAGGCGTTTAAATCAACTCAAACTGTAAAACAAGTCAAATGGACACCTCTAGCTTTTACCTCTCAAGTTTTAGCTAAACCTATTGTTGCTAATAATCCCCTTGTATCTGGGTATTCTTCTAGTGATGACGACTCAGAAGATGAAGACGATACTCATGTTTCTTTGAAACGTAAACCTTTAATGACTAATGCCCTTGGTATCTCTATTAAAAGAACTAAGTACTAAACTACTTGTATACTACATCGATGCTAATATATAATAAAAAATAATTATTTAAACAGGTAATACTAATATACATAAACAGGGTGAAGACTAATCCTTCATTTTGGAGTAACCCTTAACAACAGTATTCTGGACACCAATTCTTCTGTTTTCTATGGCAGCCAACAAGTCTCTTAAAACAATGCCTTGCTCTTCTCTAGCTTCTCTAAATCTGATACCATTATCACCTCTAGAGTGGATAGAGCTACTCTTCGAAGCATTGGACTGCATCCATGAATATTTCTTTTTCTTGGAACCACCCATCATTAATGAGGCAGTAACGTTAGTTTGCTTGTGCTCCTCGGCAAATTCCTCTTCCTTCTTCTCTTCTTCTAGTCCTAATTGGATTCTTCTACGGATTCTCTTTTCTTCTTTTTCCTTTTGTTTGACAGCGATCTCTTTCAATGCAATGGATATGTTAGACTTTGAGCTACCCACAGAATGTTTATGCTTGGTAACTACTGGGAGACGTCTATGCCTTGACATTATAACTGTATCGGTGACGACATTGGAAATATAATTCTCACACGCCACAGACATCAAATTCATCAATTCTGGATCCATTTCTTTCATTTTCAAACCTTGTTCTTCCATAACTTTATTCATAAACCAGGCTAATTGTTGTGGTTTCAAGAAATTGTTAGGTTCTAGTTGCTTCTTCGAGACGGATAGACCTCCCACCATGGCTTCCTCTTCGGCACGGATATTCACACCAGCAGCCGCCACGGCATCTGTTAACTCTTCTGGGTTTTGAGATGGTTTATTTGCTGCTTTGGATGGTTTCTTGATGTCCTTTTTACTGTCCTTTGTCTTCAATTTATCATTAACTGTGTTGTCGTTTATTGTTGTTGTAGTTATCGCAGCTGTAGCTGGAGTTGCTGTATTTGTTGTTGCTGTTTTAGCTGATGTGGTTGTTGGAACGGGAGTTGATTGCTTGGACGATGTAGAAGTTGTAGACAATTCCATTTGAGATGTGCCTACATTGACAGTTCCATTAGTAGGTGCAATAGTGGATGCATTGGTTGTTGTTGTGGTTGGAACACTCACGTTTCCGAAATAATCATCAGTGGACAGAATGTCCTCCATTGAAATAGTGGCCTCCACACCAGAGGGCGTCGTCGCTGACATGACTGCAGGTGTAGCGAGAACGGGTGTCCCGAGATCCAATGCTGGTGATGCAGACTTACTCAGATTGCCATCCAGTTTTATCTTTTTCAATTCATTTGGATTCATGACTTCTGCTAAATCCAAATCAGACAGCAGTCTTTTATTATTGTTGTCAGTTGGAGCAGACATCTCTATGTGTATAGTATTTGTAAACTCGCCAAATACTTGCTCCCTTTCTAGAAGTATTATAACTGTAATTCAATCTTGTGTCAAAATGGTGTTCAGTCCTGGTGCCATTCTATTCACCTTTTACGCACACACGATTTCAATATTATTCAGATTGATGAAATCTGGAAAAGGCCGGGTAAATAGTCTATAGTCGGGTCGATGATATATTGTCAGGGCTGTGCAGTTTCCGAATTTTTTTTTGAAATTTTTTTTTATTTTAAGTTAACTGGAAAACTAGTCTTCAAGATAAAACTAAGTGGTTTTAATACTAAAAACTATCAATAATGGCTGCTGCATCTAATAGCAAACCAAAATCTAAGATGATAACTTTCCAAGGTCATCAAAACTTCAGACACAGATTGATACTGTCTACCTTGAGTGGGAAGCCAATTAGAATAGACAAGATAAGATCAAGTGATATGAACCCAGGTATCAGAGAATATGAAAAGGATTTCTTGAGATTACTCGACAATGTGACAAATGGGTCAGTCATTGAGATCTCCATGACAGGTACCACTGTGATTTACAGACCCGGATTGATTATTGGGGGTAACTTCACTCACAGTTGTCAAAGTAGTAAACCTTGTGGTTACTTCATCGAACCAATGCTTTACTTAGCTCCATTCTCTAAGAAGAAGTTCTCAATTGTCTTCAAAGGGCTCACAGCTTCCAAGACTGATACAGGTTTGGAATTCATCAAATGGGGGTTACTACCTGTGATGGAAAAGTTTGGTGTGAGAGATGTCGAACTACACATCTTGAAGCGTGGATCTCCTCCATTAGGTGGAGGTGAAGTCCATCTTCTTGTGAATTCATTGATCCCACAGCCAGTCACAGTTCATGTGTTGGACATTCAGAAAATTTCCTCCATCAGAGGTATCGCATATTGTACCAGAGTTTCACCATCCGTGGTGAACAGATTACTCGATTCCTCCAGATCTGTGTTGAAAGGAACAGGTTGTGAAGTCAACATCACCACAGATGTTTGGAGAGGAGAGAATTCAGGTAAATCTCCTGGGTTTGGCTTAACCTTATTTACTGAATCTAAGAAGGTGCCATTCAGATATATTGTGGATGATATTGGTGTTGGTGGTGAAACCCCAGAGGAAGTTGGTGAAAGGGTCGCTTATAACTTATTAGAACAAATAACCAAAAGTGGATGCATGGGAAGAAACCAATTAGACCTAGCATTTGTGTATATGGTGATTGGGAAAGAGGATATTGGCAGACTGATTGTGAGCCGTGATCAAATAGATGAAAAACTCGTGCTACTCTTGAGAGATATCAAAGAGGTCTTTGGTACCGAATTTTATTTCCAAGAGAGTGATGAAGATGATAAGTATTTGATCGCTACAGTGAAGGGTATCGGTTTCACTAACGCTTCAAAGAAAATTGCATAGTTTTAAGAAAAGATCTGTATATTATTATTAACGTTAATATAAATTAGTAACCAGTAATGGCAACATGAACAAATAGTAAAAAAAAATGGTATATATATATATGTATATAGAAAAAAAGTAATGCTTATTCAAGTTTTAATGGCATATCCTGAAGTTCATTAAACAATCTAGTTAATGAACTTTGACTGAGATCTGTGTATTTGACACGTTCAGTGAACCAATCTTGGAATATTTCAGACACAATATATTTGGTCTTTTGGAATAATTTGAATTCATTCATGAAGGCTGCCTTAACTAAGATGATCTTTGTCATGAGGGTATTCAATTCTTCCACAAAGGATTGAAGAATGTTCACAATGTGATCAATTTCGGATCCCTTTGTGTCGGATCTCCCCTTAAGATGGAATAATCTTTCATTAGCCCTTGTAACCTTGGTTAAGAGGGTATGAATTTGCTTTTCTGAGGTAGCCTTATAAGTGTTCATTCTTTCAATAAGGAAATGCAAGGAATTATAATAGTCCTGAAATTTCTTAAAGTTTTCCAATATCTCAGAATTCACCACTCCCATTTCGTCTTCCTTCAACTGCTTTTCAGTAGTCAAGAATTTATTCACCAGTTTCAAGATAGTGTTGATAATAGAAAGATTTTGGCCCTCTTCATCGGCAGTTCTCTTTCTATTTTCAACTAAATTATCTAACCCATAAACTGTGCTGTTCACACCGATGAATTGATCAATACATAAAGCCAATCTCTGACCATCCAATGCTAATGCCTCTTCTCTTCTCTCGATTCTTTCTGCGAGGAAGGCAATCTTATTCCAGGAATCTGCAAATCTTGTCAAATTTGAATTAACCTTGATGACATTCTCCATGAAATCATAGTTTTTATAATTGATTGGGCTTTCATTCCAAATTTGGGTAATACTATTAATCACAGTTTCATTTCTAACTGTCTGGTTAGAATCTTGGTCACCAACATTATCATCCAAATCAGATTCATTATCTCTTAACCCTTTCAATGCTTGATCTATATTAATCGTGAATCTCTTCGGTAAATTCACACGGACACCATTAAATTCATCGGTGACCTCTATGTTAGCAAATTTCTTCCAATTAGAAAAGTCATTGGGCACAATCAAAAACATGATAACCAGGTTTTCCTTGGATAGCACAGGATGTTTCACCAATTCATAAAGGAATCTTTGTAAACCTCTTCTTCTTTTTTGCAGAAATAGAGGATCATTTGTAGAAGCTACTAGTAAAAAGGTTAAAGTTAGTATATTAAGGTTCGAAAACGGGGAAATGAGTAGTTGGACTTACTTGCAAATTTCTTAGGTGGGATATCAGGCAACAATCTAAATGGGTACTTCTTTAAGAGAACTTCTAATAGCCAGGCAAAGTCGCTGTATCTCCTTATGATTTTAGTTTCGCCATTGGTTTGTTTGTTGTTGTCAGTGTAATATTCGGATGGAAATTTCATGTTATGAGTGATTAAGTAATTGATATGTTTGAAAACTAATCCTTCCTTCTCTGGAATCTCCTTCACTCTTAGAAGGATCTTATCGTCACTGTTGTGGTAACTCAATGGGTTAAAGTTTTCAACAATTTCATCAGACCAGATGCTGGTCTCAGCTGGTCTAGTGGTGTCGTCCTCATCGTCATCTTCAGAATCATCATCATCATCATCGTTTACAGGATGTGGCGATGAAGCATTCAGTAGGGGGTCCACCACAGATTGCTGTTCCGGAGCAGGTGAAATGAGGCCATCATCTGATCCAGTTGGGCTTTTATCATCTAGTACATTCAGATGACTAAATTGTTGGTTCATGGATTCGGCAGAATTGTATGCCCCCCAAGTGTTGTCATTTAATACGCTAGATGATCCCAATGCGTTCTGATGTGAAGCACCTTGTGATTTCTGGTCTGGCAAGGCCCAAGGGTCATCCTCTTCGGCTCCAAATAATGGTTGATTAAAACCGGATGATCCAAACACGCTATCTGACATTGTTAATCTATGAATATTGCAATTGATATTATAACAGTAGTATCTAATACAAGACAATACCTTTAGCCCCTGTATAGGTAAATAAACTTATTCTTAGCAGCTCTAAGCTAAGTTTCAAAAAATGAGGAAAACACAACAAACAATTAAACCCTTACACAGGGTATATTTCTTCCGCTGGGTACCTACTTATATACGAAAAACTATTCACTGTACTATTGAAACTACTAAATTCTTGCTTCAACCTCTAAGGTAATCAATTATGGCAACACCAGTCAATAGAGCTCAGTCCAGTACTAACAATGTGTTGAATCCAACGGCGTCGACGCTTGGAACGCCCATAGCGACAGGTCAATCTACCTCCAGCGCAGCTGGTCAACCACAATACAAACAATATAACAACGAAAACACATTTATATATCAAGAAACACTGAAATTTGAAAAGGAATTACAAAAATTAACCAATTCGATCCAACATTATGAACCAAACCCAGAAATTGCCTCTGATTTGGTCACGATAGTGGATAACATAAACAAAGAAGTGAACCAATTAGAATTACTTCATGACTTGAAATCCAATCAAATGCTAAAACAAACAGTCGAGAATGCACAATTAAATGATATATTGAGAAGTTCCCTATTAGCATTACACGAATATAGACAAGAATTGAATGATTTACCTAAGTTACCGATAGAAGAAGAAATCGATCTCAAAAAAGACAGATCTTCTCTGGAAAACATGGAAATCAAAGAACCAAACTTAGATGTCACAAAGAAAATGCTCACATACGCTATGAAATTATCTAAATTCTCTAAAATTCCAAGAACATTTGATGGCTTTTTACTTCCTAATAACTTTGTTTGGCCAGGTGATGATAACATGAGAAGGGGTGTGCTCGCTATGGCTTCTATGATGCCGGACAAAATTATAGCCAGTGAGAATGGTCCAGAGGAAACTCCATTGAAAGATACCAAGACTGACAACAAAGAGGAAGAAGAAAAAGAAGATGAAGATATGGATGATGATGATGACTTCATTCCTGAAAGAAGAAGATCTGATGTTGGTGAATTACCTATTGGAAAGGGGGAAACCAAAAAAGATCACGCTACTGTGATGGCTGAATTGGACCTCTTTGATGAATCCGATGAAGATATGGAATGAAAATAGAATACGTTTATCATTAATAAAAGCAGAAAGAAGGAACAGATTTCTATATATAGAAAAAAAGCAAAATAGAAAACGAAAACACTAAAATACGGTCCATTCTTTATTGTATATAATTACTTCTCTTTTTTACCTGCGTCATCTTTCTTAATATAACTAGCAACATCATTTTCGAATTGTAACAAAGCATCTTTCATATTAGCAAGTTCCTTGTCATCGATGATTCTACCAGCACCAGTAGTACTTTGGTCATACCATTCATTGAATTCAGACTTTATATCATCAAACTTTTTAGTGAACTCAACAATAGGAAGCACTGATTCAGCCAATTCAGCTTGATTATCGTAATCAGGCAATTCAGTTTGCTTCTTAGCAGCTTCTAGCAAGTTAGCAGTAGAGTCCAATTGCTCTTTCAATTGACTCAAACTAGAAGGAGGAGTAGGGGAACCCTTGGACTCCTTGACAACAGGTTGCAAATGGTATTGCTTCAAGAAGTTACTTATCTTTTTCCCATAAGGACCGTTAAACAAGAGCAAGACAGCAATACAAGCAACATGAACCCAGAAGTAACAATTACGCCATAAATCAATAGATGGTCTGAAATCTAAAAGAACAAATGGTTGACAAACGTACCCAAATGCGGATTGTGTGACAGCCCAACAAATGATATCATAGACAGGTTTGAAACTTGATACATTGGAGTTATCCCTTGTAGCAAAAATAGGTCTGAAGTTTCTTCTGAACACCTTTCCAACAGTTTGCATGAATGCACCAACGATGAAAGTCAAATAATAACCAGGCTTAGTGCCGTGCCAAAAGGCCGACGTGAAAAAGGTAATGAAAGTAGGAATGCTACCAGGCTTCAATTGACCAGTCTTTGGATCTCTACTACATGTTCTTAAATAGATGAAGTTCTTCAACCATTTATTTGTGTTCATATTCCATGCTTCTAAACAATCGTGAACATTTTGACCCAATTCGAAGGCTACTGGATCAATATTCTGCACTCTGTTCCAATAAAGCTTCTGTGTCTTAGGGTCGTAGCCGTTATAACCTAATCCAGCCACAATACAACTTCCTTCACTTATAAGCCAAGCTGTATAATATTTAAGTCTATGAGAGATACCCAAGACATATAGGTAGACAACCTTGTATAATAATGAGCTAGACTTGAATTGGTCAGTAGTTGTGAACCCCATAGAGAGGTATGGACCAGAAGCTGCGAATAACACAGCAGCAAATAAACCTTGAAGAACCTTAACAAAAGCAATTCTACCACTCTTGGGAATCTTTCTCTTTCTTCTTCTACCTGGTTTTTTAGCATCAGGCACATCATCAAAAGCTTCAGTCAAGATGAATTTTTCATAATCGACATAATCAAAAGAAGGTCCCGTAACCAAAGAAGCATAGAAGAAACAATAACCAAGGTAAGGCAGCAATTTAGGATGTTCTAAAATTGCTCTAGATTTTTGATAGGTGTTCAACTCTTTATTGAACTTCTCAGGGTTTTTCTGATAAAGAATACCATCGTGGTATGACCAACCGAAAGAACTCAATTTCATAACCAACACCATTTGAGCACCTGTAATATCGATCTTAGTGAAATCAACCTCAGTAACAAAGAATTGAGCTCTTAAATGGTTGATACTCAAGAATAACATTAATGCAATCAAATTGATCCATGGCATCAATCTGGAATGATAATACTTTGTCACGAAATAGGTGAACATCGCATTGAATAAAAGAACAAAAAATCCAGTGTTCACTTCCAAAATGAAGAAGATATAGATAGAACTGATGAAGATGACAAAATAGTTCTTCAATTGAATCTTATGATCTGGTAATCGCTTGAAGATCGCACTGATTGGGAACGACATGAATAGACATGTCAAGATCTTACACGATCCAGCGTCTAACCCTGAGTTAGCACTGAGCCAACTGACCATCAATTGCAGAGGATTATGGATAGCCATTTTTCCAATGTTAGGAGTATCAGTTAAATGTAACAGAAGGATAAAGGAGAAAACCTAGAAAAATAAACAGATTTATATCGAAGCAAGACCATTAATGAAACAAGGGACCCAACGATTTTTTTTTTCGTCACATCGATGATCGGATTATTCGATTGTTTTAAATTTCTGTGTAAACACATTGAAAAACTGCCTTGTTTTATACCTATTTTTTAGTATTACTGAGGTTAATCACCCTTATAGAGATATAGGTTCATATCATAATTGATAATGTTCACATTGGCATATCATAGAAATGCCGTTGTCCTTCCGACACGGGTTACTAGCAAACTCTGTTTATCACCGATAGTTGCATCGAATCGGTCCCTCCTCCAGAGAAGACAATTCTTCGGATTATCCAATATAGACAGTTCCACTTCGAATTCAGAACAATCATATATAGTTCATAAGAAATTCACTCACTCACAGGACCTGATATATGAATTGATTTCATCTGTTGATAAATATCATGAGTTTATCCCATACTGCACGGATTCATTCATCAAGGCTAGAGATCCATTGGATGAACCATCTGTTGCTGGATTGAGAGTTGGGTTCAAACAATTTGATGAAGAGTTTACTTGTGATCTAACATGTAACAAACCTGATCTCGTGGTAGCCAAGTCTATTTCCCATTCTCTGTTCAGATTCTTAGAGACTGAATGGACAATCGAGAAAATCAATGATACCCATTGTAAGGCAGTTCTCAATTTGAAATATGAATTCAAGAGTGAACTTTACAATAAGGTGAGTTCATTGTTTGCCAAACATGTTGCCAGTGTGATGACCAAGGCATTCGAGAAGAGAGCATATGATGTGTCCAAGGCTAGATCGGATCCAAGTTCCAAGATTTAAATTAGTTCCTTGCTACTCTCAGCATCCTGTATTAGTATCTTTGATCACACCCATTTATCTAGACTTTATAGATTACTTTTGTAAATATATCATTTAACGAAATCATGAATAGCCGATCAAATTCACCAGCTTCGTAATTTATACGCGCCATAGTTGACTTATGCAACTGATAACGAATTTTGAAGTTTTCAAGAGAATTGGGCCTTCCTTCTTCTTCCCATTGCAATTGGTATATTAGCTTAAATATCTTAGATAACCATAACCATGAGTTCAGAAGAAGTCCAAATTCCAAACCCTGTCTCGGGGAGATTTTTCGAATATGCATTTAGACTTTTGGCATTTGAATTTGGTGACTTAAACTCCGAGAAGATTGTCATCTTCATTGGTGGTCTCGGTGATGGGTTTCTGACTGTTCCATATTTACCTCTACTATCAGATGAATTAAACAAGATTGGCTGGTCACTAATTCAAATTCAAATCACCAGTTCTTATATCGGTTGGGGAACCGGATCTTTGGCAAGAGATTCTAGTGAAATCGGTAAACTTGTGCAATTCTTGAAAACTTCCAAGGGTGGCTCTAGAAAGACAATTGGTTTGATGGGTCATTCTACGGGGACTCAGAATAATATCCACTACCTAACACAGTACACAGATAAAACCCCAGGTGAGGAGATCGAGTTTGGAATCTTACAGGCTCCAGTGTCCGATAGAGATGCCATGGGTATGTTCATGCCTCCTGACGTGTTGAAGGAATCTTTGGAATATACAAAGAATGCTATTCAAGAAGGTAAGGAAAAGGAATTGGTACCATCTAAGTATTCTGAACACTTCTTTGGTGCTCCAATCAATGTTTACAGATGGAACTCTCTTGCTTCACCTAGAGGTGATGATGATTTCTTTTCGGCCGATCTCACAGCTACAGATCACAAGAAAACCTTCGGAAAGGTTACCAAGCCATTACTTGTATTGTATGGTGGATCAGACGAGTTTGTCCCCAAGGCTGTTAACAAGGAGAAAGTGTTTGAAGGATTCAAAGAAGCTACAGATTCTAAGTATTGGTCACCATTAAGTGAAATCGTCAAGGGTGCAACCCACAATCTTGGAAGTGGCTCCACCGATAATGCTGCTGAGAGAGCTGTGTCCCTTGTTGTGAAGTTCTTGAAGAACCTCTAGCTGCCAGACAACGATACCCAGAATACAGGGTTACATGCTGGCACTGTTATGTAAAATGACAGAACCCCCCAATGGAAGAAAAATTTTCGTTTTCGTCAAAGTTCAAAAGATTTATACTATTTAATCTTTTCCTTCTTTTTCTTGATAATTTATACAATATATATATATATATCATTACTTAAATATCATAATGGGAAATAATTCTCACTGAACAAGTATGTTTACGAAATTTTCTTTCCTTCAATAAGTCAATGTCCACTGAAATCTTCCAGTTTTTCTTTCTTATATTTTATTTATCTGATGACAACATTTCATTTTGATGCTTGAATTTTAGATGTAAGCACAATAGACTACAACGGTATCTGATACTTCTAATAATATATGCGAAACAAAGAAAATCTGGAGTCTTCTGCGACTTGCTGTTTTCCTTTTTAGATCAGTCCACTAACAAAACCATTTACTTATAGGTACAATGAATCAAAGAGGTAAAAAGGGTTTTAATAAATCATATAAACCCCTTCCCGTGGAGATTATTTATATCCCAGAGATTATCCCTCATAACCCATTATCTTGGATCATAGGTGTGGCTTCCTTTGTGAAACAACTTACTTCCATACGATCTAAAAGGGTCACCGTTTTGTATTCGCCCGGTGATCTCACATTTAAAATCGAGAACCCTGATGACATGATGTATATTTGGTCATCAGGATTCTTTGGTAAGGGTAATCTTTCCAGATCTGAACCAACCTGGTATAAAAGAACTAAACAACGGTTGTTACAAACTGAAAGTAGTGAACTAAGTGATCAACCTTCTGTGAATGAAAGTATAGTCAAAGAAAGACGGACTATTCGGTCGTTATTTAAACAAGAGAGACGAGCCCTTGACAATCTTGAAAGGCAATATAAGTTACAGGGTGACACCGAAAAATTAGCTACCCTGGAACAGGAAAGACATAACTTGTCTGCCAACAAAAAGAAGAATAAATGGACACAATCAACCGATATTGAGGATGATATGAGATTTGAAGATGCCGAATTGTTGATTGAAGATGATACTGATATCACAAATATTGAGTATTTAGAATTGATGCCAGTGGAGGCCATGTTTTTGTCTCTCATCGATTCAATTGATATTATCAGTGGTGATAATATTTACACTCCAGTCGAGTTATTCAAATTACTCTGTGAGGATAATGGACCAATAGTTCCAAATAATGCATTCATCATAAGGTTCATAGTGTATCTCCACTATAGATCTCTTGGGTGGTGTACCAGATCTGGGCTGAAATTTTCAACAGATTTCATTCTTTACAGTAAGGGTCCACCGTTTGCTCATGCTAAGTATGCTGTTCTGATAATAGACTCTTCAAACGAGCGCGGCAAAAACTGGACTCAATTTGCCTCAATCTACAGGGTTGTAGCTGGTGTTAAGAAGACTCTCGTTCTTTGCTTTGTTGATGTTCCGGATAATAATGAGTTCTCTACAGCTTGGGAATCAATTAACTCCACCAAAGATTTGAAAACATTATTTTCACTTTATGGAATAGATGAAATGGCATACTGTCGTTGGTCCCCTGCTAGAACAAGGGAATAACTTTGTATACTTTACTAAATACTTAATTTGGACTAAATTTTTTTATTAACAGAAAGCAGGTAAGTAAATTATTACATTATGTATAAAAGAAAAGTGTTTGATGTGGCCAATAAGTTACACTAACCCTTGGTATGCCTTTTCCACCCAGGCACAATCTCTGATCTCCCCTTCGAAGTCACCTAAATCTCCAGTCACCTTGGCTATGCAAACATAATTTTCGTTATCGGGAAGAATACATTTTGTTTGTGAGTTCCCATAAGGGCATGGACAATCCACTGGCTTTTCCACACAGTCAAATGTGTCATGACATAAGTATTTTTCACAGACTGATCCCAATTGCATATTTTGGTAGTCGAAAACTCTTTGACTTTGGAACCTTCTCTTATTAATATTCTGCTCACCACCAAAGAATCTATGGAACATACCTGCTGCCATAGCATAGGGTAAGAAAAACACTATAATTAACTGAACTGCAAGCATGGTAATATAGTTGTGTATATCTATAACGAATAAACTGTTTAACTCATCGGAGAAAGTGCCTAACAAACACGTCAAGGCTTTTTAATGTTCTTCAAAAATTGAAAAAAAAAACTTCCACAGCCATGAAAAGTTTTTAGTAGACGTTAGAAACGGTGTAAGAGAGGATAAGCTGATAGTAGACCTGATTACATCCTACAAGACACCAGTTAACTAAACATGACTAGTGCTGAATCATTTGAGGTTCTGTTAGACCGGTTAAAATCACAACCTAGCACAGATGAATTACAGGATACCCTCAAAAAATTAACACAACAGGAAATCACCGATGTTCAGTTGTTGGCGTTATCGTTGACGTTGATCAAGGGTATTATCCCCGAGGTATACGAATTGCACGACTCAAATATAAGATCTGATATTTGTAGAATGATGAGTAATAGAGTGGGTATTTCCCAATTGGTGCTCAAAGTGAAGACCAGTCCTGAACTCATCGTTTATCCAATCATATTGACAGACATCATCAATGATAAATGCTTTATTAATTTACTCAGAGATGCATCAAACAAATCCAAACTAAGAGAAGTAAAAGCTCTAATTGTGCATAAAATACCCTCTTGTTTGAATGAGGCGTATATCAATACCAAAGATTCTAGACTTGATACAATCACTAAACACTACCATCAAGTTATATTCCAACAACTAATCAAATTGTTGGAAAGTGAGCCATGTCCCTTAATACCACAACTTTTCCTTGAGATTGTTTCTAATAATTTGGATCACTTATCAATTATATTCAAAGACAAGCAACATCTTATTGCAATTCAAACTCAAAAGAAAATCATAGATGATAAGCTCTTTTCTAGATTACTTATTAAATATTTAGTGACTAAAGTTAATGACACCAATCATGACTCATACTCTAAAATAGTTGATTTTCTTCAATTGAAACATTGGGATTATATACTTAATCAATGTTCTGATTGCATGGATCATCAAGTTATGAAATTATTCATTCAACTGTGTTCCATTAAAGATTCCAATGGAGCTATTCCTCGACAACTAACACTAGCATTAAAGAAATTTGGGTTGAAATCATATCAATCACAGGTAACTCTATCATATCAGGAGTCATTCACTAAATTCATTGTCTTATTGATTAAATATTCAGATGTTGATCACATCACTGAACTCTCCAAAGATTCTGTTTTCTTGGATGCCATGACTAATCGATTAGAATCTACTTTACCCTTATGTAGATTTCTTGGGATGTTAGTAGGTGATTGTGTGTATTCGAGATTGAATAATGGGAAACCGATGTTTGCTATCGATTCTCATAGAGAAAGATCTATTGATTTCATGAAAGGACTTGGTGATTTAACATTACATGAATATTTGACATTGACTATCGATGAAGCCCTGAATAATATAGCAGATTCTCCTTCATCCAAACTCATTCCACTTGAAGTATCATCATTTGGTAATACCAAATCATCAACTAAAGAGTTGACATCGACATATATCGATTCAGACATAGAAGATTCAGACGATGAAGATCCATCAGTCGGTAGAACTAAGAAGGTAGCCACTCCTGTTTACTTAAAGGAATTATTATTATATCTACTTGCCAACTCTAAGGATGATAATTTGGCATTTGAAAAGAGACAAATGGCTCATTTGATTGCACCACAGTTAATTAGAGTCAAGAAGGGTTCCGATGAACTACAGTACTATGCGAATGCATTACTCGATGCTGTATTCACCATGATTGATGATTATAAATTTGAGGAATTTGAAGCATGGAAATTGTCCACCATGATTGCTATCACCACTGGTGATTTCCAAGACTCCACACAATTTTTGATAAACAATTTCATTTCTGGGGATATCTCTATGAATATGCGTGTTATGCTTTTAAGTTGTTTAAGTTTAAGTTGTAGAGAGTTAAGTGGTCAAAGTGATGAATTTGTCTTAGGTAAGAATAAAATTGATAACCTTGGTCCACAGGAATTACCTGATCATATTCATAAGCAATTTTTACCTTATGAAGATATCCCAGAGGATATCATGAAAACAATTGAGGATTCTACACATGCAAAAACTGAGTTGACTTTGACCAATGGTACCGTGACACGGATGTCTTCTAAATTGCAGAAGGAGAAATCTGGACAACTCAGTCAGAGTAAAACCAGAGATGTTTCATTCATCAATAAGGGTCTACCTAACCTTTACTTTTCTTTGATCTCAGTTTGGCATACTGTCAATAATAGAACAGGTAGGGGGTTCGCTCTTGGTACGTTTTCAAGCATTTTGAATTCACATTTCTTGAAGACGATAGGATTGATCCTTGATTGTGGATTCCCCTCGTGTACTGTACTTACTGAGATGTGCAAGGAGATGATTTTAATCATAATGGATGTACTGAAGCATCTCGAAATAGAATTCGAGAGTACTACCTTTGACTCATTATTGTATTGTTTGAAGACCATTCTCCAATTGGAGGCTGGTCTATTGAAGACCTTCTTTATTGCAGAGTTGATTGAAATAAGTAATACTTTGGGATCCATATATGGACAAGGTTCTATCATTGAGAAGACTAGTGTTCAGAATTGTTATACTCTAGTGAAAAAGATAGAAGATGTTGTCTCTTAAGTATAAATATGTATATATATATGTATATAATCTTTGCTAATAGAACATGCTCCCGGTAGTGTAAAGATGTGATTCACGCATTACGCGCAGAAGATTTTCAGTTTTTGTCAAATCCACTTAAACAACTGTGTTATTTGAATGTATTCAGTAGGTGAAATCAATTACCATATACAGAAAAATGTCTGCTTCAGAACAACCAGAGGCAGCATCACAACCACCTAAGGAATTGCCGAAGGCAGAAAAAAAGAAGACCCCAGAATGGATTGTGAATTATAATTTGATCTCTGGTGGTCTTTGGTCCTTTGTTTTCATTAACACATTAATTGTTGGGGCAGTTTATTGGCAACCACAATTATTTGATTTGACTTCTACTTGGACTTCTATTATTCAATTATTCGCCTTAGTGGAAGTTTATAACTCAGCTGTGGGGAATGTTAGATCACCATTATTTACTACAATCATGCAAGTGGCCTCCAGATTATTTGTGGTTATTGGAATTTTCCAACTTTTACCTTATTCTCCAGCTAATACCCACTGGGCTTATTTCACTCTTTCCATTGCATGGTCTGTGACGGAGATCATCAGATATTATTATTATGCCATTAACATTTTAACTGATGGTGAACCACCAAGATTATTGAAATGGTTGAGATATAATTCATTCATTGTGATGTACCCATTGGGTATCTCATCTGAATGTTACATGGCTTATTTAAGTTTAGATGAAGCTGAATACATTTTTGGTCCTATTTACAAATATTTCTTCATTGCAGTGTTATTAACTTATATTCCTGGTTCTTACGTTTTATATGGATACATGCTTAAACAAAGAAAGAAAGTTATGAAGCAGTTAAAGGAATCAAAGAAAGACTGAAAATAAAAATTGTGTTTACCACGACCATTTCTGTCTTTGAAAAAAAAAAATTGAAAATTTTGGACGTTTTTATGAAAATTATGTTATTCTATATACTATTTAATATAAGATTACTTATAATATCAGTAATAAATCATGTTTAAACAATCGATATTGACTGCTGTGAGACCATGTCTAGTGAGACCTTCACCAGTGATGGCAACTCAATTACGTGCATTCTCATTTAAAAACTTTTTAAAGCAAGAACAACAGACTACCACCACCACCACCACTCCACAATCTATTGCAAACTTGTTACCACTCAAATACGAACAAAACATATACGCCACCATAAAGATCCATGAAAGACCTTATTTGGTCACCGAGGGTGATGAGGTGATCTTACCATTCAGATTGAAACATGGTGAGATCGGTGATCTTTTGACTTTAACCGATGTGGACACTGTTGGATCCAAGAACTACACTTACCATGTCAAGGATGGTTCCATAAGTCCCGAAGCTCTCACTGTTAAGGGTATCGTGTTGGAGAAAACTAAGAAGCCTATGTATATCAAGGAAGTCACCAAGAGAAGAAATAGACACACTAAGCATACTAAGGTGAAGCACGATCTTACGGTGATTAGAATTACTGAACTGAAGTTAAACATCTAAATACAAATTCATCATCCATAGACTGAATGAGGGATCAAGTATCACTCTCTAAATGTCCTTTTGTTGGCATATTCCTAGCCCAAAGTTATATATAAATTAGAAATATCCTCCAAAGAGGATTTTTCTCATTATTTAAAACGTGTACATATAATACAACCCATTTATGAAAATATGAATTACCAATAATAGTACTGTAGAGTCATACATTTATGTAGTTCAAATATTAGTAATTTAATCTAAATAAAGAAACATAATTAGACACATTTTCTAGAATAGCCGCACTTTAAAGCGACCTATTTTTAAATTTTTTTTCTTTGACTTACAACTTGAATTAACCTCCAGTTTTATTGGAGTTAATCAATTACTCTAGACTAACTAGAATATATAGCATACCTTCAATATGACATTTCGGCATAAGAAATCCACTGAGCCCAAGGATCAGCTTCCCAAATTCTTATATGATCAGATACCTACAGAGATTGCAAACAAGTCGGTTCTAAATACAGAAATCAGTTCATCCCATGACTCTCCTTACGGATCATTGGTAAAGTCAAGAGCGGTGTCCCCGAACCCACCTAAGAAAATCTCCACAAATGGTAAAGAGTCAAGAGTGGCGTCTAAAGGTACTAAAACAGCATCAAAATACCCAAGGGCAAACAAGAAATCATCAACTTTGGCTTCAAATAGACATTCAAAGGAGAAAATGAAACGGAAATTGACCTTAGACACTAATATGGATCATAAAGCCCCGGTGGCATCAATACCAGTGAAGATAAATCAAAGCAATAATGGCAATCTCTTAGAAAGGCCTTCTAGCAGATCTGCTTCATCGGACTCAACATCGAGACCTAGAATGCCATCAAATAGTTCAACTAATTCATCTAACGGTTCAGCGAACAGAAATATGTTAGAAGTTCCCGCCGTTAGAAAAGCATCCGGTAATTCCCCATTATATGATCTTGCCGATAAGTTCCCAGCCATTTTGGGACACTCTGATGGATCCTCTAACATGCTGCCACAAATACCAGTTCTCCCTCAAGAGAATAAAGTTTACTCCGATATGCCTCCAATACCACTACCTACGATGAATAAAGATGAATTTTCATTCGAATTCCATAATGAATCAGAAAATGAAGATATACCAGACTACCGTAGTAGTTCTTCGGACAGTTTGATAACGCCTTGTACCTATACCGGTATTGGAACAAGTTCGTCTACACTCAAAGATGAACTCGCCAATAGTGAAGCACAGAATGGATTTAGTTCAAGAAAAACCATAACGAGAGGGTTTCCTTCAACGAGTTCTACCCTGGCATGGTCTCCTAATAACCCAGAAGATTGGACAATGGACCATGTGATTGCATGGTTAAGATTGAATAATTTCAACCAAAGTTGGATATCTGGTTTTGAAGCCAATAATTTAGAAAAGGATAAATTCTTACAACTACAGTCCTATAGAGAGATAAGTAAATTTTCCGAAAATTTTGACAGTGATTTATATTCCACCCCAACTAGATTTGTTCAAGTGTTACGGAGAACTCTGGGGAAAACCCAATCAAATGCATTGGCTTACCAGGAAACTTCAACTTCACCTGTGTCAATGCTATCTGCATCATCTGGTGCATCTTTTGAAAATGATGCTGAAAGTCAATTGGCATCTCTACCTTCTAATAACAATAGAAAATCATCAACCCAGAAAATGAAATCAGCCAGTGCGGCAAGCTTCTTGGATCAATCGGATGAGATGGGTGCAGAACTGGTTCCTGTCGTATCTGCTCCGGCGTTACCTCATAGTTACCACATTGGAGCTGCTAAGATGTCTGCGGCTGGTTCTGAAAGAAATCCAATTAATAGTCCAAGGCAAGACTCGCTTGAGAATTCTTATGGGAACAATGCGTCAAAGGCTATGTTTAGAAGACATCATAAATCCAATTCATCTGATTCTTCTGTGGTATTGAACTCTGCTGCACCAACTTTAACCGCATCTTCACAGTTTGAATCATTACCTTCAGCATCGAGCTCATCACCATATCCAAGTCCTTATAAGGGTAAGCATGAAAGAACAAGTTCCAAAGGATCTATTACTGAAGTTAACACTCCTAAAGGTATATTTACAAAGTTCTTTGGGAAGAGTAAGACAACTGATATGGCTGCACCAAAGGGCTTTGAGAGTGATGAATCGCCTGTGAGTCCATCATCATTCAATTCACTGAACGACAAAAGGCCTAAGAAGACAACATACGATAGCGATAAGAAAAGACTGAGTGTGTTCATGGGCGATCATTATGTCAATGACAAAAATGTTAGAAAGCTTCCACCAAAGGGTAATCTCAAGAGCATACCGAAATTTGAGAAATTGGGTCCTGTTGGTAAGAAACCCTCCCCAACAGGTAACACTATTCCTGTTGTCACAACGTCCACATTACACTCACAAGCATCTGTGTCCACCTTGAATGCTAAAACTACTCCTAAACTTAGACCTGGATCTAATGAATCTACAAAAATTAGTCATAACTACCTACAGCCAAGAGGTTCAACTTTCACATTAGACAGAAGATTGAGACCAGTGTCAAAGAAAACGAATGCTGACCTTTACATTTTAATCAGTGCTGATGATGAGTCTTTTGTCCCTATCAATGTTGCCAATATTGCTACTCTTCCTGATCTTAAGTATTTGTTAATTGATACTCTAAATTTGTCAAAGACCAAAGAAACAACCTTCAGATTGACAGATTTTGGTAGTGAACCTGGTGAACCATTGGATGATGAATCTTTTGAATACATAATGGAACGGAACTTCCTCGGTGGTATGTGTAAGTTGCTAGTTGATCAGCCGAATAATGAACCCGAAAACAAGAATGAATTAACTTCAATCATCACTGGTTCATCATATTCCAATTCTGTGATTTCGAAGGACTCTTATGAGAAATTGGTGGCTACTCCTCAATACATGATTGAATCACGTTCGAAAGATAGTTTGGATTACTTGACCTTCAAGGAAAATTTCCGGTCTCTAAATGATATGTCCAAGGGTAACAGCGATAGTCCACCTCCTGTTCACAGAATAAGATCTGCCGCTAGTTCATCTCTAACTAGAGCTAGATCTATCACGACTACTTCAAACACTGACAATGATGTATCATCATTGTTGAGTGGGCATGATAGAAATTCATTTAGAGTGATAAGATCTGAAAATAGAGAGGTTGATTTTGATAAACGTCGTTCCACTCCATTCGTTAAGCAGGATATGAACAGTTTGATTGCTCTCAGAACTGCGCCAAAACCACCAAATGGATCTGATGATAGTGTTGCATCCCCAAGAAGAATTGGTAATAGAAAGGCTCCGCCAAACCACAGTGATGAGAGTTTGAATGTTTCGTTATCATCTTTGAAAAGGTTGACTACGATAACAAGAAAATCTACTATCAAAAGAAAACCAACAAATGCTTCTCGGAGACACTTTGATCCATTCAAAGAGAATGAGATTAAATTTGATAAGAATATTGATGATGAGGAAGAAAGTGGGTCAAGTGACGATTCAGATGATGGCTTATTTGCCAAGGTTCCTAAGGCAACTCCTGAGAACACATTACATGTTAATGCCGATGTGATATCTACAGTTTCTGGTAGTACTATGAAGAGGGATGACACATCCACGTTCTTGTCCTCTTCCACTGAATCATCTTTGGATATCAGACCTCCGCCTGAAGTTGTGTTGGATCATTTAGAAGTTTATTTCCCTAATACTGATTTGGATAAGTTAATCATCAATGAAGTTGTAACACCACCTGTTTCTCCTATTGCCGAGTCTCCAACAAATCCACCGGTTGAAAGGGTTAAGCCACGGAGAAGAGAGAAACCAAAGAGTGTTGTGATCAACGAAGACGATAAGATGCATAGAATGAAGAGTATCAGAATTGTGGCCCAAGAGGCAATGAGAGCTGCTGAGAGACAACATAAGAGGCTAGGTGATAATAATCTGTTAAGAAGAAAGAGTACCAAGATGTGGGGTCAAAAAGTTGTTGAAGTGAAACCAGGTAGCCATTCTGCTAGATATGTTAACAAACTGCGTGATCAAACTGGTAAGTACAAGGAATTTGCCTGGGTTAAGGGTGAGCTTATTGGTATTGGTACTTTTGGTAAGGTTTATTTAGCATTGAATGTTACTACTGGTGATATGATTGCAGTCAAACAAACTACAATATCTTCGAAATTTGTGAATAACAGGGCAACCAAGGAGATTGTGGATACATTCAGAGCTGAGGTGGATTCATTGAAGGATTTGGATCACGAAAATATTGTTCAGTATCTAGGTTTCGAAATGAAGGATAGTACCTACAGTATCTTCTTGGAATATGTGTCTGGTGGGTCTGTTGGTCATTTGATTAGAACCTATGGTAAGTTTCCTGAAGATCTTGTCAGCCACCTAACAGAACAAGTTTTGCAAGGTTTAAGCTATATACATTCAAAGGGTATATTGCATAGAGATTTGAAGGCCGATAATTTATTGCTTGAAACAGATGGTGTCTGTAAGATTTCTGATTTTGGTATTAGTAAGAAGGCCAAAGATATTTACTCTAATGAATCTGCGATGTCATTCCAGGGTACCATTTTCTGGATGGCTCCTGAAGTTATAGACAATACTGCACACAAGGGATACAATGCCAAAGTTGATATTTGGTCTCTTGGTTGTGTTGTTTTCGAGATGTTTTCTGGTAAAAGACCATGGCATGATTTTGCCATTGCAGGTGCCATTTTCAAGTTGGGTAACAAGTGTGCTCCACCTATTCCAGATGATTTGAAGAATGAGTTGAAACCTGCAAGTTTAGAATTTTTGAATAGATGTTTCACTATTGATCCAGAGAAGAGACCTACTGCTAAGCAGTTGCAAGCTGATAAGTTTACTCAGAAAGATCCAAACTTCAAGTTTGAAGAGACAGACTTTGGTAAGAAGATGGTGTTCAATGATAAGTTGTCCGAGAGAAAGGCTGAAATGATGTTGAAAACCAGTGGGTGATTGCCTATTTTCTAAATGTATACTACAAATTTGTAATTTTAATGAGATTTTTAATGAACTTTTAATATATTTACTGTGATGCTCCTGGTGCAGAAATTTAAAAATTATTTTTGAGCCGCTCAAAGAATTTTTTTTTTAAAAAAATTTTTTTTTTCAGTTTATTTAGTTAGTGATTGATACTACTTTTACAATTTCATTAATATTCAACAACAGTTTCAAGTTCAACAAAATGGCAAAGAAACAGCTTAAGAAACTCACTAGAGAAGAAAAGAGAAAACTTCGAGATCAAGATGACAAATCTCTTGAAATATTGAAGACTAGAATCGAAGAATTCGATCCAAAGCAAAATACTAATATCTCTAAATTTGAAGAGCTACCACTGTCAAAAGATACAATCAAAGGTTTGAAGGGGGCCTCATACTTAACAATGACTGATATCCAAAAGGAATCCATTCCAATTACTTTGAAGGGCCACGATATTCTTGGTGCAGCAAAGACTGGGTCAGGAAAAACATTGGCCTTCTTGATTCCGGTCATCGAGAAACTTGTACACGAGAACTGGAATGAAAATGATGGGTTAGGTGCCTTGATCATCTCACCTACCAGAGAATTGGCTATTCAAATTTATGAAGTGTTACTGAAGATTGGTAAATATAATTCCTTCTCTGCTGGTCTAGTTATTGGTGGTAAAGATTATGCATTTGAGAAAGACAGAATCGGAAGAGTCAATATCTTGATTGGTACTCCTGGTAGAATCTTACAACACATGGATCAATCTGCTACTTTGAATCTAAATAATTTACAAATGTTAGTGCTAGATGAGGCCGATAGGATCTTGGATATGGGATTCAAGAAAACATTAGATAGTATCGTCACTAATCTTCCACCTGAAAGACAAACTATTCTATTCTCCGCTACACAAACTAAATCTGTGCAAGATCTAGCCAGATTGTCACTGATAAATCCAAAGTACATCAACACATCAACTGATGAAGAGGCAACAACTCCAGAATCATTGGAGCAATCATATGTTGTGGCACCATTGAATGAAAAGCTTAATATCCTATGGAGTTTTATTAAATCACACTTAAATAGCAAAATCTTAGTTTTTGCTTCTTCATCAAAGCAAGTGCACTTCATTTATGAATCTTTCAGAAAATTACAACCGGGTATATCACTTATGAAATTACATGGTAGACAAAAGCAAAAGGCCAGAATAGAAACCACAGTGAAATTCACCCAAGCTCAACATTGTTGTTTGTTTGCAACTGATGTTGTTGCTAGAGGTTTAGATTTCCCAGCCATTGATTGGGTTATTCAATTAGATTGTCCTGAAGACGCTTCGACGTATATTCACAGAGTTGGTAGATGTGCCAGATTTGGAAGAGCTGGTAAATCATTATTAATGCTCACTCCAGATGAAGAAAAGCCTTTCATAAAGAGATTAGAAAGCAAGAAAATCACAGTTAATAGACTAAATATCAAGGGCTCCAAAAAGAAGAGTATTCAAGATCAATTACAATCCTTATGTTTCAAGAGTCCAGAACTTAAATACTTGGGTCAAAAGGCATTCATTTCATATTTCAAATCCATTTTCATTCAAAAGGATAAAGAAGTGTTTGATGTTACCAAAGTCCCATTGGAACTCTATGCTAAGTCATTAGGTTTACCTGGTGCTCCAAAGGTTAAATTCCTTGACAAGGCAAAGGCCGGTAAACAAAAGGAATTAACTGATGAGCAATTGTTGAAAATGAAAGAAAAGAAGAACGCCTCTAGACAATTACTTTCGTTAGGTAAGGCAGATGAAAATGGTGATGTCAAGGAAGAGAAGAAGGTCAGAACCAAATATGATAAGATGTTTGAAAGAACTAATCAATCAGTGTTATCTGACCACTATTTGAAACTGAATAGTGATAACAAAGGTGATGATGATGAGGATGACTTTATGTCTGTGAAGAGACAGGATCACGAATTAAAGGATGATGAAGTTCCAGATTTGGAAGCTAACTCTTCTAAAAGATCCATGAAGAAGGCACTCTCCCGTAAATTGACTGCTAAGGCACAAGGAAAGGGTAGTAAACTTGTCTTCGATGATGAGGGTAATGCCCATCCAATCTATGAATTAGAAGATGAAGAAGATTTCCACAAGCAAGGACCAGCAGACCAATTGAAGGAAGAATTCTTGAATAAAGAAAAGGAACTCATGGCTGAAGTTGATCAAGATGATAAGGATAGTGCTAAGAAGAAGAAACAAGAGAAGAAGAGAAGAAGAAAGGAATTAGAACGGCAAGCCTTGGAGGAAGAGTTTGATTCTGAAGATGGTGGTTTCGATGTTATTCTTGGTGCTCCAAGTGATAACGAAAGTGATGTTGATTTGGATAGAGACATGGTGGCTTCTGAAAGTGAAGAAGATGATGAACCACCGAAGAAGAGAGCCAAGAAGTGGTTTGAAAAGGATGATGAAGATAATGACTCAAAGAAGAGCAGAAAGTCTGAAGAAGTCATTGAAATTGAGGAGCCACAAACTCTTAATGACTTGGAAGCTTTGACTGAACGTTTGTTACAAGGTTAAAGTTCACATACCGAATTGTTTTAATAGATAGAAAATAAAATCAATTATTTTTTAAATTACAGTAAATTAATTAAAATAGCTTTCTAAAGTAAAGCAAGAAGTTATATAGATAAATCGTTTAAAGGGATGGGTGGATTTTGTTATACAGGAGTGAAGGAATGTGGGGAAGGGAAAAGGGAATGTAATTCGTAAGAAGTTTGGATATATTACACAGAAAGACTATATCCGTAGGCAGAATTGTAATTATTGACGTTCTTTCTATAGATGTACTTTCTGACCTCATCAGCAACCCAGACAGTACTGGTGATAGCAGTCAAATAAAGCAAATCTTCGATGGTTAATGGCTCAGTTTGGAAAATGCTTTGGAAGAATGGAACATAAATAGCGCATAATTGACCAATAAGAGACCCACCAACGGCGGCATTGAACATCGTATTGCTCAATCCAAGTTCAAAGACAGATTTTGAGTAAGATCTGCAGGAGAGAGCGTTGAACATATCGAAAAGAACGAAACAAGTGAAAGTCATAGTGGTATCTCTTCTTGTGATTGAATCACCCATCTCTCTCACATACACAAACATTGTACCAATGATAACAATAGCTGCACTTTGTAGCACTCTAGTGATGACAGCCTGGGTTAAAATCTTATCAGTACGGGCTCTTGGTGGCTTGTTCATAACTTCTGGATCGACAGGTTCAACACCTAAAGATTGAGCTGGAGGACCATCCATAATGATATTAATCCAAAGAATTTGCATAGCATTCAATGGGTTCGGCAAGTTGAATAAAGTAGATAACGCAATCAAGGATAGGGCAGCAACAGATGTAGACAATTGGAAAGTCAAGAAGTTTTGGATGTTGTAGAAAATACCCTTACCCTCTCTTATAGCGTGTAAAATGGTACTGAAATCGTCGTCAGTTAAAACCATATCGGCAGCTTCCTTGGCAACATCAGTACCATTCATACCCATGGCAATACCAATATCAGCCAATTTCAATGCTGGTGCATCATTGACACCATCACCAGTCATGGCAACGACATCACCTCTCATTTGTAGAGCCTTCACAATGGCAACCTTATGTTCAGGGGTGGTTCTAGCAAAGACGGAAACATATTGGATAGCCTCAGCCAAGGCTTCGGGGCTCATAGAATCAATTTTATCACCACATAGAACACACGTTTCAGGATTAGTCAATGGCATACCAATCTTTCTAGCAATGTTCATGGCAGTAGTTTCTGAGTCACCGGTGATCATAATAACGTGGACACCACCTCTCATTAAGGCAGCAATGGATTGGTCAACTTGTGGTCTTGGTGGATCATTCATACCCATCAACCCACAGAAAACCAGCTCGGTAGGAGTGGTAGTAAATGGCTTAGAATTCTTAGCAAAAGCTAACACTCTCAACCCATCACTAGCTAAGTTATCAGCCATTTGGGAAATCAATTTCTTAGTTTCTTCAGTTAATGGCTTAACCTCACCATCCTTAGTGTAGTACATCTTGGACATATCAATGAGTTTTTCAACGGCACCCTTGACATAAGTTTCACATTTCGTCTTGTCACCTAAACTGGCAGAAACAGCCATATATTTTCTAGATGAATTAAATGGCAATTCGTTAACTCTAGATTTGGAACCTCTAATGTCATCCAAACCGAAAAGATTCAATGCTTCAATGATAGCGATGTCTGTTGGGTTACCCAAGAATTTTTCCTTTTCGACAGAGTACTTAGCGTTGTTACAGAAATTACCTGTCTCCATTAGATTTCTGACATCTTTAGTCAAGATTGAGTCATAATGCATTTTGTTGTCAATGTCAATGTGGGACAAGTTCATGTCAACAGTCCAAATCTTGTTCAAGGTCATGTGGTTTTGAGTTAAAGTACCAGTTTTATCAGAACAAATAACATTGACAGACCCCAATGTTTCGACACTAGGTAAACGTTTCACAATTGCCTTTTGTCTTGCCATTCTCAACACACCTAGGGCGAGAGTGACAGCGACAATGATAGGTAAACCTTCTGGAATGGCAGCGACAGCCAATGACACAGAGATTTGGAACATTTCTAACCAAGCTCTACCTTCTAAGACACCTATCAACCCAATGATAGAAATAACACCAAAGGAGAACATTGACAATTGTTGACCCAACTTATCCATGGCAGTTTGAAGTGGAGTCTTTGGTTTTTCGATGGATGACATCATGGAGAACACACCACCAAAGGCGGTCTTAGTACCTGTACCGATAACGATACCAGACCCATGACCATCTCTGACCAGGGTTCCCATGAATGCTATGTTAGATCTTTGATTAGTTGAGGTCATACCTTCAACTTTTTCGGTATCCTTAGATGAAGGATTGGTTTCACCGGTTAAGTTACTTTCATCGATGGATAAATGAACAGCATTTGTGATTCTGACATCAGCTGGGATTCTGTCACCCACAGCAAAATACACTAAGTCACCAGGCACAAGCACTGAAGCCATGACGGTCTCTGTAGATCCATTACGAGTCAAATGAGCCATCTCTGGGACCAATTTATTTAACGCTTCCAATGATTTTTCTGATCTATATTCTTGAACAAATCCAACTGTCACAACAATGACGATGGCCGCCGTAATAGAAAACCCATCATCAATGTTCCCCATTAAGAAACTGATCACAGCGGACCCAATTAACAGCATGATCATTGGATCACCATAGAAAGTTTCAATGAATTTTTTGAATAATGATTCAGCCTCTTCACCTTCTAATTCGTTAGTACCATACACGGATCTTCTATATATGATATCCTGTTGATTACACAACCCTGTAGTGGCGTCTGTCGTTAGTTCGGCTATGGTTTCATCGACTGTTTTGTTGGCGAATAATGCGGAAACAGAATTTTCAGCGGGCTGATCTAATTCTAGTTCATCGACAGAGAGGACGTCTCCCGAGTTTGTCAACGTTGTAGAAAAGGGATTATCTGATGTCATCTAATGTATATATAAGTTGATTCTCTAATGTGGGGTATTCTCTATAGAAAAATGGTGTTGTTGTTTATGGTGTGATAGAATTAATGAAATTATAGTGAATTCGATAACCGTGATTTGAATGTTTTTCGTTTTTTATTTCTGTTTTATATAAATAATCAATTGAAACAAGCACGCAATGGAGGGGAAGAAACTTCGCTCGAGCAAGTTAATTAATAGATTTATATTGATGATCAATATTAATCAAAATAAAGTAAAACTTGTTATAAGTATAAGTTGCAAAACACGAAACCCTCTCTGTCTATGTGTACGATCCGTTGTCCATTTTGCAAATTTTTATAATTTAATCTAAATTTGGCCATTATCGACTTTTAGACTAATCGACTAACAAGAACACAGCGCGGCCAGGGGCTAGAGCCAAGCGCGACCACGCGCACACCCGATTGAGGCTGAATCGGTTAATACGCGGGAGCCCGACTTATTTGATATATATATATATATTACAGTATATTAATATTAAAAATTAGATAGTGTTACCAATAGACTTAAGACAAGTCTTATTGATAGGCGTAGCATTCTCAGAATCTTTACCGTTAAACATGTCTCTTATCTTAGTGCTAGATCTGAGTGCCTTAATGATAGAATCTTTACTCTTCAATGATCTCCGTAATTCCAAGATCTCATCTTCCTTATCGGAATCATGAGATGATTGCTTCGATTTCTTCTCTATTATAGTTTTCTCAAAAGTTAGTGTCTTTAATTGATTCTCTAAATGAGTCACATACGATTTTAATTCATCCATTTTAGCTAATTGTTGTTTGCTTTCGGTCTCTAAACTTATCACAATTTGTTCAAATTTTGGATCTTGTAATTGATAATGCATTTGTAATTGAATTAATTGTTGGAGACTTTCATTTTGAGTGATGATCGAATTCATTGTATCAGTGTCATTCAATCTCTTGTAATGCTCCACTTGTTCATTCAATATTTTATTCTCAGCCATCAACTGAGCATATTCATGGGTCCCATCAGTAGTACTGGAAAGAGACGCCGTCGTCACCATTGTCACAGCAGGACTTCCCATTGGAGTAGAGTTTGCACTACTCTTTAATGTCTGTATTTGTAATCTCTGTTGCTCATTCTCTTTCAATAATTGATCAATGTATTTATCCTTATCCATAAACCCAGAAACTTCATTCTTCCGTACAGTCACAGTGATGTTCTTAGCTCTAGAGGCAAATCTTAAAGTATTCACTGTCTCTGCTAAAGTTATATTAGATAAATGGATAGTACACAATATTGCCACAATGGAATTCCCACTCAAAGCAGGTTGCAACAGTCTTGTCAATTTCGAATCTCTGAATGGTATATGATTATGGGAACCCTGTGATAACTTAGATATAACTGTACTCAATGCTAATAAAGATTTATTGATGAAGGAACCTTCCTTACGTCTCTCCGCGTGAGATGTGGCTCTCTCGGAACCAGCCAAATCACATAATGACAAAGTAGACAGTTTCTCCAGTCCAGTCAAAGGATCTCTGATTTGTAATCTTATCAAAACCACTGCATGAGATCTAGATGATCTAGCATTAAAATCGGTACCACCAGTTCTTCTAATTCTATCTCCCTTTTCAATGGTCTCCAATAATGACTCTGCACTTAACACTTCAATTTCTGTGAGCCCTATCACTTTAACACCATAATTAGGATCATCTCGTATTCTTAAATCATCATTTACATTAACATTGGCAGATGCAAATGATGTTCTTAAAGTGCTAGTGGCAGATTCTATATTTAATAAATCACATAATTTCTCATTATAAATTTCTAAATATGAGCAAGTCACTTTGATTTCTCCCTGGGTAGTAGATAATCTCTCAAATAGCTGATTCACACATAATTGAATCAATCCTTGTTCATTGGCGGAACCCTGCATGGAGTATGTCTTCCCTGATCCAGTCATACCATATGCGAAGATTGTACCATTGTAACCGTCTAAGCATTGATTAATCACTGGTTCCACAACACTGTGATACACTGTAGCGTTGGTAGCATCTGGATCAAAGACATGGTCATAAGAGTAATCGCCCATTTCGTAATTGGAGATGGTGTTTCCTGTCGAATTGATGTTCCATGCACTCGAATTAGAAGCAGTGAGTCTACCCTCTAAAGGTCTAGGTCTAATAGCCACCTTGATGGTCCCAGTGTATGCAGGACTGGCATTAACGGAAGACGTACTGCTGCTATTACTTAATGAACTGGATGATCTGAAAGATGCCCTGGATGCTGGTCTTATGGGAGTCGCAAATGATGACATTGATGATCTCGGTCTTAATGTTGGTGTAGTGAATCCAGATGATGGAGGGACAGCTGTTGTTGAAGATATAGAATTTCTAGGAGTATTCGTTCTGACTCTACTTGACGATGACGACGTTATAGTACCCAATGATGATGCTGGTCTGATTCTTGGGTTAGAGTTAGCCATACTGGAACCTGGTCTCATTGATGACCGCGTTGGCGTTCTGGAAGTTGACGAAGGGTGTGCAAATTGGGTCATTTTTCACACACACAAAAAAAATTGAATCTTCTTGGTATATATGGTTATTGTCTATAGATGATGAATTTATAAAACTTGGGAAGGGGTATCTAAAAGATATAAATCAAATAATTAATACAAGTTTCAAAAAAAAAAAAAAAAAACTAATATAGACACCGTGCGGCTCAGATTCTTTCTATTTACGTTTAGCCGAATTGGGTAATATTACCTGGTAACTAGACTAGACAATATCGGTATCCAAATTCATAGCAGTCACGGACACGATGTAGCACGACGTAGAACCAAGGTTTCTGACAATGAGATGACTATGTGAGATGTGACTTGAAGCAATGTATCCGACACCTGTAGAATGACCCTCTCTTAAATTAAATGTAGCACTAGTCACAAAGCCGACTAAATTTTCTCTATCAGGCACAGGAATTGGCTTTCCATCATCGGTATGACCTTCAATCTCTGTGTTAATGGATTCTGGAATGGCATATAATCTAGCAGAATCCTTAATATGGCCCTTCTTACAACTGATTTTGATAGGTGAAATGGGTAAAACCGATTTCAAACCATTTTCATATGAATTAGGAAGGTACTCACCGATAGCTATAGGCACAAAGTTGAGCTTGTTATATTCTGGTGATTTTGTTTCTATATCTTTGAGAACAGACATAACGTCAATTGGTCTCTTCAACATCCTCTCTAAACGTTCATCAAAATGAACATGATTACCTGATTGAGTGGTTTCTTCATTCTTTTCATATATACTCCAATATATTCTCAATGCATGTAAATATTCCCAATCACAACCAAATGGACGTCCATCCTCTCCGGGGATGATTCTACTCGAATCCGAGAACATACGATTGTAATTAACTCTTTTACCCACTGGTCTCTTATTATATTTTCTTTCAGCTTCAGTCATTTTCAAAATATTATTAGCGTAACCGGTCTTTGTGAATATTAAATCATCAAAATTCAATTTCCCCTTTTCAAAATCTAATTGATGCATCTGCTTGGTACCACCAATAGAAACATGGGGCACGTGAACCAATTGATACCAAAAGGCCATCACCCAGAACCATGGTAGAATCACTTCGTAACCTTTAGAAGTCTTGTAAATTAAGAGTGGAACAGATGGGGTACCTTTAGAATCAACAATTTGTCCTGGTGTGTAATGTCTTCTTTTACCAATTTGTTTCAAACTGCATTGGCCCTTGTATGATTCATTTCTACCTTGAATGCTCAAAAGTGCATTCAATGCAACCTTGTCAACACCACTTTGGGACTCTCTTAGCGCAATCATGGTATCAAGAATGTCATCCGTGTTCTGGTTTTTGTTATGTGGGGTTAATGGTTTAGTCAATAATCTGGGGTCATCCACTTTAAATGAGAATTGAGTTTTAGTAGGTAGAGTTGTAGTGTCACCGATGGTTGCTAATTTTCTCCAAAGTTTATAACTTTCACTACGGTTATTTTCATCTTGAACATTGAAAATAGATTGTAGTGCAGTCAATGCCTTAGGACCGGTGACTCTGATTGATCCAAGTGAGCGTGAACAATCTTGGAGAACGATGCTAGCTCGAGACGCCACTTCAGTGGTCAAGTACTCCATCAAATCCGGGTACACTGAAGGGTGCACTCTAATCACGGCTTGGTGTTTATTTTGGTCGGGGAATTCGTGTATCGAAATAGATCCTGGACCTAGGGGTGTTCCTGAATTAATTCTAATTATTCCCTCCCATATGGATCCACTCTGTGAATACCATTTCAACTTTGAAATGGGGGTATTATCACATATGTTTGTGAGAATGGGGTACAACTCCAAAGGACTATCCGTCGGGTAACAATCTAAAATGATAGTGTTAATGTATGAGGTATCCCACGCGACACAACCTTTCAATCTGTCTTGTCGACTTGTACGTCTGAAACATTTCATTGTGGGTTCATAAACAATGTTCCACCCCCATCTTTTGATCATCTTGGCACGTTTAGCGTGCCAAACGTGAGTTGGCAACCAAGTATATTTAGTTTGTCTTGTAGCATATTTTAAGGAGGTAAGTTTGTGTATTTTAGCTGTTTCATTGACACCCGTGTTATCGTATGATCCTATAAAGTTATTGATCTTCTTCATGGCGATCTGTTGTTGTTCACGAATTGCTCTCTCATGTGGTGGGAAACTCTGGAGTTCATCTAGTGAAGATTCTTTGGGGGTTTCAATTTTCTTGATTTGATCTTTCAAGAACTTAAGTTTAGCTCTCATATTCATTTTTTTCAATGTTATCAGTTCTCCCGTAGGTAATTGACCTGATAATTTATGTTTAGCTGCAAATTTCAATAATTTAGATTTCCGTTTTAAACTGTATAATTCTCTACCTCTTGAATGTTTAGGCTTTGTAGGTTTCCCCAATGAATTGACACCTTTAGTTTCTTTCTTTGGGTCTGAATCTTGCAATGTGAGTCCCATTTCACGGAGTGCCTTAGATCGTAATCTTTTAGGTATTCTGCGAACGTTATGACTAGCGGTTCTTCGTCTCATCTCTCTTGGTAAACTTTGGAAAACTCTTGTAGACGATGAATGCCTTGATCTTAATTGAGATTTTTCGAATTCATTGATTTCAAATTGTCTTGATTTCAGAAAGGAGGGGATATCCAATTTATTAGCTATATTATCTCTATTGATAATATTTTTATTAGAATTTTTAGTTGATGGATTCGTAAATGATGGATCATCGATTTCTGTTCTAATTAATCTTGAATTATACAATTTTGTTTTTTTGAACCCATGTTGGGGTTTATTATCTACAGGAGCAACTCTTTTGACCTTTGGTGGCATTGTATTGGTGTATACTAACAAGTATTAGTTCTTGTGTTTACTTGTTAACACACCAAAAAAAAAAAAAAACGAAAAAAAAAATAGAGATTTTTTAAATGGCTGTGGAATAATTAAAAGAATTCATATTAAGCAAAGGATATATACAGTTAAACAAGGTACCTTGAATCAAGAGGTGGAGTTTTAAATTTAGATATTTTTAAATCATTTCTATTTATTGTCATTAATTTAGCTATTTTCTTTAATTGATAGACTTCCTCTGATTGTTCTTCTAATTGATAAATTTCTTTAGAGTGTTCATTAATTTTTGATTTTAATTTATTAATCAATTTTTGATCATTACAAGATGATAATTTTAATATATTAATTTCATTTTCATAATTAGCTTGTCTTTCTAGTAAATCATTATATTTCTCCATTTCTTGATTTAATAAATTTTTTTGAATTCTGTAATCAGATTCTAATTGATCATTTTGGATTTCTAAATTGACTAATCGTTTACAGTAATCATCTATGGTTTCCTTATAAGTTGATGTTTTCAAATTTAATTCATCATTTTGTGAATTGACTAATTTATTTAATTTTAATAATTCATTTCGAAGTTTAGTTATCTCTAATTGTTTATTATTTGTAATAATTTCTTGTTTAATTAATTTATCATTTGTTAATTTTAATTCTGATTCTAAGAATTCTTCCATATTTTTTGATTCTTCACAGAATGTATTAAATTCTGTTTCTAATTTTAAAAGTTTTTGGATTAACTCATCTTTATTGAGTTTTAAATATGATTCACGTAATTTTTCCATAAGTTAATTAAAATAATTGATTAAATTTTTTTAAATATTGAAAAGAAAGATAGTTATAGTTAAAGGGGTATATCAATAGTGATATAATAAAATCTATTTAGATAATGTTATATATATATCCAATTTAGGTAAGTTAATTAAATGTAAACAATAGACGTCGATCGACTTGTCAAACACTCATCCTAACCCGTTAATAAATATTGACAGTGTAATTCAACCAAATTTTTTTTGTTTTGTAACCAGTACACTACTTATAATTAAGATACTCTCTTAGTGTCAGAGTCTCTTGTTCTGAAAACAAAAAAAAAAAAAATTTAAATTTTTTTTTTTCAGTTAATTATCGGATTACGGTGTGTATATATATATTATAATAACTAATTAAACAAGTGGGAAACAATCTAATATTATCATTCTTCAATATAATCATTTATTTACTTATCACTCTATCTGTTATCAAATTTGATTCCATTTTTGTATCCTTTCATTTATTAAAATCAAAATAGGACAGATATCCAATTGAAAGTTTTTCATCCAACTTATATATGACACCTTTCATATTATTACAATATTAATACTTTCAATAAACTATTTAGATTTTGGATTTATTATCATTATTCAAACTAATTACTCTCTGAAATTTTATATCATCTAGAATACTTTTCATTCCCAATACAAGGATTGTCCTCTTTCCCCATTTTTTTTTCTCTCAATCCTGCACTGGCTTTTCGTGTGGTTTCCCCCTAATCTTAACTATACATACATATATAATTAACACTTGGACAAAAAATGCAGATGGAACAACCAAACGCTGCTACTCCATTCTCAAATAATCCAAATGGTCCTCCACAAAATACTTTAACGGTTCCTACAAATCAACAACAATCTGGCCACCATTTTCAAGTGCCACACAGACGTTCATCAGTGTCAACTGCTCCATATACAATCCCAATGAAAAATAGTATATCAAATAATGCCACCAATAATACTACTTCATCTACTTCACAGTCTAATTTATCATCATCATTTAATAATGGGAGTCTGACCTCTTCCTCACCTCACACTGGTGGTCCAATTCACACTCACCATTACCCTTTCAATAATAATAACACCAATAACAACAATCCAGCCGCTGGAGGACCTGCCGATGAGGCATACCAACAACAACAACTCCAGTTACAACAACAGTTCCAACAACAGTTCCAACAAGCCCATGCACAGGTGCAAGCCCAACATAATCAACAAACGCTGAATATCCCCATGTTATCGAGAGAATTCGTCGTGAGACGTATATCAGAGGGTGAAACGGGTAGACTCAAGGAAGAACTCAAATGTGAAGCATGCGGTAAAGGTTATAAACATATATCCTCATTAGCTAAACACCTTTGGGAGCATACCCCAGAATGGCAAATGACTAAAAAATTGTTAATCAGTAAACATCAACAAGTTCAATTACTAGAGGCAGCTAGTATTTTATGTGGAATGAGTGATAATGTGTCACCTACATCTCCTAACGAAAATCCACAGGAAGAAGAAGAATCATCCGAATTTAAACCCGATTACGATTTAGTGAAATCTGAAAATTCAAATAAAAAACCATCAATATCATTATCACCTGAATCTGAAACTTTAGAAGATCCAAATTATATGCAAAACACTTCACACTCTTCTCCATCTCCATCTAAATCTCCCCTATCATCACAAGATGAAAGCAGTAGTTCCATTAATACACCTGCTCATGCACCTTCAACGACAACGACGAATCCACTCTTCACTACAACTGGTAGAAAAAATTCAATGTCACAATACCCACCATCAACTTTAAATTCATCTATATCTACAACTCCTCATAAACTATCATCTGGATCATTAAAACAACAATTAACTTCCTCTAACACTAATAACACCAATAACGGTAACAACAACAATAATGCAACCAATACTTCATTCGATTTTGGTGGATCCTCACTCGGATCTAGACGTGGATCATTCTTATTAGCTGTACCAAAAATTAATGAAGAAGAAGATGCAGTCGACGATGATGAACAAGAAGAAGCTGCTAAGGGTGTCGTCGATAATTCTAAACAATTTGTTCCAAGAGCTTCCGATGATGATATTAAAAGATCTGATGAAGATGAGGGTGTCTTTGGTGAAATGGAAAGTTGACCTGGTGGTTTTATTTTTTGTTTTTTTTCGTTTTTGTTATGTCAAGCTTTTCCCATACATCCTAATGTGTTTTTTTTTTTCTTTACTGTTTGTTCATCTGGTTCTTATTATTTCACTGTTAATATTTTCTTTCTTTGATTCCCCCCTATCTCATTATTACATGCTTTTCCTCCTCCCGTTTCATTTGTTCTTGTCTTTACTCTAAAACATATTTCTTATCCTTTTTTTTTTGTCTTTTTCTTGCTTTTTTGTTCTTTGTGTTTACTATAGTTACTATTCAATAGGTCTTTTTGTGAAAGTCCTACTCTAAAAAAAAAAACTCAGGTTTTTTACTATCTTTTATGTTTTTTTATAGGTTTGCTTTTCGAAGAGTGAATCATTTTTCAATTCAATTTTCTTCTCTCCCCCCCCCCCACTAAAATAGATTACAAGATGTTTTTTTTTTTGAATATAATATATATCTATTAAAATTTTTTAGAGAGTAAAGTATGCAGAAATGGAATGATAGAAAGTAATATACAAATTTAAAGAAATGAAAATAATGAATGCAAGTAGTAATAGAGATTTAATTTTCTCTCCATTGATGTGAACATTTACAACATTTATAAAAAGTCGTCATAGGTTCATCAGCAGATCTAATTTGTAATTGAAAGAAATATGCCTTATCAAATCCACAACTCTCCACTGGACATTGAGTCGCAGTTTGATCAACATTATCCCAAGCACCTTCACCACCTAAGACATCATCAATTTGTTTCCGTGGTAATTTCTTTCTTTCAAACATTTGTAATCCTACAATGGGGAATTCATATGGACAAGTAGGACACGAAAAGCAATTGGATCCATTAGTTTCCGATTTACAAACAATTAACATGTTTGAACAATATGGACAGAACGTTAACATTATCGAAATTATACCTTAATGGAAAGATAAAACTTGAGTAAATCAGTATTTTCTAAAACCAAAAAAAAATTCAAAAAAAAAAAAAAATTTTGTGAAAAATCGATCGGCACGTGATGTTATTTCCTGATTGGGTGTGTTGTCACGTGTAATTTGTATATATATATATTTAAACTATTCTAGTAATTCAGTGCTATTGAATGTACGATTGATGTCCATTATACCACCATTAATGTATCAATAACATTAACAATACACTACCATTAGTTTAAGGTAACTTTGGTTTAATAATTACACTACTCGTAGTATTACTGTATAGCCCATTTGAAGTATTATAGATCATTTCCAATTGCCAAAACAAATTTATCCACCAATATTTCACAATTAATAAATACAATTTAAGTTATATGTAAAATCGCTAATATACATACACTGATACATTATATAATAAACGTTTACCCCATAAACTGATCTTAAACTCATTGTGTCTTCTCTAAGCTGTGCTCAAAAAAAATTTAAAAAAAAAAATTTAAAAAAAAAAAATCGAAAAAACAACAATTTGTTGAAAAAGGACATTAAGTACTTCTAATTAAAAGTTTAAGTCAATATAATAATTACACCAACACTAGGTGAAAAATATCTAAATAAAATAACCATTAAATAGGTGATACCACTGAGAAAAACTATTTCTTCTCTATATTATTGTTTGTCTTCCGTGATTTGGTTTTTTTTTTTCATTTCTAACTCATTTCCAACAAAAATTATCTTATCTATCAAAAGGGAGACCCAATTACACTCCTATTGATCTATCCCATATTATATAATTAAGCACATTTGCCTTACAAATCATCACTATTAAATTCAGAATGCCAGAAGTCACTGGTAAGGGAACACCGATGGATTCTGTTTCAACGGATCCTCCTGGCAGTGAAAAACCTGTGAATAATAATGATAATGAAAGTCCCACGGCGAACAGCAACGTCACAGATAATACAAACAATAATAATACTACAGGTATAACATTCACAACGAGTAATGGATCTTCTAATGATAATGCATCTGGTAAGGACTCAACCAATAATAATGGCAGCACAAATAATTCTAATAATAACAATAATAACAATAACCCATCAACAGTAAATAACAACCAGTCAACCACCAATAATGGGGATAATCAAGCTGGTAATATACCATTTGGATTTGATTATGGTCAATGGGGTGAAGGTGGAGCTCCAGACTTCAATTTCTTACAACAAGATACAGCAAATGTCTTATCACAACAACCCACACCTTACATGGCTGCCAACATGATGTCCCCAATGAATCTAAATAGTGAACCAGATTACGCATTGCAATTACAACAGTACCAAAACATCCTCATGGAGTCACAAAACTTGGTGAACTACAAGAATGGACCAATGAATAACAACAGCAGTTCCAACACACCTAACAGTAATAATAATAACAAAAAGAAAACTCCATTGATGGACCCTCAGGGAAACAACAAGACCCCATCTATGCATCCCCAACAACAACAACAAAATTTCCTTATGCCATTCATGGGGACTCCTGGTACCCCTGGATTTGCTCCTAATTCGTTCATGAATCCACAAGCGATGTTACCACAAAATTTGTCTCTTCAGCAACAACAACAATTGTTAATGCAACTTCAAATGCAAATGCAAAATCAACAACACGGTGTGACCCCACAGATACCGCAGCCGTCTACCAATAATACTACCGTCAAAGTGGAACCTCCACAACCTAAAACTAAGGTGAGACCATGTGACCATTGCAGAAGAAGAAAAACTAAATGTGTTATGATACCTGAAATGAACGGATGTAGAATGTGCCAAAACAAGGGATTAAAATGTACATTCACTGAGATATCATCTAATCTAAAAAGAGGCCTCTCAGCAAGTGACTCCAATGATTATAAGAAAATGAAATTCGATGATCCATTGATTCAACCACCACCTAATGTTCCAGTGAGAGACGTTCACCCAGTCAAAGATTACTCTAGCATGCAGGGGCATTCCTTATTGAAGAAAACGTTGTCCTTGCAGTATCCTAGATCTAGTTTTTACATTGGTCCAACGTCGATCTACGATTCCATTTTCCTGAATAGTATTTCATTGGACAAAATTGATCAATTCCCAATAGATAAAAGTAATTCTATCAGAAAAGTTGCCGATAATGTTCAATTTGCATTGAGAGATGATTTCAGTGAGGATTTGTATGAGAAATCTGAAAAAAGTGCAGACACTGTGGAGAGATACGTTGCCCCACATGGACAAGCATTGATCGAACTATACTTCAAAACAGTTCATCCTTCATTCCCAGTGTTGCATAAGAAGATTTTCTTAGAGAAGTATGCCAGAACTCATAGAGAATTTGGTGCCCCATTGTTAGCTGCAGTTTACTTGTTAGCTATCCAATGGTGGGAATATGATCCAAATTTATCACAATTCGATAAGCCTAATGTGGTGTCATTATATAGATTTGCCCTGAAAACATTTTCGGAATTCATCTTGAGACCTAAATTGAGTGCGGTGCAGGCTGGATTACTGTTAATGCAATGTAGAGTTCCCGGCACCACAGATAAGAATTGGTTACTTTGCTCACAGGTGGTTGGTCTCGCTGAAGAGCTAGGACTTGGATTAGATTGTGCCACTTGGAGATTACCTAAATGGGAGAGAGGTTTGAGAAGAAGACTGGCATGGTCAGTTTACGTGCAAGATAAGTGGTCTTCCTTGATTGAATCAAGACCGTCCCACATTGTCGAGGGTAAGAATTGGTTAGTGCAGCATGTTGCCGATGAGGATTTCCCAGAAAAGGGTAACGATCAAAATTCTCCCTCTGCTGGATTGGCTGACATCGAGAATGGTAAACATGCATTCAAAGAATTTATTTCATTGACTCAAATCTTGAGTGAAATCTTGGATACCTTCTTCACTATGATTGCCATGGAGGAAGTTCATACCATTGATAAGGTGTTGACCCACGCTAAGCCATTACAACTGAAATTGCGTAACTGGTATCATTCTCTACCTGCTGATTTACAAATGAGTAATTTGAAACCACGTCAATTCAACTGTAACGGTTCTCTCCAATTGGCTTATTTCGCAGCTGAGATCACCTTACATCGGAGAATCATCTCTGCATTGAATGCACCAAGTGATCAACCACCTCCTCCACAATTAGTCAAGGTGTGTAGAAATGCTGCTAGAACCCGGTTGACTGCCTCTGTGGAATTCACCAGAGACTTGAAGGCTGAGCATTTGCAAGCATTTTGGCATTCATCCGCTATCAGCAATTTTGCTTTGATTGGTATTTTTGCTGCTATCCTATACGTTACATCGGATACCGCTGATGAAGCTAACTCATATAAAGAACAATTGATTGACTACAGATGGATATTGAAAGTCAACTCAAGAAGTTTTGCCGTTGCTAAATATGCATTAGAGAAGATTGATGGTGTCTTGAAGAATATCCCTGGTTTATTGTCTGAATACACTGCTCCAACATCTACTATCATTGAAGGTTCCACGAGTTCTAACATTACTGGTAATACTGCTAAGGAATCCAGTATGAATGCACCAACACATACAGCTAAGAGTCTGAGTATTTCAAATACTGGAAGCACACTTCCATCACCAAGAAACAGTACTTTTAAGTCATCTCCTTCATCTACAAGTTTGAATGCAAAGTCACCAGCTTCACATAGATCACCATTACAACAAAGGCAAGAATATCAGCCATTACCAGGGACCCCAGAGGTTGCTATTCAACCTGGCAGTACAGGTCAACAATCAAATACACCTGCAAGTTCACATACTGCTGTGACCCCTAATACTCATTCTAATTCTCCAAATGTCAATAAATGATTTATGGTGTGTCCTTTTTTTTCTTTTTAAACCTTCTTTTTATTATATTACCTTTTTTTTAGATTCCTTTGATTTATTTCCTCTTTCCACCCATAAAATTGCACTCCTTTTTTTTTTGTACATTCTCCTCTTGTATACTTCTTACCACCTTCTTTTCAATTTTTGTACTGCACTCTTTTCTTTTACATTTAAATCATATTAACAAATAGATTTTTGATTTTATAGTTTAAAAAGCTAAAGTAAAAGCAAAAAAAAAAGGAAAATGAAAAGCATAAAAAAAAAAGAGTACAAAGAGCATACATAAAAAGCGGTTTGTCTAAAGAAGAGCAAAATAAAAGCATAAGCAAGAAGGCATAAACAAAAGATACAAAAAAAATATGAACAAAAGCTGTAATAATAATAAAAATAGCACAAAAAAAAGCAACATTAACCCATGTAGATATAGATACAAGTATATTTGGAAGGGGGGGGTCAAAATTTCAAATCTATTGAGGACCCCATTCATAAGTCTTTTTAACAGCATAACAAGAACAATATTCACCACAAACTTCAAATCCACTTTCGATTAATTCTTCAAGTTGTGGTTCCAAAACATTACTCAACATCAATTTTGGACCATTAGTTTTATTCCCATTTAATTTTTTAACAAATGAAACACCGGTACAGATTAATCCCAATTTTAGAACAGGTTTCAATGGTTCATAACTGGAATCAACAAACAATCCAGTCAATGCATAGACTGGCTCATGCAGAGATTCGATGTTGTCGACATAAGGATAATAACGAGATAATAAGGATGAAGTGTCAAACAAAATGACAGACCCTAGAATTGCCTTTGAAGTTGGCTCATAGGCTTTCAAGATCATAGTGTGATTCATATGCTTTGTGGTTTCAGCAGAGATATATTTAGAAGCTAGTTCATAGATATCGATAAACCGTTTCTCTTCATCATCAGTGAATTCATTAGATTTCAGTAAATCAATTATTTGTTTGTGATCGGAGCAAATCTCAAATTTGACACCGACAACTTTCAATTGTTTCACCAATTTCTCTGACACTCTCCAATTTTTTAAATTCAATGACAACACAAATCTCTTATCCTTCAGGTATTTCTTCTTGTAAGATTTCACATCAGCCCATCCCATGGCCTTCATGAAATCTAGAAGTGCAGTCATACTATCTGAATGTTCTAAGATAGAAGTATCGTTTTTACCTGTGGACTCCATTGACTGCCAAAACTCCATTAATGAAGATAACCGGCCCTTCCTGAAGAACGAAAGCATTGGGAATGAAGAACCAATGTTAATGGTTTTACATTTGTTATCGACTCTCAAATGTTTCAATGCTCTATTATGGAGCATCTCACCGATGGATTGTCTTCTCTTTGTTCTATCCACTAAGAGGAACAAAAGGTATCCCTCTGATGTTTTAGGTTCCACCCAAGTTAGGGCAACACCATAAATCACATTCAATGTGGAATTCCGCACAACAAAATGAGTTTGCGTATCAGCCGTGTCAACTAATAATTGGTGAATCTTGGTAGTGAATCTTGAAGTTAATGGATCAATATCATGTTGTGGTAATGAATTCTTGACTAACAGGATCATGTTGGCGAAATCTCTATGAAGATCGAATTTCTCCACCAACCATGGTTTATTCAACTTCTTTCTCTTACGAGGATGCAAATCTTCAGCAACCCCTAATGGAGAACTTGTAGTAGAATATGGCGACTCAGCGATCAATTTATTCTTTGGAGTAGCTGCACTTTGATTGGTGGTAGGTGGACTTCTGATGTTATCATTGAGTAAGAATTCTAATGATTTATTCATTGGAGATCCACTAGATGTACTAGGAGTCAAATCAAACAAATCTTCCTTGTAATCGTATTGTTGGTATTCACCAGGGATCTTCCCCGTTGCTCTCACCTTGCCAAACAAAATTGATGGAATGTGACTCAATGCATTTGATGTGTAATCATAAGTACAAATGTAAGCTGATCCAATACCATTATGATAAAGGAAATCATATGGTGATGACACTGAAATGATAATCAATGGTTTTCTAGTGAAATTGGATAATTTTCTATACCCACCACATAAAACACTGATGTGTTTAGCTATACCAATTTGATACATGTTCCTACTAGCGTTAGCACACACTAGGATGACAACCTTAGAATTATCGATCAACGATTCGTGAAGAGTGGTCAATCCGTTAGCGGTGTAAGATGTGTGAAGCACTTTGTAATCCATTTCTTTATCATATCCAGCGAGTTGTTCACCAAAATCTTGGAAGATTTCCTCCCCGGGGAACATCTTGGATGTCCCTGCGAGGGTGTCCTCTTTATTCAAGTTGTGAACATCTGGATGGATAGGTGTGACTAGGGGAGTAAGCAACAAGACATTGTTTTCTTCATTTTTACGGAAATATTTGTTGATAGGGATAACCTCTTCTTGGTCTCTGACCAATGTTATAGAAGAGGCATAAGCTCTAATTGACAATTTTTGATGATCAATCCAAATTTCCTTATTTAATTTAACTTTAGGACTCCGTTTTAACTTGCGATGTAGTTCGTCGATACGTCTAATAGATTGAGCAAATATGGAATCATAATTCCCAGATTCGTAAGCCTTAGTGAGAGAAGCTAAGGCTTCCTCCTGATAGATGTAATCATTACACACCATCACCATATCACATCTAGCATATAATATAGCTAACACCGCACCTTGACCCAATCCTATGTTACGACAAAGTGTTTCCAATTCCAAACATTCAGAGATGACTAATCCATCAAATTTAAGATTCTTTCTTAAGAGTCTCTGTATAATGATTGGTGATAAGCAGGCATTGATTTCGTTAGGTGAGATATTGGGCACAGCGACACCACCAGCATGGATGGAATCCACTAATCCCTCGTTGATCAAATTCTTGAAAGGTAGCACATTAAAGCATTCCAATTGAGATGATGTTTCCAAAATCATAGGTAATTCTAATAAATTATCCACAAATGAAGATCCAATTCCGGGGAAATGCTTTGCACAAGTGCGTATTCCACCCTTTTTCAAACCTCTAGTGAATGCAGTTGCATATTTAGTAACGTCTTCCACTGTTGATCCAAATGATCTAACACCAATCAATTGATTAGACATCTTTGAACAAATATCCAAGACTGGTCCCATGATGAAATTGAATCCTATAGATAATAATTCCACTGCAACTGCCTCTCCAACATTATATATCAGTTCATAATCATCAGTAGCTGCCAACCCCATTGCACCCGGAAATTGTGTTAGAGCAACTTCATCAAACATCGCATTACAACAACCTGATTCTTGGTCCACAGCGATCAGTAATGGATGATCATAGCCTTCCACTCTAGCTGATTCTTGTAAATCGTCAATCAATTTAGTTATCTGTGGAACATTGATGAAATTTTTGGACCCTAATATGAATGATCTAACTTTATGTTTTTTAATTAGTTTAACAGCTTGGCAATCTGGTGTTATCTCAAATCCTTCAAACCCGGCATAGAGATGTTTCCCCACATTCTCGGTGATCTTATTAGAAGTCACCATATCAGTCATTGTAAAAGAGGTAAAACAATTTAATGTTTCAAAAGCACAGTTAAATTTGAGTATTAAATGGCTTTATTTATAATAATAACACCCCACAGTAGCCTATATTTCTTTACGTTTTGTTTTTCTCATTTTCTTAAAAAAATTAAAAAAAAAATTCGCTGTAACACGTATATACGTAAAATTTGTATACGTGCTAAAATTTATTAAACAAAAAAGGTATACATATAGACAAGAATGAATAGGAAAGAACAGGAGAGTAGAAGTGAAAGAGCGGAGAGAATAAAATAAGGGGGAACATACTTTTCCTGAAACCAGTTCAGAAAAGAAATCCCTTACTTTTATGTATCCCTGCTTCTCCTCTTTTTCTGCTTCTCCAGAAATATAACGAAGTAAAGAAAAGAAAAAGCTAATAATAATAAAGAAAATGGGGGAAAAAGTAAAAATCTAACGACAAGAATTGAACGTATTATATATATATATATCAATAAAGCGAAGCAAGGAAAAGCAAAAAGAAAAACACCTCAAAACAAAAAATAGCTCACAAAGACATAGTTAACCAATCCCAATTGTTACCAGGAGCGGGAGCACCATCATTTCTTTCATTGTTTGTATTTGGATCCTTACCCATTAATTCAGTAGCCAAATCATCATTCATTAATCCATTGTTTGCAGTAATAGTAGACCCTGAATTGTTATTAGAGTTTCCCCCATTAGGTAAACTCAAAATAGAATCAATGTCGAGCCCTTCAACACCATGTGGAAGTCTTAATAAATCACCATTTGGACTATCTTCAGAACTTTCAGATTTCATCAAGGAAGCCTTCGATTTACGAGACTTTCCAGATGATTTCTTACCACTGCCATTACTTAATGATTTGTTCTTGGTTATTAAAATAGGGGTAGGATGTAAATCATCACCATCTTGCACAACCTTCTTCTTAGGTTTAGCCTTAGTGGTTCCAGGACCAGTGGTATTGTTACCTCTTTGTCTTTTCTTAATCACATCGGTCTTCAATGATAAAGGTCTCACAACACCATGTAACTTTAAGAATAACCCACATGCATTACACAGTGGTTGACCCTCAGGGTTTCTTCTCCAAAGTGGGGTGGTCTTAGTGTGACAATTAGTACAAGAGATGGATGAATCGGGATTATTACTGGTGGCAGCAGTAGCTGGGCCAGATGGAGTATTTGGTTTGCCAGACTTATTGGTATCGCTCGATGGAGTGGATCCCATGTGTGTGGGAGTTGATGCATTGGATGAAGACATAACAGAGGTAGCAGATGAAGACAATTGGCTAGACACATCTGTATTTAATTTCTTACTGTTTCTTCTATTCATACTTTTCCGTTTAGAGATTGCCATAGATGTGGATGCCCGTCTTCCAACCGATTTTAGAGTAGTATGTGATGAGGACTTCGTCAACAGAGGGTTACCATTATATGGGGTATTCCCACCATCCATGTTACCATTACCGTTAGCACCCTGTGGCATTTCAAACATGTTGAGGTCACCTTCTATATCGAAACTAAACTTGTCACCATTATTTGGGTTGGGGAATGATTTAGAATGATGAGGAGACATAGATGGTGATTCCAAGTGGCCAAAATTGAAATTTGAAGATGTCACCGAAGTATGAGGGGTATGATAATTCATGTGTGAATGGTGGTGAAGATGGTGGCCACCAGTTTGTTGTTGCTGTTGGTTAATATGATGATTTTGGATATTAGCAAGACTTGGGTTATGATTCAATGATGTTGGAATGGAACTAGATATGGATTCGAATCCAACCGGGGATTCTGAATCATTGATTGATGAATGAGATAATAAGAAATCTGCTGGTACACTTGTAGACAGAGGATCGAATTCCATAACACCAAAATCTTGATGATCAAAATGTTCTAATGCGGGGGAATCACTGAATTCATTTATCCCATTACCGTTCTGGTTGTTATTGTTATTGTTGTTGTTATTATTATTATGACTATGTGGAGCATTATTTGTGAATGATTGAGAAAGTTTGGATTGCACAGGTTTCAACACTGGAGATATTTCCTTTCTTTTAAAATTATTTGGTGAATTTAAATCAGAGAAATCTGATGGATCCATGTTGGCATCTGTTGAACCCATATTTTTGATGTGATCTATATAACTGAAATTCTTATTATTTGCAGTATTGGATGGACCCTGTGATTGGCTTCCCGGAATTTGTTGTTGTTGTGGACCGAGTTCACCTATTGGTTCGCTTATTAAATTCAAATCTGGGAATTGTGGCCAACTAGTGTAATTATTGCTACCATTTGGACGATTATTAGATGGGAATTGTTGTTGCTGATATTGTTGTTGTTGCTGTTGTTGTTGGTGTTGTCTGTAAGCTTGTTGAGCTTTTAATTTATGTTTTTGGGTGTTTATGAACATCAATCTCCAAGTGAGATTTTCCATTCTAGCTCTATAGGGCAAACTAGCCTTAGCCTTGGAGTACATTTTCCAAAGAACAGTAGCCGAGTTGTCATCTATAATGGAATCTCTAGCTTCCTTGCTGGTTGTTGTTGTATTGATACCGGGGGTAGAAGATGGATTGTTATTGTTGTTATTATTATTGGTATTGGTATTGGTATTAGAATTGCTAATATTATTGTTAGCGATAGTAGTTGAAGAGAAGCTATTTCCGAATCTCTTCAGAGGTTCTTGATTGTTTTGACTAGCAAAATACATTATAATATAGTAATATGAATTGCATATAAGTGGACAGATCTGAAGGAGGAAGTTAAGAGGTAAGAGTGGAAACTATATTAGTGTGAAGATGTTCTTTATTCCCGGGGATACAGAGGGGGGAGAGGTCAGTTGGAGATATGTGAATAGAACAGATATGAAGTGATTGTGAATTTCCTTGATGATATTTGGTCTTGTTGATAACACAAGGAAGAATGAATTAAAAAAAGGGTTTCTAAAAAAAAAAGTGTCTTTAAATTGGGAGTAAACCTTTTTCGAACACAGAAGCAAAGAAGTGTTTGTGATGTGTTATAGGATGAATAAGAAGTATTCGATGGTAGTTATGAAGTTTATAGTTGATAATAGTTAATATGAAAGAATAAAGTAAGAACAAAGTAGTAAAAAAAAAAAATAATAAAGAAAGAAAGGAAAGAGTAATATCAACGGGGGGGAAAAGGGAATTCTCGATTATGGAGTTTATTCCCAATGAGACGAAGGGAAGATCAATTTTTATTCAAATATAGAGACAGAGACAAAAATAAATTTTAATTTCCAGTTACCCAATGTCGACTATTAGTTTGTATATGTACTTCGGTGTATTGTTCTTACATTGTTAATCTTCGAATTGTCGAGTTTCGGTTATTGATACAATATGTATTCGTACAGGTACAATCTGAAGTTGGAGAAATGGAATAGTATAACAAATAAACAACTAGCTTATCCATTTGTGCTAAGTTAATATCAAATTATCTAATTTCAGTTACTGTAATTCCCCCCCCCCTCCCCCCCTCTCTCTTTCTCTCTTCTCAATAAGCCTCGACAACACATTAGCTATCTGATATGTAAAGTTAATTAAAAATTCACACAGCCAGTTGATGGGGGTACCTATAAGTGTGTCTCGAGATCCAAAGGGTTTCACGAACAGGTGTAAAAGCGAGCGAGTCTCGCGGTACCGGAAACTATGCCCCCCCCCGGTAAGCTGAATGCACTGGCGAGGGAGACCCACTGCCGCCGCCGCCGTCGGTCGTTGTCTACTAAGTACATAAAATTACATTAAATTTCGAGGCCTCTAATTGGTCCGATAAAACAAATAATTATTTAATTTTTGATCTTATCAAATATTAATATCCGTTCCCACGGATAAGTACCTATAAATGTATATAAACCGGTTTCCGTTCACATTCATATTTTGATACTCTCTATAAACAAATTTGTTGAAATCTCTTTTAATTCATATAATTTATGAAAACTATCAAAATTATGGATTCTTAATGGATATTTGAATACATCGTGGTAACTCAATGCTATTAATTCAATTGGAATGACTAAATTAAATTTATTCAATGTTTCACCTGACGTCAATTTCCCGTTGCTAACCATGATACCAATTAATTCACCAAATTCATTTAATAGAGGCCCACCAGATGATCCTGACCAACATGACGATGATGATATTATCAATGTCGGTATAGCCATCGGTAATCCCTTAATTAATTCTAATTTAGTAATACTAGCTATGTGACCTTTACTACTCAAGGGAGTAACTTGTAATTCATCAAAGAATAATCCATACCCTTTAGATACACTCCCTTGGGTGACATCATATAGTGGTGATCGGTTACCTCTAGATATTCTTGTTAATATAGCGTCAACACTTAAATTCTTTGGTAATTTCACGATTTTATCAAATTTATGGTTATCTAATTTAATAAAGCAAACATCGGCAAGTTCATTATTGAATGGTATAAATACATTTCCATTCAAGGTAACATCTTGTAAACCGAATTTCACACCACGGTACCACACTGTGATCTCTTTAGGTTCTTTAAATTGGTCACCCATGATTACATGTCTATTAGTTAAAATGATATTCTCAGTAAAGATCACTCCTGACCCCCACGAACGTAACCCGTTGGCATTAATCAAAGTTATACCTACAGTGGGTTCATCAGTGGTTGTCGTGTGTAATTGTAATTCATTCATTAATTCGTCATCTTCATTTTGTTGTATGAAATATTCATTAGTTTTATTCAATTTAATAAAAGTTCTCTTTCGATATTCATTTTTAGCTCTGAGTACTAAATTTAATTGTGTAAATATGAATTTCCAACTTAACACAATTAATAATTCTCCCTGACCATTAATTTTAATTAAATTCCCATAAACTAACCCAATGGAATCACCATTTTGAATATTGGTGACTACACCACCATTCATGTTATCTAAAAATTTCAAATCACTCAAATATATGTCTCCATTAGTTGATTTATAATTTAAATGACCTATTGAATTAAAATTATTGAAAATTGTGACATTACTTAAATTAAATGGTGAAGTTTCAAATTTAACATCAATAGGTAATGATCTATCAATGTTATCAAATTTAATTGGTTTCAATAATTTTAAACTATCAGCCATTGAATATTTTGGTTCACAAACTAATAAAAATGAATCTTCATCAATATTAGAATTTAAATGATCAATTTGAAATTTGAATCCTTTATCTTTAATAAATTCAATTAAATCATCACTATGGAATCTTTGAAATTTAATTAATTTACATTGAACCCATTGAATTGAATCATTATTAATTAATTCACTTGAAGTTAAATAAATATCAAATTTATTTAATGTATTTTGAAATTTATCATTTAAATTAATGACACTTATAATTAATTCATTTGTGATATCATTTAATGATCGAAGATATATACCGGATAATCCAAATAATTTATCCTTAGTTAAATAATTTAACAAATGAATGGTCACTGGGCAATAATTTTGCCATTTAATAGTTGTTGAATCCATAACACTTTCAATTGTTATCTAAGAAATTACTTTAAATAGAATTTATTCAAAGTTTAAGATTGTTCTATTTTTATTTTATTTTTTGGGGGGGGGTGGGATCTAGAAACCTTAGTAATGCAAAATAGAATGGATATCGAAATAGAGAGAAAAAAAATCATACGATTTTATATAACTTTCTAAATTACATTTAAAACGTTACAGCTTGTAACAATGTGTTGATCAAAATTATGAGTGGTTTAAATTACTGTTTTAGGTAATTAAAATGTGTGTGCGGAAATCAGTTTTTTGTTGGTCTATTATTAATATATAAAATTAAATTAAAATTATTGGCTTTCATTGATTAACCGTCTTCTCAATTCTTCTTTAAATTTGGTAAAATCAGATTCATCAATCTTGTAAGGACTACTCATCGTCTCAGTGTGGTTTTCCTTGTCTTCTTCAGAGTGGATCACAGTGGAATTACCAACATCTTCATCATCAATCTTAGTTTCTGTACTATTACACAACTTCATTAATGTTTTTTTCATTTCATCTTTATTTTGTAATCCTTGTCTTTCATCATTATTCAATTCTCTAACACCGTCAGTAGTGATAGTCTTAGTGGTAGTACTCGCCCTCTCTGATTGATCATTATCTTCAAATACGGACAATAAACTGAATCTCAATCCACTAGATCTTCTCCGATTCTTAAAATCACGACGCCGTTTTTCAATTTTGAGTTCTTGTTGCTCCATAGAGTATTCATTTTCACCAGTGGTACCAGTAGCCATTTGATAATGTTTATTCAATGAATCAATATCTTCATTCAAATTTTGTAATCCATAATTGCGGTCATCCAATACATTAGAATTCAATTCTAAATAATTCAATTTATTCCTCAATGTCTCCACACAATCAATCAATTTAATTAATGTCTCATTTTCATTAGTCTCGTGAATGGTGGGATGATTGATGTCATCGTATACATCATCGTAATATGAATTTTCGTCATTTTCATACTCATCATCTAATTCATAATTTAAACTATCAAATAAAATCAAGAACCGGCTTAAGATTTTATTTATGATAAACAATCTAGTCAATATATTTAAATGTATTGGTTTATTGGTTAACTTATTAGTGATAGATAAATTAAATTTGCGAAGATAATTATTGAGAAATTTTGTTGATCCATTGTATTCATGTTTATCTGATTCCATAATTGATAATAATATGCATAGAAATATTTTTCTGATTAATTTAAAATTGGTCAACAATTGAAATGGATTATCAGTGGTTTGTTGTAAATGGGGCATCTGTTGTTGTTTAAGAGCAGAATCCGCTGAGAACGTTCTCAACCGTAGAGACCGTAATTTAGGTTTCCTAATGTCATCAATTAATTCTCCGTGATTTAATAAATTAATGAATTTCACATCATTTTCTTCATCTAAATGGTAAACATCTAAATATCGTTGAAAGAAATCTATATCAACTAAATAAATTAATCTTTGAATTTTATCATTGAAAGATAATATCATAGTGTTCAAACTTGATTGCACCAATAACTTGGAATTTTTATGATTCACCATTTTTTTACGATTAAATTGTTTAATCGTTTTAAATTGGTGATTCACCAATTGATCAAATTTATTATTAATCTCTATGAAATCGGTTAATCTATTGATTGCCATTTTTAAATAAATCATTGTAGCCAATTTTCTAGTATCCGCATATAAATTCAAAATTGAAACTACAATTTTGATCAGTGTTTTGATGTATAATGGGTGTACACATTGTAACCTGCGTTGAGCAAATTGAATTAATCTTATAGATATAAAGAATGCATTATGAGAATGGATTAACACGTTATGCGGTAACGATGATACATCTAGAATCATAGATTTGGGGTGATAATCATTGTATCTATTGTTATTTTGTTGAAATTGAGAATCATCGAGTAAGGAAGACGATATTATATCAAATTTTAATTTATCTGTAGACGATCTTACCAGTTTATTAATTGATTTAACATTTGATGTATAATTAGAGATATTATTCAAAATTGTGTAATCGAATGAATTGGTTGTCCTCGTTTCTAGTGATTCATTTGTCGTGATTTCATCTATCCCCTCAGTGAACCATTTATAATTTTCATCACCATATGTTTCTATATGTTCAGTTAGTGGAGTTGAAGAATTTGATAAATTTTCAAATGAACTATCGTTAGAACTAATTGAATCTCTATGAATTTTCGGTGGCATTGGCATTAATAAATCATCAGTTATAGTTGTCAATTTAAAAGATCTTAAATTATTTCGTATTTCGACCCCCCAATCTGACATTATGGGCCGAAGTTTGTTTTCATTTTCCTCCACCATGTTTTGATTTTAAATTTTTTTTTTTTTTGACGTGCGTAGGGATTTTAATTTAAAGTAATAGTTTGGTGAGAGGGATAGAGGGTTATAAATATTTGAGTTATTAGAAAAGTGTTGATTTGATAGCTTTCATATAGTATTATGGAGTGAGGGACAGTATTAGTGTAGTGGTAATGAAAGTAGGAATGTATGGTAGTGGGAAGTGAATAAGTGATTCGTTTGTTTATGTTTTTTTTTTTTTGCTTGTGTTTTGTTTTTGTTATTTTGTTATGTTTACCTTTTTTTTTCCTTCTTGTAATATCAAAAAAGTTGAAAAATGAAATATTAGAAGTAAAATGTAAAAAAAAAGACAATAATGAACCACTAATAATATAATAAAAAAGAAGAAGAAGAATGTATATATATATATAAAAGAAGAAAGGGGAATAAATTAAATTATTCACAACTAGGTCCACCGAAACTAACAAAAATCGACGCACCGCACCGCAGCGCGGATTATACAAATTAGTATTACCTCATTAAGATTTAATTAAATGGTGTTATCTTTTAGTATTAGTATAACTCTTTTTATGGAAAAGCTTTATAATTATAAATTTCTTTTATTTTCACTATTTCAAAAATCAACTTAACCAATAATCTATTAATTAATCTTGAATTTTAAATTAATTTATAGTTGCATGAAATTGGAATTTTCAAGATATCCAAATATTGACAATCTACTTTTTAAAATTTAATTGTTCTATTAACAATTTTTTTATTACTCAATTTAATCAATTTGATTATGTATTCCAATAATAAATGTATTCAACTATACGGTAATGAATCATCGACTACTGTTTCTTTAATCGAGCATAAATATATTTTTTTAATTTCCATTAACTCATAAATAAAATATAATAAAAAAAAGGGGGGGGGGGGGGGGGGGGGGAGAATAAAAAAAAAAGAATATGATGAAAAGAGGTGAGGAAAGAAAGCAATTATGAAAGAAATGCTAGAATGTGGGTAAAAAAAAGATGAAAAAAAATAAATTTTTTTTTTTTGATACAGGAAGAAATTTTATAAACAAAAAAATAATAAAAAAATGCAATTTTTTTTTTTTAAAATTTGT